>KB663666.1:424428-582781 GCA_000349025.1 Anopheles minimus
CAAGTTTTTGCGTTCACACGTACGTTGAGCAAATCGGGGAGCGATCGGCCCGGTTGACAGCTTTCGCGCATTGATCGCGCTTGCCTCAACTTTAGTCTAGCCACCGCTTTACAGTCGTTAATCAAGACTTAATGCTGTTGAAAAACTAAGCAGAAAAGATACAACAGACAATGTTAGGCTAACATATGTAATCCTTCCAGTATCGGTTATCCTGAGTAAATAGTAGCATATTCTACTTTTAGGTGAGGAAAACGGATCATATTTCCTCCGTTTTTTATCATTTCCTTGCCAAGGCTCGCTCTTCTAACTACCAAACACCGAAGAACATTATCACAAACCACCCATCGCACATCGTATTTTATTGAGCAATTCATTTGTGTTTGTTCGCACGATCGATTGTCGAGTGCACTTCATTTCAAACGGGCTTCAAAAGTGCACCACTCGACCACGATGTGTGTTTGCTTTATGTAATGGATTGTGATATTACTCTATCGTTTTGTAACGATATCATGGTACCGTATTATGTTAGATTAATAACCGGTTAAAGGATGGGTATAAATAACAACCGCGATTGATTAGAATCCACGGTTTGGTCCCATATGTAAATCGGGCAGTTTCATTGCTGTCCAGAACACTTGGAATCACCATCGATGGACAATTAATAATTCCTCCAAACCGCAACCAAAGCTATTCTGACAAAAAAGAGTGGTTAGAATAAGATATGTAAAAGAGTTAACCAGCCGCGGTAAAAAAGGGTCATCATACGAACCCTTCTTCGAGCGTTTGTTGCATCCGGATAATAATAATAATTTACCACCCCCTTTCACCACATTCAGAGGTTGAGGCTGGTCAGGACACGGCTCGTATGTAAGCACGCGGTTTCGTTTGAATGTGGCGTGTTTGTGGAGGAGTACACTCCACAGCCGGGGACAATTATCCTATTTTGCCTTTCGTTTAGCTTTGCCTGGCAGGAGAAGGAATGCAAGAGAGTAGTAGATTTAATGCTCTGACGTGGCGCAATACCGCTGGTTATTCGTTCCCGTTGGCAACCGTAAAGGACACGTCGGTTGGGGCCGTATCCAGTACCAACACGCCGTAGATCTATATGAAGCGCGAAACAGTTCACCTCGTGTGTGGTGTGGAATTTGTTTTTCGTTCCTAGCTGAACAGGTGTTTTACAAGTGTTTGAATGGTGGGAAATGCGTGAATGACTGTCACGGAGAAATAGTGAGCATGAGTGATTGAAACCATGTTTATAAAGTTAGTTACGAAAAATCTATTTATCGACTGATTAGTTTGTTGTTACTGTTTACGATTGTGAGACTGATCAATTTGTCTGTTTCGACCATTATAAGGCTTATAAGGTGTGTCGTCGTTCCATTAGAGTGTTGTGTTCCTAATTTTTATAAAAAAATTGGCCAAACCCGATCATTTCATTGTGCTTCAAATGACTAAATTTATAAGAACTTATAAACAAGACCTCAATTTAAAAGAATCAAACCGGAAACGTTTAAGTAATGTAGTCCCCTTTATAAAATAATGCTTTGAAAGCGATATGTGGCGAAAGGCGTCCCTACTTAGCTGTTCAACCTGGTTTTTAAAATTTGCTCCACACTTCCTATTATATCTACGGGAATGTTGTTGATGGCGTGAGGGATATTTTAGAGATTTAGATAAGCAGATCATACCGGTCCTCAAAGAGTTCAGTCCTCAACAAAAGTTACCTCAAAAAATTCAATTATATTCCTCAGTCCTTTTGTAAAACTTACCTCAAGAAATTCAATTATATTCTTATTGTGTGTGCCACATCTCCTACATCTCTCTTTAGATGATTTACATGCACACTGACAGTGTCTCCTCACACTCGCGAAGTTTCCGGGGAGAATTGGTTGTCCATTGATTAGGCCTGTTTGTGTCCACCCACGATATAATTGATTGCAGGCCCAGAAATTACCAGGAAACCCCCCGGAGAACCGAGTTTGGGAGCCTCATTTGATGGCTGCACCACCGAAAGGTTCCCGGAAAAGTATGGCTCGAAAGTAAACTGCTCGTTTGTCAAGCGCATTACTACACAAGTGACTTCAGTGATAACAAAACTGTAGTATTCCCTCTTTCGAATGAGACTATTGCGCCCTCTCTTTCTGAGTATGTCTTGCAAATTGGCGCCCACTTCAAATTAACAAGATTTACTATTTGACCGTATCAATCAGGACGTTCCCTGATGGCATAGCGGTAGTGTCGTTGGACTTCAATCGCAAATGGAGCATTCTTCTGGTTTTAGAGCAAGATTTGACTATCCAATGAAAAAGAAAAGTTCCAAATCGTCAAAAAGAAAGTGTTTTGTGCCTCCAAAGATGAATCCGATACGAAAAAGACACACCCATGGGATTATATTTCTGTCTTTCGCTTTGCTGTGTGTAATCAACTGTGCCTAAAAGAACTTATTCATCTCTCCCGTTCTCGCTGCATCATTAACAAAGGGTCTCATTTATGTTCGGCATATGAGGTAACTGGACAGAAATAGAATACACCGAACAAACAACGACCGGAGAGGGAGGAGGGAAGGGAAAAGGGGAAAGGATAAATAAAGTTATCCAATCCCCCACCCAACTCCAACCCATCATAAACGCGATTTGGCACACTATCTTATCGCGTGGCTGCATTTATCCGCTACTTTACGCCCCTGTCTATCTTAATCGTTCGGCTTTGTGATAGATGATGGCACCTTTAGCGAACGCGAACTGATAGTATATGTGTATAAAGCTTCGTTACCGGTGCTTTTGCTGCACAACCACCGCAGCCCAATCGGAATCCGGACCTCTGGCCTTTTTTGTTTTTTCTTCGCTGAGGTCCCTCTTGGGGTGGATTTAGTTTATCGAAAATCCCAAGGTGCAGTGTTTCCTATGTCACCGGACGGGACAGTCAATCGACGACGGTGTTGCTGCTGCTGCTGGTGGTGGTTGCTGACTTCGAGAGTCGCAGTACTATTGTTGGACCACAATTATCCTACATGAGTGCGTGTCTTTGTGTGTGCCAGACACGGTAATCGATGTCGGTTAGTGAATGGGAGGGTCGGGAACAAGATGCAAGTGTCAAGTGTGTTGAAAATTTAAATTCTTTATGAGGGCTCCAAATCAAAGAGTAGTAGTTACTTGTGTGTGCAGGCTCTGTCTCATGACATCGAGCAAATAATTTCTGCTACATATTGAATGATGATGATTGTGATAATGGGGCTAAAATAGAAATGTGCAAAGAAATATGACACTATTATTGAATAAGCTTGCGATATACTAAATGATCCTTTTGGGAGATTTATAATCGTAGCGACACTACACTTTGCCAGGGTGTTCCTTCTACTTCTCCACAATCTGGACATACAAAAAGAACACTTAAAAATGTCGTACTTACGAAGAAAAATAGAAAAAAAAGCAAGAAAAGAGCCTCATTTTGTCGCGATCATTCATTTCCGGACATCTTCCTTAAATGTTTGTCAAAAATTCTGCTGCATCTTTGTGTTTTTATGCACAAAACCGACTATTTGAAATATCTTTTTGGTTTGTCCGTATTTGCGGAGAAGTGGAAGAGTAGGTATCGGTCAAAGTTTGTTGTCTCCATATTCTTTAGAGAACTACTTGGAATCGCAAAACTGTTCGACTTGCGGCTGTCCGAAAATGAGTGGCAGGTATTGCATAAATCTCTAGTGGAGAGTTGTTTCAATCATTGATCTATCAAGAAAACAATCTAAAATCTTTAATGAGCTATGAATCTTTTCAGATTCATTAGTGTTATGAGTGTGTTAGTGTTAGTGTTAGTGCTGAGTCTGATTCAGACTTTTCTTAGTAAAGTAATTGGTATATTATAAATTCTAGAGTATATTGTAAAGGTATATTTTATGTCTAATCAATATTGCTTTTACATTTTTCTTCCCTCGCCACAGATCTAAAGTGAAAAATTATGCGCAAAAAGTTTGTCCAGACGCTGGCAGCCCAGCAGCTAGAACTATCCAGCCACATACGGACGCATGATATGGAGGTAGAAAAGGAGTCACCCCGTGCACAACAGCAAACACGCACCCAACCGGGTAATGGCACAGAGGATGTGATTGAAATCATCGATGACGATCAGGAGGTGGAATTGATGATGGAACGCCACCGGAAGTATCATCCACGCAAGTACGTCAACCTGCAGCAACCGACGTCGAAGGTGTATTACGACAAGATCGATACAGCGAATATGTCCCCCACACCAGATAAAGAGGATCACGATATGGAGGAGGAAGACGAAGATAAACTGATGGTGATCGATTGTGCGAAGGACGGCACCCAAACGAAGGAACCCAATAACAACAGCGCTGCAGCACCGAACGGAAATTGTACGATGCTCGACAGTAATGGTGAACTATCCGGTCCTACCAGCTTGCCCTCGAAGACGAATGCTGCGCGATCGGATCAGCAGGAACAGCAAACTACTCCACCCGGATACAATTGGCATGTACCGCAGGGCGGCGATCAACAAGCTGGTGGCAAACATACGGAACTACGGAAGCATATCCTTCAGCAGAGGGAAAAAACGTTTCGCATGAGACCGGATACACCGGCAACGAAAATGTTTCAACAGCAGCAACAGCAATCACCTTCCAACCAACGTTCCCAACGACCGCATCCTTACGAGCGACATTCAAGTGGTGCCGCCACTACGACTACAACTCCAAGCTACAGTGCGCCACCACAGATCGATGGAAGAAACACTACCACGCCACATCCACGATCGTCACAACCGCAAGGATTACCAACGGTTGGTGAAACCCCATCCGGGGGTATCAGTTTAGGTGCTGGACAAGGAAGGTAAGTGTAGTTGAGAATGATCGCGATCACAGATATCTTACTTTACTAATATTAAAATACGACTTTTTTTACAGAAAATCGGCATTCTCCACACCTCAAGACAAGCGACACCACGATGCGACTATGATGCCACCACCAACGCTCCCGGCAATGGGAGGATCAGCTAGCAGTGTCGCTATAGCACCCCGCACACCCTTTTACCATCATCCGTACGTGCAGCCGTACCATTATCCACCGTACGGTGCCAGCACACCGAGCGCAAGCACCTACCACACGCTGGAGGAATGGTACCGAGCAGGCTATCCTGCACCGCATCTGCTTTCACCGACTGAGCTACAATACTACTACCATTGCTATCTGAGCAAGATCGTACTGTCCGGTCCCGGATATCATCCGCACGATCAACACTACCGGGACTATCCGTCACTGGCGATGACACCCGGGACTGGGACCGCTTACTATCCACCGCCACAGTACGGGTTTGCCAAACCTCCTACTCCTAACAGTGCTGTTGTTGCTGTGGCTCCTCCTTCCAGTGTTCCTTCTACTCCTGTCGGTGGTGGCGTTCCTCCTGCATATCCAATTCATCAACCGATCGATTTTTCGCAGTACAACGACCGTAACGTACCAACACTGGGTGCTGGGTAAGTGTTTCAATTTATTTTTTGATTAAGAACCAATAATTGTGGTATCTGTAGAGCAGTTAGGAAGATGTTTTTCATAGGGCGTACGCGAAATTTGACTATTCTGTTACGGGTAAATTCAAGTCACCAAAGTCAGAAATGGCAGGCTAACCTACAGACCTCTTGAGGTTGTAGTGCCATTGAAGAAGAAGAATAGTAGTTTCAATAGGGGATGATGATACTGCTATATTATGGTATTTGCTATCAAGGTTGTTAATGGTTGAAGCTTGAAGCACTATGCAAAAGATACCTTAGGATATCTTTGTAATGAAATTACACTCGTCTTCCTCGGTGGAATGTTGTTGGACATCATAGAAATGCGAATGATTCGAGGGACTCTTCACCATGTTCTTCGATGTCACTATTTTTTACGTTTGTTAGTTAAGGTTAGTTTTTCTACAAGAGCAGAAATATCGTAAAGATATTCTGGTCCTCTCTTCATCCTGTGTTGGAGAAGAGGTGGGACTTATCTTCATCATCATATGCAAGATTGCCTTTGAAAGCGGTTTGCTTTAACCTACCTGTTTATCCAATTATTAAAATGGTATTATTTTAATGCAAATTCATTAACATATAGTTTTACAACAAAAACCAATTGTTTTGTAACAGTAAAACATTAAAGTACGGTGAACTGGAATTGAGGCGGTGATAAACTCGCCGTGCCGCTGTACAAAGGTGTTTCAAATGAAACGCTTGATGTGTGTATTACGGGTTGCATACTCCAAAGGCGCTTCATCGCACAGTGGTCGCAAAGGGCAAGATGCAACAGATTATTCTGTTTTAAAAACAGTTTGTGTTTGAAAAAGTAACAGTGTTTTCACTACTCTAGAGTAGATTAATTAAGATAACCTTACTTAATTATAACGAGAAAAGAAAAATGTTATATTTAATTTATAAAATAATAAAATGCAAATACTAACTGAGAAAGATAATTAATATTTGTTTATTCTATTTTCAGCTATCTTCCTACAACATTACCGTCTGTAACGATGGAAGCAACCGCTCCAACACTGCAGCAACCGTCCTATGTAACATCTCATTTAGGCGCTCCATCAACGACGTTGCATTACACATCACAAACGGAAGTAATTCGCCCGAGTGTGATCAACCGTACAGCAGCACCAGGATCAGCCACAGGTTCAGGACCGTCAGACGCACACACGCCATCGTTAATGTTGCCACCAGCGTCGACACCTTTGCCACCACGACAATCACCGCTGTCATCTACTACACCACTGCTGTCCTCTATGTTGTCACCTACAACGCCTGTACCGTCCACTATGCTGTCACCTGCGAGCATGCCGTCCCCTACCAGACAACCACCGCCTCCGCCCAGTATGCCATCACTGTCCTCGACTGTGCCACCACCACCATCCAACCATCCACCACCGAGTGTTCCACCTACCAGCGTATCAGCTCCATCACCGATCCGCTCCGTAGTCAGTATGATGCCACCACCACCCAGCAGACATCCACCGCCCAGTATGTCGTCCCTTTCATCTTCCATGCCACCACCGTCCTCTCCCATTGCATCTTCACCCAGACGTCCACTGTCGGATATGCCGAAACTACCTCCACCACCACCCTTAACCCCCGGTAACATTCCGGAAAGAACCGATCCACGCGCAGATTTACCGCTATCGAGTGGTAAACCCGACAAAATCAACAAAACGAACGATCCCCGGTCGGATTCCATCACAAAAGCGGCCAATTCAGATGAACCAATTGCCATCGAAAGTGTGCGTAAATCCACCTTACGCAAACCACCGGCCAGCAAGGATCAAAGATATGAACCTATTGCATCAACTCCACCACCACCGCCTGCTCCGAAACGCCGAGGCCGCCGTCCCTCGGTAGCACCATCTCAAACGACAGCAACAGCTCCGGTGGCACAGTCCGCCACCGCCAGCGATCGTAACATTGGCGCCCTGCTGCAGCAAATGCGCCGGGAGATGATGTCCTTTCTGCAGCAGCGCCGGTCCGACATTATAAGCACGATGCGCATTTACACGATCGGTCGGATCGATTTCGGCGGGTTTCTGGTGGAGATGAAGCGGCACAGCGTGACGTACCGGGACTTTATGCACGTCGCCTTCACACTGATGCGCCGCTGCGGGTACAGTGGGTTCGCGATGGAACCGCCGGCCGAGCTCGACTATCGGTGGAAGAACCCGCCGCAAGAGTTTGCCGATTACTTCGCGAAGAACGAACAGTGCAGCAAGCAGTTTGTGGCGGAAAACTTTGACTTTCTGCTACTGATCGTGGACAATCTGCTGCAGCAGTACTTCGAACCGATGGAGTTCTTTTTGCTCACGTACGTGTTGGGGCTGCGGGCTAAGTGAAACGGGGGTCTGGAGGAAGCAATGAGAGAGAGAGAGAGCATAAGACAGCACTGGATGCCATCAAGAAAGGAACGTTTCTCTAACTAGTTGTAAGCGAAGTATGATCGTGGTGGTGATCGCGTTTAAGTAGTATCGTAAAGTAAGCATCGAAATTAAGTATCTGTTTTATGGTTTGATTATTCTACTACTACTGCTACTACTTAAGTTTACTGCAAAGCAACGAACGCGCACTCTTGGAGGCTCGAACTATCGAATAACACAAAACATCCTATCCTCAAGAAAACACCTCCTTGAAACGTAGCTCTCTTCTTACTTTTTTTTGCGTTTTCTTACTTCCTCTAATTCTAAAAGTGCACTTTCACCACGTAAAAAACATTGTAAGCATTTAAGTTCAGTTGACTAAACGTGTTCTTAGTAAGCTTAAGCGCCTGACAGTGTGTACCGCAATAGTGTTAGTACGTGTTTGTTTTGTTTTACCTTTTACTTCTTTTTTTTTTCAACATTATGATCATTTTGAAAACATACTTACCAGTATGGATTTAATGAAGTTTTTCTTGTTTTTCAGTGCCTTTCTTCTATTGTGAGTTTGCTACTATAAGCGTAGACAATATGAAACACACAATAAGCTAATATTTAATACATTTTAACTCGTAAGTAAACCTTTGGCATATGATATGATGTTGTCCAGCGGCAGGTAAATTATTTAGTTTTACGTTAAGCTAAGTTACAACCATTAAGTGAATGTGTGGTTTTTATAAGAAATAATAAAACAAAATTTTTATAAAATACGTTGTTGGTTTGTTTTAATTTTAATAATTTGCTTTGTTGTAAAAATATTATGTTTGGTACCATTAGTACCGCTCAGTTTAGTGGACGTACGAGATCATAAGCTTATCAACAAAATATAAACACTTTATTACCCGAATGTTTGGATTGCTGTATGAAACACTTTTTTGACGGTTGTTAGCCAGATCGTAACCCGTTTGGTGATTTCAACAAATGGAAAATTATGATAGATTATTTCTTTCGCATCCATTTCGCAAATCTAGTTCCATTATCTTAAATTTTAAGAAATAAAGACTAAAAAAATAATAAATTTCAAATCAGAATTATTGTATATTAATATTGAATATTAATTATTGAAGAATTAATTTAAAAAAAGATTAATCGTTCAGTTCTTTTGGCAATTGCATTACATTTTTAAGTCACTAAGGTAACTTACCACACAAAAAACTGTCCTCATGTGAAATGTCCCCATGATCAACTATACAGTCCCATTATACACATGCTTGTTTTGTTTTGGATTTTTTATTCACTTTCTTCCATAACAGATCTTCGCTCCGTTATCTTACTTCTGCAGTTAAAGACGGGTGCAAATAAAAAACCTGATTAGTTGATTAAATTTAAGAGGTTGCGTTAGTGATCACACGCGCGCGCGTGCGTACTTCTTCGCTATGGGCTAAAGACGCTCTTTCGCATTCCGTACGCCAAAACCCTACGCATTGATAGCCTAAACTGATCATCCTTTGTTGCGCACCGGGTGTGTGTTGCTAGTGGTTGCCTTGGTGATTCGGGCCTGTTTACTAGAAAACCAAACGCATGCTTTATAAGCGTTGGAATAACAAAAGCAAAGCAGAAGTCGTTGGTCACTTGATTGGGGGAATGCAGGAATTAGTGTACTTTGTCCGGTAGTTTGATACTGTTGTTATAATAATAATTATTGTTATAAATTACTTAAAATTGAATCTTTAACAAAACGCACAGTATTAAATGCATCTTCCGGTGAGTGTATGACTATAGAAAAGGAAAAAGAATGGAATAAATCAATCAATAAAACAAATAAACGTGCAAAACTAATAAAATGTCTACAGATATGGAAAAAGAGACGATCAAATTCCTACCGTGGAAAGTTAAAACTAAAATGCATCCCCCTCACATACCTGGCATGGGTTAGATGTGTCTTTCATCTAAATGAATCATTTAACTCACTTAATTGCTTTTGCTATTCCGTCCGCTTCACAAATCTGTATCGCAATCCTTCTAATCACAGTGTGTAATGTGTAATGTATGAATATGTTTGTTCTTTTTGTTATAACAATAAACATCTTAAAGGACCTTATGCCTTAGTGCCCTGGCCCAAAGCAAGATCGGTACAAAAATATAATAAAACCAAGCGTTTTTTTACTAGAAACATTTGTCATAGTAAAGTAACTGGTAATTATACAACATAAAATTGTTCTAGAACGACTTGTTATGGAAATTTTAATCAATTCTGTTGCCCTTAAGCACTCACTCACCCTGACCAAGGCAACCGGCCGTTGTTCTCCTTTACTTTTGTTCCATTTTAGGCAGTCATTTGCCTTCGAATTAAAACCGCGAATTTCATAACATATCTAGTCGATCTCGCGGGGTGGAAGGAAGATCCGAGAGATCGGTACCCGGCGTTTTTGTTTTCTTTTCATGCATTCATAACTCGGTTCTATTCGGTTCTGTTCTGTTGAATCATTTTTAAAACGTTAAAACTTTAGCATCTACCTTTCGCTTCTACTAAATCTTTATAACACTAACATACAAGCAGGAGACGTAGGCTCAAGCTCGCTTTCTAGGTAAATCGTTAGATCGTTTTCTTTTCACTCGCATCTATATAGATTTATATATATGTTACTCTCTGTACTTATAACACTACGCCGATTTTTAATGGTACACGCGAAAAACAGAAGTGGAAAAATAAAATCTAACCGAGCTGCACCCCATCATGGAGGGAAGAAAAAGCGAAAGGCCACGGTATGGCCTCCCCCGGTTTTTACTAATACTAAACGCCTACACCTAAATACTATTGCTAGTCACGCCAATCCACCCAACAAACCGGAAGGGGCAAGGCTTACATGGACATCTTACGCTTTAGCTTCGTACTCAGTCCCGCCTGTCCACCCTGGTCGCACAGTTCGCCCGGCGAGGTGGCAGAGATGGGGGTGAGCAAGCTGTTCCCGGTGTGACTACCATTCGTGGCCGCACTAAGATACGTTGGAAGCGCATACATCGAAACGTTGGCCAATGGTAGGGGATCGAGCTTTTTGAACATTTTGATCGTGTGCTGCTCGTGTGCCGGTGAATCCACCGGTGAAAGGGATACACCGCGTCCAATCGGTGGCTGCAGCTGTTGCTGCTGCTGCTGCTGATGGTGTGGATGATAATGCTGCTGCTGGTGGTGTTTGGGAGTAGTTGGTAGACTGCGGAACTTTGTGCCGTTCTCGCTGGACGTACCATCAGCACCGGTGACACCCGATCCGCTTAAGGTGCTGCTACGCGAACACTCACGCAACATCATCAGATGGTCCAGCTTGTCGACCGTGGCATTTAGCTCGTGTTCCCACACATCCTGCTCCTGCTGCTGACCATCACCACCCTCGACCGGTCTCACAGCGAGCGTGCGCACCTTCTGCCGCAGCAGCTCCAGATGCAGATCGTCATCGTGCACATCCGAAGACGGATCATCATCTTCGTGCAGCGTCATGCCGGAATAATCGTCCTCTTCCGAAGGGTCCTTTTCGCTCACAGCCGAACTGGTCGCTACCGACGCGCTGCCAACCGAACGGATCTCACACTTGTCCAGCTCGCTCGAGATGTCCGGCATTGTGCTGCTGTACGGGAAACGATCCTTGCACGGGGCGGGCTTCGTTGTGGTGGGCAAAATGTTGGCTAGCTCGGCGCCGACACCCGGTTCCCGGGGACCGGACGGTGCGGCCTGGCTAAGATCACCGCGCTGTTCGTGGATCTCTTCGCTAATCTTCTCCAGATTCCGGAGCGCCGTACTGTAAGCGCTCTTGGCCGCTTGGATTTGTTGTTCGAGCTGCTGGATGCGACCCTTCTGTGCTTCCAGCTGTTCCTGGCAGAGTTGCTTCTCGTCGAAGTAAGGGCGCGATTTTTGTATACTTCTTCGGTAGCGTTCCTCCAGTTGTTGTACCTGGAAGATAGGGAAAGAAGATTTTATTAATATAATATATTATTAATATTTCTTCTAAGCTATGGAATATCGAGTTGATTTATCCTAGAGATAAGGAGAACAAGATATATTATGGATTTAAATAGTATATACAAAATATGTTCCACAATACAGATATTTAAGATGATGCTGCAATCATCTCTTTATCCTTAAAAATTTAATACTTAATAAGTTCCTTTTAGAATCCCCGCAAAGCTTATCACAACTATATAAATGACTATGAGCAACGTCGTTTGTAAGGTAATGGTGGAATCGATATTCTAAAGGCCCTTTCTTACTAAAAATGTTATTCACGAAGATGGACTCTGCTCTCTCCGATCCCTTCTGTTATTTTTGTTCATCCAAACCTCAATGGTTAATATTTCTGAGAACATATTTTGCAAGTTTTGTAACACATAATTAACAGTTTGACTGATGGCCGGTGGCGTGTCTCCGTTCAATGCACATGTTGCAGCCTTTTATTGTTGTCGTATCTTAATTTTATATATTACATATTAGGAATTTGTATATTCGTAATTACTACAATTTTTCATCGTATTGAGACTATGATGGGAAATATTTTGAAGAGAAGTTCGTAAAATAAATCCTGAAAATTGTATACAGCTCCTACTAATGGATTGTACTTCGAGAGTAGATCTTTCTCGAGAAAAACCTTTGGAGAGTTGGAATGAGTGATGAGAGTTTTGGAGTAGGAAATGAAAGAGGTATGAATATTAAAGTATCCAAAACCAAAACAATTGTTGTAGAAAAATGCAGTTGGTGAATGTCGTTTTACGCCGGCATGATATTCAAATAGATGACTACACTTTAGAAATCGTCCCGATCTTCACTTCGGTCAAAAATCAACATCGATATCATTATTTATGTTCAGCTAACAGCTAAACGAAATATATTTAAACCAAAAAATGACTGTAGAGCATCAACGATTTTAGCTAACAATTTGAGTATTTACGCTGGAATGATATTTAAATAGATGACTACACTGTTGAAGTTGTTTTTGAATATTCTAATAGATAAGGTCACTTTTCAGCCTTCAAACAAAACTCAATCATGGAATTCAAAATTGATACTGAGTTACATTAAGCGACATTGTAGAGCCTGAGGATAGCCTGAGGAAACATATTCACTTCAAACGTATAGCTCTAAGAGTTGTACGCTTAACTAACTCTCATCTAAAACATTTCCTTCGTTGGACCTTCGAAATGCTGAATATATATCAATAAAATAACACAGGAAGATGTAATCCTTAAAGTCTTTCAAATTAGTGTAAATGAATATAAAAACCGTGCCTGTTGGAACAGCAACGAGTGTTTGTACGAACGTTTCAGTTTCCTTTGAGATACGATAGAGTGAAGCCGAATAAAGAAAATAAAAAAACCTTTAAAGTTTTCCTTTCATTCCTTCACCTAGTGAAACCCACTGCGTATTCTTTGTCCAATAGGTTATAAAGGTCTAAACCAGGTCTGTCCAGGAACCAGAAAAGGGATTTATTGCGGAAAATGATTAGTTTGTGGTAAAATTATACTGCGATATGCGATTTGACGGTCAGAGAACTCCTGCAACACATCAAGACCTCGAAGAGGGTAGTTTAGCACTAAGGTTAAGCAACCAAGTTTTATTTAAGTTTGTGACTAGTTTTAACACATTATTATTAACCACACACAATGATTCTACATAGGTTAATCTTCCTGAAGACATAATGATTCGCCGTGAAACGAAAAGAAATTCAATAATAGCTCAAAACTTCCTCCCCATTCCAACGGGCACTAACAGAGTCTTTTGTAATTGGAAAACAAGTCCCCCCGAAAGGCCCTTTAAAATCTCGTTACATAACTGTTGCTTTCCCCCGGCGTGCAGACCTACCCTACTCCCCCCTCGATTACATGTCAACAACCAGGGGAAGAAAATTTGATTTTCACCGCTTACCACACGCACAAGGTCTTTTTCTCATTTTGCCTTTTCCACCGGAACCCGGCTGAGTGGCGCTATTTGTGTGATCGATGTTCCGTCGTTCCGTCCGCTCCAAAACGATCCATCCACACCAATGTTTGGTAACATGTTTCGATAACTGCTACCGTTTGGTCGACCAAAGAAACATTACACGTCATTCAATTTCATTGCCATACAGTGTGTTACAGGAACATCATGGTTTTTGAGGAAACTTTTCTATTTTTCCACCCATTTCTTATTCATTCCCCTTAAAAATGATCGCTTACTACGGAAGATGTTTTTTTTCCTTAATTTGTTTGGAGGTTTGAAGTTGCACAACAAACGACAACGGCCTCCCCCCAGAGTTTGTCTCCGTGCTCTCAACATTGCGCCTAAAGAAGGAAGTACAGTAAGGTCTTTCCGGACCAATTACCAGTTTTCCATCACATTACTCCCCGGAAGGGGTCTTCACACGGTAGCACACGCGAACGGAGAAGAAAATTGAAGAAAAATAGACTATTTTCCGTTAGTGCTCAGCAAACAGCCATCAAGTCAATTTGTGACAAAAGCCGCCAGTAGAAATTGTACCTTCTCGTTGACAGTAAGGGAAATGTAGCAAAACACATTTGCATGGAAATTAAATAACCCAGCTAAACAGGAGAAACGGTCTCTTTGAGCAAAACTGTAGGAATAGCATTCATGCTATGAAATATTATTATAATTTTGTCAATAAACACAAAAAAAAAATGCATTTCATAATTATTTCTTGCGAGCACATTCCATTGGTAGCAGTTTTAAATTTAGAAAATAATGCTTTCAATTTGTAACGGTCACTGAATGCATCGCGCAAATGCAGCGAGATGGAACGCCATCTCGTTTCCTAAGCATAATTACTTCATCCGCCCGAAACCATTGTGTTCCTGGTGAGATGAGAGTGAGGATGGGAGGGCGAAGCGGGAGACCGCTTCCGTGAACTAAGACGCATAAGTTACCGTAGTTAGAACTGAATTGATTTGAATGTATAATGCCATCTATTTCAGTGCGAATAGAAAGAAAGGAAAAAAACAACCGGTACGACGCATCAAACTAGCTCGCCAATATGCGGGATGATGGAATAACAGTTGTACTACGGTATTTAAAGTACTCCAACCGTGACACACACCAAGTCGACCCTTCACACTATCTCTCTTTCGCTCTGCCTACCCGTTACGAGTTGATGTAAATCGCGCCACCAATCGACTGCAAACGGTTATAGTTAAGACCCTGTTTTTTTTAAACATTTGCATTGGGGAATTTTTAATTAGAAAACCTGGACTTCCCCCAGTGTGGTTTACATGTGCCCTCGTGCATGTGTTGCTAAAACATGTCATATTTGAAATGCTAGGAAGTTAATAAAAAAAGCTTAAACAATATATGGTTCACGAAAATGAACCTGTCACAGCAACGCAACTTGGTTGATAACGGGCAGGTTATCGCGTTACACTGTGTGGCTCCAAAAACTCGTTTTGTTGGAAAACCATTTCACCTGCAAAATGTAACGCAAAATTTCACATTCAACAACTGTTGCACAGTCGGAACGACACAATGCGGCGCTTGACACATCGATCGAGGAGAAAAAGTGTAAAATTTGGCGTGTATGGTCGATTATTAAAAGTTACTATATGTGTCGTTGTTGCATACTTTCAGGCGTATTCTAGCTATGACAAATAGCAATAGAATCACATAATGGAAGGCTATAAACGATTAAAATGGATTAATCGATAATACATCATGAAAGTAAATCGATAGAACATTATTAAAACGAAATCATTCTAAAAACTAGTAATAATAATTATTACAACTATCAGATGTTTGTGCAATCAATAAAAATGTAATTATAGTGATCATTATAACTATATAATTTCATCATAAGAAAGACCATGAAAGCATAGAAACCCCATAAAAGGAATTAAGATTAATCAATAACAATTGTTTGTTTAGAAATTTTCTTTAAGAAATCATAAAAGAATAACAAAGACGCTAGACAATGTAAAACAGCTTTACGCTTTAAATGACACGATAATGACAATTTTTACTATTATTGCGTAAATTTAATATTTTCACCATTTCGTGGTAACGCATTAACCAAAATGCAAACCCATTAATGATTAATTACAATTTATCACCAATTGTTTCAAACATTTCTATGACTTGGGCATTTTTAATCTGTTTTCATCATCAAATCATAAAAGATTTTTCTCGTCATATTTTTATACGAAGCAGAAAGACTTGCATTAAGCCGCCTCCACCATGATTAAAAGCCCATCGAATCACCAAAGTTCGTGCCCTTTCAATTCGAGCGTTGTTAAGACATCTCTCGGTACCACCCCGGAAGACGCACATCGCCGTGAGTGAGGTTGTGGAAAGTGAACAAACGGAAAGTAGATATCGAAGCCAACATACGGCCGTATTTAAGGTTGGTGGTAGGGTATTTTAACGAAAATCACTTTCACTCTTGCACACTTTAACGCTGGAGCTTATCGCCGGTACGGTGGTTGTGGGCGAATCGCGCACCATGGAATCTTAACAGATGCATGCGTCGAAAGGCGAAAGAAAGCAATCCAATGGATGGTCGAGAGAGGTTTGGTTGGTGTTATTGGGTGGTGGCATACCACCTGAAGCCGTTATGTGTCCCAGCCGTTGCAATACGGACTGTGAAGCCATGCGAAAGACCAGTCGGGGAGTGGATAAAAACAAAACCAAACACACGGAACGTGTCCCGCACACTGCCAGCAATATGTGCACCAATGTAAATGCCTATCATACGCATACGGCGTATCGATCTATTTCGATCTATTTTGGCGAAGATCTCGCGCTGTTGGCCACTGCCCGTGCCTTTCATACGTAAGGTGTAACGAAACACACATCGCGCCAATAGCATGATATAGACACCGGTGGAAAGCAACACCGGGTTTTGTTGCAAATATGTTTTCCCCTCCATGGGCCGGAGTGTTCGAAACACGAAACATCACCCGACCAGATCACGTTTTGTGGGGCTCACGTGCACAACATGTGGTGAAGCCAATCGGACGTTACGGTGTGCATTTGACGAAATTTGTGCACCCCGATAGTGGCGAACCGAAGATTAACGACGAGGCCGTGGTGCATGGTGCAATGTTTTTGCCTTTCGTTTGGAGTTTTTATTTTAGTAACATACGAAACGAGGAAGTATGCAATGGTCTAAAAATCAAAAATAAAGCACTACCTCCAAAAACGTGACAGAAGGGGAAAAAACACTCATTTGGGGAGTATTTGGAGCTCAGATTAAAGTGAAGACATCTCCACGTGGAGGGCAAAAATATACACGTTGTGCAATAAGTTAGAATACAACTTTGGTTATCATTCTTCATTGTGTGGAAGTGCTTCATGTAACTCATAAAATTCTAAAATAGACTTTAAAACGCACATGTTTTTTTAAAATTATACTAAGGAATTTAGTCCACTTGTTAGACAAATGTTGGTGGTCTTACAGGTAGATTTCTGTTTGACCTTGTTTGATGTCCGGACCGTCCGGGTGGTTGGAACAGTAGCAGCATCGAATCCCATTCCGACAGTTTCGCCGTGGTGAGAACTTGACAACTACAAAGTATCAGTAAGTGAGTTATTATATTTGGCAGGCATGTTGAAACTCAACGAATACGAGGATACGCAACTAGAGCCAGTTCGACAGAGAAACTCTCTAAATTTTTGGGACCTTAATACCTATACTATTCCTGCGTGCCGGGAGCGACATTTTCGATTAACATTTGGATCTCCTGAAGAAGTGTAAAAGAGATCTCATTTCATACACATTTTTAAAGAATGAACCATAAAGAATGAAATTAAAATAACTTTTGGTCATGTTTGAAAGATAATCAGACAGTGCATTAATATTTGAATACAGATCATGTGTTATGATATATTTTAATCAATAGTTCCTCCAATAATCAATACAACTAGGTCCGTTAAAGGACGTCGCCTAATGTACTTACTTTCTTTTCTGCCTCCTCGAACACCTTTGCCTTCTTCTGATGTTCAGCACCACTTTCAGCCTTTTGTTTCTCTGCATCCATAACCTAAAAGCACAAGCAGAACGGTCCAATTAGAAAACGGTGTATCGGTGAACCAACACCCGAACAGTGGCCCTTATTTATTACCACCAGCAAACGCTGCAAAGTGTTACTAAACGCGACGCTAAACTATTGCGACAATTTTCGGCTCACTTCCAGTACGGGTGAGACGAACACTGCGTCTAATTGTACTGAACATACATAATTAAAACTGCTCTTTGTCTATCTCTCGGTGTGTATTGCGGTTTCTGAGTGATTGTTTAAAATTCGCCACACGTCCTCCGTACCCGAAACGCCTAACAAATATCTCCGCCGATCAAACACGACAGGCACGTCTCGACTCGGCAAATTGGTTTTCAGCTGAACCCAACCACACACCCGGGTTGGCGGGTACCGCGTGTTTCGAACAAGGAAAGAAATTCCAACCATCTAAATGGAATTGTTTTATTGAGCGCAGTGCGTTGGATGATTTAGTTGCGAGACTTTTAACTTTTGTTCGCAAGCGTTTTACACCTCAAAGAAACACCGATCATTACCGCTGCTAGCAAGAGGAGTTAGGTTTATTACACAAGGTCAAATTGAACAGCAATAGCAAAACCGGCAAAAAGTGTATGACACGGGTGGAGCTTGCACAGACTATAGAAAAGAAACCGATTGAGGAGATTGGTCCGTTCAGTACTGTAACCCTATATCAGTTTACTCTCTAAGGTCAATCTGAAGTAAGATTTACAACATACGAACGATATTTTCATGGAGTTCACATAAATACAGTGCGTTAACAGTGCCATTTGGGAAGATTCGAAAGCATCCACCAAGAGATTAGAGCATGATTTGCTATTTACCTTAATCGTAGCGTGGTTTAGCATCTCCTGCCAGGCATTATCGAACTGCCATTCGTGCGAGTTGCTCATGAAGCGCTGTTCTGCCAACGCCACCGTCTCCTTGGCGGCCGCATGGATCTCGTTCGCTCGCTGGTACTTTAACGTGGCCGCCTGACATTCCAGCTGCGCCACCTTCGCCTTCTCGAGGGCTTCGTAGTATGGGCGGGCTTTCTCGATGCAGCTGCCAAGCTTTTTCGACGACAGCTTCAACCGGCGGGTTGATTCGTTCATCAGTATCCGAAACGTGGAGTTTGCTTCCTGTGGGCGAGAGAAGGAACGGCAAAAGGCAGCGAATTAGCATACTGGAGAAAGTAATCATGTAGAGCAACGGGCACGATCGGTGCTGGGATTGGCAGAGCAGATTTAGGCAGGATAAAACGATAATTAAATTTCAAATTTGGATGCTCCACTCCGTTGTTATCTACACCGTGATTCAGTATGGTTGTGATGGAAGCTCGTGCACGAGGGTTGTCAAAGAAATTAAACGATACAGAAGCAAATCATGAATATTAAATTATTTTCAAGCAAAGTGAAAAATAAAATAAGTAAATAGTTTTTAAAAAATGGATAGCCTCAACAACTCATCTTAACCTACAAGAAATACCTTTGCAGAACATCACGCCCTTTTCAAAAGGCTTAACCCATTTCTCCCCAACAAACAACGAATGTACGCCCTTCGGCATTTGCACCACTGCCATTCTATGATTTGCACCGGAGAAATGCACCAACGCCCTTCACAACGGACTTCTTTTGCACCAAATGCAAAAACCCATTCCTTCGGTAACTATTTCCGGCCTTTATTTTTTCCCCCTAACTAAGGTACCATGACGCGGCCCATGCTTCACTGAACGAATGCCGGTGTAGTACAGCTAAAACATAATGCTTCAATTAAGTACAGTCATGTGTTGGGGACCTCACCACACAGTTACGCAGTGTTGGAGCGATGCAAAAGGAAGCAAACGTGCAGTTTACAGTCACACTTGCCCAGTTGGGTTTATCTTTTACGGATGCAAACAAACTGATGTGTGTTAAACAATGGGAACGACACTTTAATCTACGGTTGTAAGAAGATAAAGTTAACGTAACAGGAATGCGGTTTGGAGAAAAAAATAGCCACAAGATAACACGTTGAGACTATGGTTTAGTGGTAACAGTGTTTAGCTTTACACTGACAGGTCGGGTATCGAATTATATCTGAACCGTTCCTATTGAGGATAAACAGCACGTCAAGATCGTCAAAAGATGCACACCAGATCACATTGAGATTGAAATGCCACAAAAGAAGGAAGCTATACTTCAACTACTGCAACATAAATTACACAAGTTATAGTTTGTTTGCGCTGTAAATTTTAAAAATCATTACCTTAACCTAAGGGAAGGCATTGGAAATGGAAACATATGGATAAGAACGGAATGTCGACCTCGAAAAAGGGGTATAAGCCTTTGAATTTAGGAAAGAGATGAGGTCTTTCGCAAAAATATCGGAAGTGAGCATAGATATGAACTAAAAAGGTCGGAGGCAGTCGATGAAATAGGATTAGGAATGAGAGTAACACCTACTCAGAAACGTAAGGCCGAACAGACGACAACGAGGAAAGATAGGAGGGAACCGGCAAGTTTCTTCGATCCTGTTTTCCGATGTATGACTGACAGATGACCAAATCATCGAAGCGAGTTCTAAACAATTAAACGAACCCGTCGAAAGGATCTGAGAACATTCAGACATACATCCTCGGTTGGATACAGATTTTTGTTACGCCAGAGATCTCCGAAACTTTTCGGTTTCTCAAACTTGTTGGATATATGTTGAAGGTGTAAACAATCAGCTGACATGGGCACAGGTGCATAGATTTTCAGCCGTCGGAAGGGAAAACGTTTACGTAGTCTTCCCTAAACAGGGCCAAAGAGTAGAGTGCTGAGTACGCTCCCTTGAGAAATTTCGGACATCGTTACAAAGTACTCGGAAAGAATATCCCAGTGAAGTACAATATGAGCCCCAGGAACTATTTTATCAAAACTTCAAGAAGGCTACCTTGAAATTCTTCCACTGAACGGCTCGATCCACATGTGTCTAGGGACTGTAGATAAAAGATTGATTAGGTAGGTTGTGGTCTTTTAGAGTCGTTTAGATTCGAAGACTTTTGAGGGCACATAGATTAACAACCACAATTTTTGTTCTATGACACTACAACCTTGAGAGGTCTTAGCTTCCCATTCCTGGCTTTCGTGACTTGAATTTACCCGCAACAGGATAATCAGTTACGGGGTACAAACCGCAATAATTAACACATAAATAGCAATCGCCCTTATGTAAACGAATGGAGATAACCCGAGATTTTTGAACAGGTTTTGAAGATTTTAAAAGATACAACACAATGAAGAGAAGAATCCACTGGCCTGAACGGTTCAGCAAAAAATCCCTCACAACGTTCACATGTCGTCAGTGAAATAAAGGAAATTATATCATGGGACTCCCATCGGGGAATTCCAAAATATAGTATCTTATGTCTTCTTGTCTTTATCTCTTAAGCTCTTTATCTTTTTTCATGAAGACCGGTCAGGTCAGTCCGTATTATTTTTTGTGAAATCCTCAATTTAAAACAAGATTTCCTTAGTGTGAGTTTTTAAACAACACTTATTTTATATCTGTTACTCGGAAAGAACAAATAACTTGTGACCAAATTGGGCTACGCACCTCTACCCAAATTGGACTGAGAGAATACGACAAAAAGCGCTCATAATGAATTGAATAAAAAAAAAATATTCAATTATCGTTCCAACAGCAACCTCGAGAACTTAAGACATATCATAATAAAACAAATCTGACTTTAAAAAAGAAGGACACAAAAGGTTATTGCCATAATGCTATTCCATAAGAAACGTACAGCATTGCGACACGCAACAATAGCCGATTGTCGCCTCTTGCTTCAACCGTCGAAGCGTGGGGTTTGTGAAGGCGGGAAAGGACAAACGGATATTTCGATCGATTCCCATTATCCTTCCAAAGGTGGATATAAATATCATACGTAACATCGGACGATGGTGCTCTGTCCCGCAAGACGTCTATCACTTGGTTATGGAGAGAGAAAGAAAAAACTCCCCCAACTTGTCAGTGTCCTTCCTATCATATTATTGAATCATTCTTTAGCGGGCTTACGTAACTTGGCTTGGGGCAGGCGAAAGAAAAAGGACAAGCACGTTTTTATGCTCTACAGAAAGATAGAATAAATCGAATAAAATGCACTAGATTCATGCAATTATTCCTCCGGATGTCACCTGCATCCGATGCATTAAGGAAATTTAATCAATTCTAGTGTACTCGATTTCCCACGAGTTATGTAAAAATGAAGCCCTCTTTCTCCAAGGTATGAAATATTCATACAAAGTAAGCAAGTACCATCATGAGACACAGGAAGAGAAAACAAACCACATACGTGGATGTGTGTGGTCAACAATCCACCTGGCTCTTGTGGAGGTTGGAGCTGGAGTCCACTTGCATCAAGTGGATGATTTCGCCCGACTTTCGGGCTCAAGTTTCGAGCACTGGTAATCCACGACCAGTGTTCGCAGTTGCATATGCTAATCGTGTTGCAGAACGAAATGCGCATAAATACATATGACATGCGGTTTTTGTTGGATGTTTTCCTCACGAACCAAAAAAAAAAAACTCTTATACATTCATGCACACACGTGTTTAGCCGTGGGAAGAAAAAGGGTATCAGCTCACCTGCAACTACGCTTCGAACGCACACACCTACGCCAGCCGACAGGGGATGTTTGTTCGAACAAGGGAAGGTTGTTCGACAGCGGGTTAAGAATCGAGAATAGTATCGTTAAATGTGCCATTGCAATTGACGATGCAAAACCACCTTTTCTACATGATGCAGCACCAAACCAGGCACCGGGGAATACCGTGTATCGTTTCGTCTCAAGAGGTCAGTGGGGAAGTTGGTACCAGTTCTCAGCTTCCCACGGTGCTAAATGCACACGTAACTGACATTTAATCTCGTAGCAAGAAACACAAAAACGTGCACCGATCGTTTAGTTATGCGTCATTTTTCAATTCCGTTGTGTTAAGTTTCGAACCGAGACGGATGCACAATGTGCATTCAGTTTTGCTGGTTTGTTATGTATTTATTGTATGTTTTGTTAGGATTTTGTTCAATAAATAATTTCCGATATTTATAACAATTAAAGGGCGAATTTATTGACGATGTTCGCGTAATGCTCAGTGACAAAAAGCAATGCGAAAAATGACCTAAATTTGGGATTGGTTACATAAATAGTTATCTGGCATAAAATAGAATATAATAATATTTGCTAGAATAACAACAATCTATTATTATATTATATGAAGATTTGGTTAAAAAAATTATTCAGATTTAGAAGACATTTTCAAAGTACAATACATTTGAGACGTTACGAAAAAAATACGCTGTAAGCTGATATGTTTTTTTTTTACATAAAACCTTATTTCAACAATAAGCAAACAAATGAAACGATACTGAAACTCGATCGTTAGTGTCGTTGTATTTAATGCTAACAATGTAAATACCGCCAAGTATAATGACAAAGGCATTGAAAATGCAACTTCAGCCGGTGTGAATGGCATAAAAGCGGCATAAAAGGGCCAATGAGATGAGGCCTTTTTACTCACATATTAGCATTCGATTAGCACCGTTTACACTCATCACACGTGAATGCTTAGAATGAATGTGTCTGTCTATCTTTTTGTCGTACATCTCAAGGGCTTTCGTACATACACAGGTACAGGTAATTTAATTACTACGCTAATGCAATTGAATTAAACCTTCATTTAAAAAAAACCCTCTCTTTGGGGGCATTTAAATTTTAAAGGCTTTTTATCTTCTTTGGGGACATTTAAATTTAGAAATCTTGTTTTTTTGAAACCTTCTTCTATGGCACTACAACCTCGATATGTCTTGGCCTGCCATTACTGGCTCTTGTGACTTGAGTTTACCCGTAAACTGGCCTTCGTGCGGGGAGACGGTCCGGAGCCGCTCAGCTTTTTATAAAAAAAAATTTTGAAATAAAAGTTGCATTAGGAGAAAAATATGTTGATTTCTGTCTTTTAATAAACGTTTTAAAAAACGAATTAGCTATTTTAATTTGCCAATCTTTTTAATAAAAAAAAATCTTCAACAAATTAGAAAATCACGAAAACAATATAAAAGAAACATCAAATCGCAAATAGATTTCTTAATCCTTTATCTCGCACAACCTTGGCTGTCGCGTATAACGACTTTAGGAAGAAATGGACAAAAGAAAACTGTATACTTTCATTGCACTTACGCAAAAGCTAGCGGGACAAAAATAGTAAAGTACGTCATACAGACGGCGGCCGTCCAGCAAACGGACGGGTCCGTTTGCCGTCTGTCCTTGACTTGTGAATTAATGGCGTTAGCACCCAAGGACCTGACCCGATACGAACCTACTGGAACTTTAGACGCTTTCCCACACTGACCGGGACTGGGCTGGTGCGGGTCCTAATGGTCATGCGGTGGACCATTAAATCAACATTTGTCGCTTCGCTTCGTGCACACAACACTTCACGCCAACAAACGATCGAGTTTTTGGATGTTGGAAGACCAGGAACATACAAATTTTCCAGACGTGTATTTTTTGTTTATAATTTTTTATAATAAAAGTTACGTTTAAGTTGCAATACCTCTACTCAAAGTTTGAATTGCTTCACCTGGAATTAAGATATTCATAGACCACCTCAAATTGAAGCCACTGTTGACAAATGTTGCCGCAATATACTCAAAGACCCGGTGCTTAACTAGCCAATCAATTCGTTTTCATCGTGAAGTGGACTCTCGTCCTATTTACTTACCTCCAACTCAATCTCGAGCTTGTTAATATCATCCGTTGCCGTGTTGAGATTCTCGAGCTCGATCTGTAAAGAAATAGAGCAGTACGAAGCGAAACATTAGCACAAGACGTAATGTACTTGGGCACTTTTAATTGGCATCCATTTGACAAATTACGAACGAAGAACTGCAAAAGGGAGATTTTCTCGTTTGGCAACGTGCCAATACTGATTGGATTACAGCTTCGACTAGGCCTACATTTTGGTTGACACAACCCGCATTAGCTCCCACAGAGTGCACCATTTTCACTTTTTCACGATCGATCGCCAGATACGTGGGATGAATCAATTTCATTAGCACATTTCCCGCACATTGAACAAATGTTTGAAGAAAACTGGTCCGAGGCTTTACAGTTCGGCGTGTTTGTTAAATTAACACTTTCAAGCGAAGGTTTTATAAACAACAATTTATTAGATAAACCGTGCAAGTTGCTTAATTAAATATCTCTCTCCTTTGAACCTACCACGAGAATCGGATCACCAATCATTGCCGACATTGCACTAGGACGACGTTTTGCGTTACTACTTGTCTCTGCAACTGCAAAGAAACTGAACTGACCAGCTCCTCCTGTGCGTGATAACGATACTTCGAATTGTAGGAAATATAGCAAAACTACACGTGAACATTATTGTTTGCTCGATACGGAACGTACTTAAGTGGCTGCACATGCAATTATTGTGTATTTGTTTTGGTTTCTTTTTATCTCTCGCTTTTTGTTGCATAAAGGCAAACTGATAAGCATCACATGATACGGACGCACACTTACGAGCGGTATGACTAATGTCAAACAACACACAGAACATATAGCAACCGTATCAGTTGATAAGGTAAGTAATGAGTTGGTAAGTGTGTCATTTAAAAAGATTGTACAAAGTTCACTTCCTTACCTTGCACTATGGGTCATTTGGTGGTAGAATTGCAATTTTTGAAGATTTGTAACAACAAAGAAACTGAATTTTTCAAAGTATTCACTATAGAGTTCAAAAACGAGGAACTACAGTTAAGTAAATAATTCCATGAGCCCTATTTTTTCGCATTAAGATGAGATATGCGGGAAAAATAAAAAAATAGATTCAAAGTCTGGTATGTATAGACAGGAATATTCCAAATCAAATTTAGAATGCACAAAGTATTTAAATACAGACCCTACCCTCTTTTTTGGGAATGTATCTAAAAAGGTGACATGATACACTGAAATTCGAATAATCCCTGCTCATTGAGATTTGACCCGTATATCGTATAAACGGATTAGACGAATAATATGTCCATCTCCTTCTGCTGATAAATATTAGCCTACAATTCAATGATGGGTGCGCTCGATTTTCGGTAAACAGTTTGAATATTCCTTTTCTGTTATGGAGCTTCGGCTTCGAGAGACTTTGGCTAGTCATTTCTGGATTTCTTGACTTGTATTGACTATTATACTTGTCGATTTTATTATACTTTTAGTTAATTGCCGGAAAGGAAATCTTTCATTTGTAGTAGAATTTGATTATATTGTCCTAATTGTCACTAAGAACCTAATGCATTTATTTATTTGTGGTAGTACAGCCAAGCCGTATATCTACACCTAGAGATTTTGCAGTTGATGCACAGAAGGAGCACGAATAATCCCACGATCTGTTAAATAACACCGATATGATCGACATTCCACCGTATACAAATATACTGTTGTAGTAAGTTTATTTTTTTAAAAGAATAAACTTGTTACGAGTTTTCCCGTGTATTGTACCACTGTTGTATAACACCCCCCCTGTATTTATGGCACGAAGTTGACAACCAAGGTGGTGTTATGCCCGAAATACGATAAGCCTTTTTAGGGTTTATCACATTAACAAAAGATTTGATCGACTGATCTTGGATTTTGGATTTGGAGCGGCTCGGTGGCCGAGGAGATAACGGCGCCGGTTTTCATACGATAACACTGGTAATCGAATCCTTATTCTATACTGGTTAAGCCTCTAATTATCTATATATATATTTTACAATTAGAACACAATTTTCCAATACTGTATTCAAACTTCCCATTGAAGGTAGTAAATCGGACTATCCAGAGAAATCGTAATCCTTTTGTTCAATGTTCGTTGAAGATGGCAAACTACTTGGCAGACTAAGTTAGCTTCAATTTTAAGCTTAGATTCCCTCCCAAATCATGTTTCGAACGGCTGCTGTACAAATGTCAATACAAAACCATTTAAAAAAAATTGTTTAATAAGGTTAGATAATGTTTACTAGAATAAAAAATAAGCTTTTACTAAAAAAAAATACACAAAATTATGATTATATTGGATTCCATGAAAAAAATAATGGTATTTTTTATGGGAATTTTTCAATAAACTACTATACTACAGACGTGTACCTTAACAGCTGATCAAAACTTGCGTGCAGACCACCAAACATGTCCTGCAGCATGTTACAACCGCTTCGATATTTGAATTCATTGCTCAATATATAAAAATATATCAACCAAGTACACCCGGGATAAGGTTTGGAGAAGGAAATGTCATAAATTAAGTTTAGATATAAGTTCTAATAATGAGCAATACGGCCTGGCCTTTCCTCATGAATGAAAAAAATATGTACATAAATATATATTTGCTCACTTCCCAATTTAAAGGTATCATACATCAAACTATGGAAGACACATTCGATTAATCAATAAATGTCAATACATATTTTTATCGTTAGACTCTAATTAGTTAATTGAAAAGTAATTTGATAACCATCAAACAATGTAAATTACATTCCGGATTAATTTCAGTTTTAACTTTATAATTGTAAACAAAAAGGCCTGGTCGTTCCTTATAAATAAAAAAAATCTAATGATTATTTATTAGGTAAGCAAGTCAGACGCGCAGTAATTAGAGTGTAAAATAGTAAAATGATGTATGGTTAAAATACGTATCTAAGTGAAATTCAAAAATATTTTCAATCGAAACATTAAAAAAAACTCAACTTTTTTGTGCGTGTGTTTGTACTGACACTCAGTCAGTCATCTCATTTGTGAGCACCGGGTGGAATTCGCACCGAAATTTTCCAATTGTGTCCATTAATGCAAACCCATGCAGCAGCATGAGGACGCAGCTCACATCACATCCGCTCCACACCACACATACATGAAGTTTACCCTCCCAACCAGACACCCATTCTCATTTGATTAGATGCTTTTACGCATCACACAGGCAATGGTGGCCATTCCAACACACTCGACGGCAAACACCGACCGACGTGAGTATGTGTGTGTGTGTAGAGCCAGCGCATTTTGATGAGCATGAACATTTATTATTAGCGCGCTGGCCACGGCGTCATTACTGCCCTCCGTCCGTTCCCAGGCGTTGTCTGATGTCTTGGCGCGAGGCTCATCTTCTTCGGATGCCCATCCAATATATTGTGTGAGGGACACACCAAAACAAAACAAAAAAAACGCTCCGGTGTGGCCTTTCAGATGGGTAAAATTCCACATTAAAACATGTGCAAGTTTATGCGGCAAAAGAAGCGATGGAAATGAAGGTGCTTTTTTGAGTGGTGCCTGAAGAGGTTGCTACCACCACCGTCGACTTCGAGTCATTCATGCTGGTAGATTGATCACCATTGTGAGGAGATGACTTCTGGCCACCAACACCACCACCACCAGTAACAACAACAAACTACACTGAAACCGGTTCCGTTGGATGGGGCCAGAACCTTCTTTCATACCCATCCCCTCCCAGGGCAGGTGACCTCCCGCAAAAAGGCGTGAGAGACGTGCGCAATAGGGAAACTTGCACGTTCCTTTCTTTCCTTTCTGTTGGTGATTCCACGAGAAATACTACTCAGTCCCCAAGCACAGGGACGGCATTTTTACGATTGTGTTTTGTTTTGTTTTTGCTGTTTTCTTGTTCTTCGTTTAACCCTTTGCAACCCAAACCAGATGATCATGAGCGAACCCTCGAACGGCTTGGGGGGGGGGGGGTTATTTTTCGCCTGGCATCTTCTTCTCGAGTCTCTATTCGCTCGGGTACGTGGGACAAGAACGCTGTTAGCATGCCCTTTTGCCGAAGGAGCTGGTACCTGGAGTACCATTTGCTTGTAACGGTACCATCACCTCCACCATCATCATCATTATCCAACTTTCGTGCAGAAAAAAGGGGGTAAAAACCCGCAAGTCCATTTTTGGACCATGATAACATCTCCCGATCGTGTGCGTAAGATAACGAACTTCGTTGGAAAATGTATCGCCCCAAAGGAAATGTTTTGCAACGACGTTTGCAAACCTTGGCCTCGCCGTTACGCAAAGTGAAGTGAACGGGGGGTTGTTTTTGGACCGATCGTCTCGTGTAAACAATGAGTCATCGTCACATACGTCCCCAAACAAAGCGAACCATTCAAAGGTTGATAAATCACTTTTTAATTAATTTAATAGTTTTCACACACAAGCATACGAAGCTCCGGTTTATAGATTTAAAAAACTAAAAGGTAATGAATCAGTCGAGTTGTGGCTTAATATGAAAAAAGGCAAACACATTTACGCTTCACATTAAACAACTGTCACGTTCCGAACGTCTGTGGACGGAAACTTCATTACTTCGGTCGAGTGTCTCACGTTCGATAGGCACGGTATAGGAAAGACGCTCACACTTGCGCGCGGTCCTCCAACACGTCCAAGTTTAATCAGAAGATGGGCAAATAAATAGTCATCATCATTTTGCTTCTAATGGCGACAAATAACAGTGTGTTAGGTTGGGAAACAAATTACGTAAAATAAGATTCTTTTTAACATATAAAAACAAAACATTTTTTTGTTAAAAAAGTTTTTTTTTAATGAATTGAAAACCTTCTTTTTGATAAGGAAAATCCACAAACCGTGATAAAAATGATAGAAAACCCCAACCGGAATACCGCCTACGTACGTCAGACAGTGCTGATAGTAGATCACCTGCATGATTGATGTGTCTCGCACATAAAAGACTTTTATTTTATCAGGAAGCCGATTATCTTATCGTACCACCCGGACTCAAGTCATTCCGCTTTGAGACCGAGATCAACGTCTTGTTGCTAGTCGTGCTGTCTTGGAGGTTAAAACCCCAACAACGTCAAGACTATCTACCCTGGTGGTAATTTAACACTCGACAATTAAGTATTTCAAGTGCTGGTAAGCCCTACATTCCCTGTTGAGTGACATAATTCACCTCCCATTTACGCTTCCTGCACTACTCCAGATGGGTGTAAAACAGAAGAATTTTCCCACCCGGTACTTGGGGTAGGTTTGTTTTGTTTTGATGACAGTCAAAGACGTCACAAGTAGTCAGGGAGAATGTGATTAGCGGAGGGCACGTGCTCGATTGATTATTGATGAATGAACTCCTTCTTACCTGGATCCTTGGATCGAGTTCCGTGTTATCTTCCGTCTCTTCCATCTCTTTGTTGGACGTAGCCATGGTGATGGTATGCCGTGGTCACTTTGATTCTTTGTAATTTGTTTGCACTAGAGTAAATGATTTGTTCGTTGCCGTCGATGCACCGGTGCTGTATGCGTATTTTTTCCCCTTGTGAGGGATTAACTGCGGCGTGGATTCCACGGCCTACTTTTTTGATGCACTGAAAGGGATTAAAACCAAGCCGCACAAGGGCACCGTGTAGCACGAGAACAGCGAACGATGGAGGACACTTTAATTATTTCCTTTTTCTGAGGTGACCTCTTCGCGCGGTGACGGAAAACGTTGGGCACGTGTAAACACTTTTTTTCTGCTTGCGTTTCGTGGTTGTAGGTATTGCTATTATAAGCCCATCTTCTCAGCAGGGATGCTAGTGTGGGCACACTTTCCTGTGGAACGAAGAAAACACACGATAGAAACAAATTCACTCTAGAGATGTGTGAGATGTGGTGGGACTTAAAAATAGCACCGAAATTATTGAACAACACAGAAAATGGCTTTATTTTCATTCTTCACTTCACCGTTCTTGCCTCTCACATTCATTCCTTCCATCCACAACACAACACGAGCTGAACGAAACCCCAAAACTAACACATTCCTACGGCTGGTGGGACGTTCACACACTCGCGACGGGCCGTTTAGGTTGGGAAAGGAGGATGAGATTTTTTTCGCGTTTTTTTTACCGTGTACGCACAAAGCAAAGGTGCGTCATGCGACCATTCACTGCGACGATTTCACGACGATCCCACCAGCCAGTGATAGTGGAACAAATCATCAACCGTTATCAGACAGTCACCAGGAAAGGAGACGAAAAAAAAATAAACACAACACAGTATTTTTCCCTCAACAACAAGGAAGCACACAGCGGAATGGCAATGTTATTACGCACAAACGCACACAAGCACGGTTACACCCTTGACAGCACGGCACATGACGGTGGGCTTGTGTGGGTGTTGTTGCATTGCTTGATTAGTGCACAATGTAATATAAAACGAAACCAGCAATACAATACACGAGAAACTTACACTTCGATTACTGCATCTTTAGCATAATCGACCCCGATGAGAAGACGACACCACACACGTCCGACCAGTTGTGACACAATGAGCGCTTCTGAAAGACCTTTTCAACGAGTCGATTCGCGGACCGTCGTGCTGCACGTCAAAAGCTTGTAGTAGGCAGTGGTCTCATCGAAATAAATCGACATGACAGAACAGGCACAAACAGATTTTCAGATGTAAATATGATTCGTGTCACAACGATCTAAATTGATCATGGGAAAATGTGTGTTTAAATTTATCATGAAAACGCAGCTTTTTTTTGTTTGCATTGAAAGGTTTTTTCTGCTCTTTTTGCGTATTCGCGCTTGATTCACCGCACACACTCACCCTGTTTTTCAAATTCATCAAAGCTGTCACTGTTGCGCACTGGGTACGTCGTACTGTCAGCCAGTGGTTGTCGTCTTGAGCTGTCATTCATTCTTCGAACCAAATAAAAAAACACTAAACACTGTTTTCGTGCAGGGAAGTAAAAAGTGTATTTTTATAGGATTTTTCACCGCAACAAGCATCTCTTTCGCCGTTGTAAGCTCGACAATAGAAGAACGCAAAGAAATGCACTATTTTACACAGCATTAAGCTCAAGAAGGATCGTTCAAAAGACGTGAAAACAGGACGACCAACGCCAAGTGTTCCCCTTCCAAAAGGAAATACCAGAAACACGAACCTGCAGAAGAAAAAAAGAAACATCGTACGGGTGGGTCGTTGGCTGCAAGTGCATCGTGTAAAAAAAAGGGAGGCCTAAAACAAAAAGGGAAAAACCATGAGCACTACAGGTGTCTTGCCGTTCGTGCGTGGAATAGATTTCACGAACAATGACTTCAGCGTAAGTACAAGTGTTTGGATATTGGTTGAGATAAGATTTGCCCAAACAAAACTATTTTACCCTCGTTTAATTTCGGTACAAAAAAATACCAACATATACCGTGCGGTTTCACGGACCCCGGTGGTCGTAACACTTCCGTCGACGGTGACATACTTCCACATACCAGAACTTCTCTTTACGGGTTACAGTAATACAACATACCATTGAAATCTATTTTCGTCCTGCCCGGCTTGAGGCAAAGAGACACAGGTACCGCGTCAATGGGGCGTACGTGCTACGATAACCGACGATAATCGTACGTAGGGTTAAATGTTTGTCATGTTTGTCGCGCTTATGAAATACCTTTCGGCGGGGCCAGTGCCAAACCTTGCGCCGTGCAGTTGTGTGGGACTTTTGATTGGTTTCGATTTCAGTTGAATAAGTGCAAAATCTTTTCTTTTAGGATGAAAAGTTCCCGAAAAACATCAAACACATGTCCGGGGTCCAGTGGCTTAAGCTGGATCGCACCGGTATGGACACGATACCGGATGAGATGGGCAAGCTGGTGAAGCTGGAACATCTTTCGATGAAGAACAATCAGCTGGAAAAGTTGTTCGGTCAGCTTAGCGAGCTCGGATGTTTGCGTTCACTGAACGTTCGGCGCAACAAGCTTAAAAGCCACGCTATTCCATCGGATCTATTCGAGCTGGAAGAGCTGACCACGCTCGACCTGTCGCACAATCGCCTCAAAGAGGTACCGGAGGGTTTGGAGAAAGCGAAAGCACTTCTCGTACTGAACTTAAGTAACAATCAGTAAGTGGCGTTTTTGTTATCGCAAGAAACTAGAAATAATTTTATTACATCTTTTTAGAATTGAATCCATTCCACCTTCGCTATTCATCAATCTTACTGATCTGCTGTTTCTGGACCTTTCCAACAACAAGCTGGAAACGTTACCACCTCAAACAAGGCGTCTTTCGAACCTCCAGACGCTCATACTGAACGACAACCCGCTCGAGCTGTTCCAGCTACGACAGTTGCCATCCCTGCAGAGCTTAGTTTGTTTGCAGATGCGAAACACGCAACGGACGATCAACAACTTCCCGGCTTCGCTCGACAGTCTGTCCAATCTGCAAGAGCTGGACCTGTCCCAAAACGCACTGTCCAAGGTACCGAGTGCTCTGTACAATCTTGCCAATCTGAAGCGCCTTAACTTGAACGATAATGTGCTCGAGGAACTATCGCCCTTGATCGAGAATTTAACCAATCTGGAAACGTTGAACCTTTCGCGCAACAAGCTAACGGCCCTGCCGGCCACGTTGTGTAAGCTGCAAGAGCTACGCCGTTTGTACGTGAATGACAATTTGCTCAACTTTGAAGGAATCCCGTCCAGTATTGGGAAGCTGAGCGCATTGGAAGTGTTCTCCGCCTCGAACAATGAGCTAGAAATGGTCCCGGAAGGACTCTGCCGTGGGTGTGGCTCGCTAAAGAAGCTAAACCTTAGCTCGAACAAACTTATTACCCTTCCCGAAGCGATCCATCTGCTGACGGATATGGAGCAGCTGGATCTGAGGAATAACCCCGAGCTGGTGATGCCACCGAAACCGATCGAAGCCCAACGCGGCGATGGTTTGGCGTACTATAATATAGATTTTTCGCTACAAACTCAGCTGCGACTTGCGGGTGCGAATGTCCCGCCTCAGGTGCAAGGGGCGGCTAATAGTGGAAAGGACCCTATCGCACGCAAATTACGGTTACGGCGGGGTGCCCGCAACGATTCTTCCGATAATCAAGATTCGGCCAAAATTCTAAAAGGCATGCAGGACATTGCGAAGGAAAAGAACAACGGGCTCGGGTTCGGGGAGGAAAAGGTGGAAAACCTCAAACCGAAGCGTTGGGACGAAACGCTCGAAAAGCCACCGGTGGATTATTCGGAAATCTTCGAAGACGAAGACGGCCAGTACCCGGGGCTGACGGTGTGGGAGATCGAGAACTTTCTGCCGAACAAAATCGAGGAAGCGGCACACGGGAAGTTTTACGAGGGCGATTGCTATATCGTGCTGAAGACGTCCCACGACGACAGTGGCCAGCTGTCGTGGGAAATTTACTTCTGGATCGGTACGAAGGCGACGCTCGACAAGCGGGCCTGTTCCGCGATCCATGCGGTCAATCTGCGCAACTACCTGGGCGCACGGTGTCGCACGATCCGCGAAGAGCAGGGTGACGAGTCGGACGAGTTTTTGGCACTGTTCGATACGGACGTGACGTACATCGAGGGTGGCCGCACACCGACCGGCTTTTACACGATCGAAAACGTGGTTTACCTTTTGCGGCTGTACCGCGTGCATGATGCCGGTCCAAACATTCACCTGGAACCGGTTCCGGTGAACTACCGATCGCTTGATCCGGGATATGTCTTTCTGCTCGATACGGGCCTGAACATTTTCGTGTGGTATGGGACGCGTTCGAAGAACACACTCAAATCGAAAGCACGCTTTACGGCGGAAAAGATCAACAAACACGAACGGAAAAATAAGGCCGAAATCTATCAAGAGTACCAGAAGCAGGAAAGTTTGGATTTTTGGCGTGCACTTGGATTCGCGGACGGGCAGGGACCGCAGGACGAAGAGGCGGAGCATCTGAACCAATCACACGTCGATCCGGAGTTTGTTCCGGTACCGCCGCGCCTGTATCAGATCCAGCTCGGTATGGGCTATCTGGAGTTGCCGCAGGTTGAACTTCCCGGTGGCGGTAGTAACAAAACGCTTACGCACACGATACTCGCGAGCAAGAACGTGTACATCCTCGACTGTTATCTGGATTTGTTTGTGTGGTTCGGGAAAAAATCGACACGTCTCGTACGGGCGGCCGCGATCAAACTTTCCCAGGAACTGTTCAGCATGATCGATCGGCCGGATTATGCGATGATTACGCGCGTACAGGAAGGCACCGAAACGCAAGTATTCAAATCGAAGTTTACCGGCTGGGAAGAAATCATTGCGGTCGATTTTACCCGCACCGCCCAATCGGTTGCCCGTACCGGTGCGGACCTAACGCAATGGGCCAAACAGCAGCAAACGAAGGCGGATCTGGCAGCGTTGTTTATGCCACGCCAACCAGCAATGACACCGATGGAAGCTGCGCAGCTGGCCGAAGACTGGAACTACGATCTGGACGTGATGGAACCGTTTGTGCTGGAGAATAAAAAGTTCGTACGTCTGCCGGAGGAAGAGCTCGGTGTGTTCTACACTGGGGAATGTTATGTGTTCCTCTGCCGCTACTGCTTGCCGGTGGACGATGACGAAGATGCGGACGGTGAGGAGGATGAGGCGGATTCATCGGCGGCCGCGAATGGTGCGCACGAAGGTTCGTCGGCTGTGGGCAAGATGAAGCAGCTCGATCCGGTAGCCACACCGGCGGAGGAGATACAGTGCGTCGTGTACTTCTGGCAGGGTCGGGAAGCGGGCAATATGGGATGGCTTACGTTCACGTTTACGCTGCAGAAGAAGTTTAAGTCGATGTTCGGCGAAGAGCTGGAGGTGGTGCGGATACACCAGCAGCAGGAAAACTTGAAGTTTATGTCCCACTTCAAGGGGAAGTTTGTGATCAAGAATGGCAGGCGCAAGGAACGACTGCGTACGCCGGAAGGTAAACTACCGGTAGAATTCTACCATCTCCGATCGAATGGTAGCGCTTTGTGTACGCGCTTGATTCAGATTAAGCCAGAAGCAACCGTGCTGAACTCTGCCTTCTGGTAAGCATCTTGGAAAATGGGAGGTTGAGGTCTCCCGAGGAGTGCACCACACTGATTAATAATATTCCCCCTTGCAGCTATATTCTTTTCGTCCCGTTCGAAACGGATGATGATTCCGAGTCAGGCATCGTGTACGTGTGGATGGGATCCAAAACAACAGGCGAGGAATCAAGACTGATACAGGAAATTGCGGAAGATATGTTCAACAATCCGTGGGTTAGCTTACAGGTATGGTATATCTTTTTCTCCAGAACACTCTCTTGAGGTTAAGAATTCCAATCTTAAACCTCAAACCCTCAGGAAATTTGAGTATCAACATACCAACAAGAAAGGAAGTGAAGGCCAAAATAGTGGGAACGAAAATGTTTTTCAACAACAAAAAGTCTCAAAAATCTGAGGAATTCCGATTTTCTGGAAATTGCCATAAACTGATATTTTCAAGTTCTGGTTCAGTCATTGGGCTAATTTTCAAGTATCTTCCTTTATATTTATTTATTCGCTTCGCTGTTGAACTGTGTTCAGAAGTTCTTATCAAATGTCGTTTAAATGCTTTGAAAAACCATAATTTTATATTTTTTTTCTTCCCCAATTACATCCAGATTCTACACGAAGGTGAAGAGCCGGAGAATTTCTTCTGGGTTGCACTGGGCGGACGCAAACCGTACGATACGGACGCGGAGTACATGAACTTCACGCGGCTGTTCCGTTGCTCGAACGAGAAGGGTTACTTTACGGTGGCGGAAAAGTGTTCCGACTTTTGCCAGGACGATCTGGCGGACGACGATATCATGATACTGGACAACGGTGATCAGGTGTTTCTCTGGTTAGGATCACGCTGCAGCGAGGTGGAAATCAAACTGGCATACAAATCGGCTCAGGTACTTACAAATAAATGTGTTAATTTCATTTATCTAAAACCACATATTCTTTTCTTGTATTTGTAGGTTTACATTCAGCATATGCGTATAAAGCAACCTGAACGGCCTCGCAAGCTATTCCTTACGCTGAAAAACAAGGAATCGAAACGATTCACCAAGTGCTTCCATGGCTGGAGCGCACACAAAAAGCCACCGGAGTAAGCAGCAACGAAACGTGTGAGTGGCGTGTGATCATCGGGTATGTGTAAATTGTAAAGAACAAAATCGCGCAAAAACGCACGAAGTATTTGTATATTGTGGCACACCGTTGGCACTCTAAAGCGTCACAATTTACAACAAATCGAATGCAATAATGCAAGGTAACTTGTCTAAGTATATTAATTTGTATTTGTTTTGTTCATTTTTTTAAATTAAAATATATTAATTTATTCTTGCACAAAACGCAGTCAGTTGAAGCTTTTCTTTTAAAAAAGTAGCAGTTCTGCAATATAATTTTCTTTAATTGTATCCTTATTTTCGTTATTCCCAGACAAGACACTTATTTTTTTCCCCAACAGTAAAGAGTTCTCTTCCTACCCAGAAAACAATGCAGCAAGTGAAAATTTAACACAGATCATTTTTGTTAACTATTTTATTTATCCTTCCATTCTTTAAATTCGGACTAACAATTCGGTTCGTTAGTTTCACCCGCTTAACATGTGCTGTTGGGGGAAGTTGTGTTGCCAGATACAAAGCTAAAACAAATCATAAATTTACTTTTTTTAAAAAACAACTTAAATGCAAATTATGTACAAATCAAAGCCTATCGAACATTACGGGACTGTCTGATAATAATAAGAGTTAAAAAAAAGCAAACACTGCTGGATCGTATAAAAATATTCTGCAAGCACAACAAATAAAGTACGAACGTTCGAAACATTAGTGCGGAAACGTTTTAAGCGATTTTCACTTGTGGGTGTTACTCCGGGATATCACTGGTGCTTGTGCATGCATGTGGAGGAATCGTTTTGCAATAATCGTATTTTAGTTGATTCCGTTAATGTTTATGCTCATCGTTGATTGGAAGAGGTAACTGCGAGCGGAACACTTCCAAGCGAGGGTAGTGCGTCGTTAAACATTCTCTATAACAAGATCTGGTTCTCCTTCCGATGTCTACACTATGGGAAGCAGAAATCGCAACGGCAAAAGGTTGAAACATGCTAGAATTATCTGGAATGATATGAAAACAATACACACAGATGTGTTACAGCTGTGTCTCATTCTTTTTGCGACGGTTTCGCTTACTTACACCGTGTACCGGTAAAGAATTGTTCGGTTCTAAAAATATCGATCCTGCCCTTTTGCTTTTAATCGTCATCATCGTCATCATCCGACGGCACAAACAGATCGTTCTCCTCGAGAAAGTTGGCCATGTTCTTGCTGATGGTGGCCCCAATCAGTAGGCCAGGTATGACCGTACAGATAATACCGAACAATCCGAAGGGTGTGATTTCGGGCATCGGCTTCAAGGCACCGCTGCGATAAGTGTACTTGCGACGCAGCGGCAGTCGAACCAGCTGCTGCCCGTGCTGACCACTACCAGCTACACCACCGTCGAGCAAGGTCGAGCGACCGACGGCACGGAACACACGCGTCAGAACCATGGTTTAATCGAATTCGAACTCTACTAATCTGTGGCCGTTTCGCGAAATGAAAAACGCTCACGGAAGTAGTTCTAGTGGGTTGCAAACGTTTTTTTCTGCGAGAAAAATAGAAAACACCTAAATACCACGGACAAATGCACCCATTCTACTGCAGGAAAGTTTACACACCAAGAGCAGTAAATGTCATCCGTCAATGTCAAATAATGGCATGGTTGCCAGATAGCATTGGTATTATTCATATTTAATCTTTTCTGTTATCTAAATTTCATATAATAAGCACATTTTGATGAATATTAAATTAGCTCGAATATTTGGCCTTATTTAAAAAGGTAGTTATGTTCTTAAAATACTCTTATTTCCGTGAACAAACCAAATTCTGACTGACAGCTGGCATAAACGGTCAATGCAATGACAGCCGGTTTAAATTTACAGGTGGGGTAACGATCAAACCGCAACAACAACGCCAATAGTGACGCGACCGTTGGGAGAGCCAAAAGCACAGCCAACTACGCGCTTGTTGAATTTCGACAGTGTTCAGTGTAGGTCCGGCATAGTTTTTAGCTCAAAATGGAGTACAAAAAGTTCTTCAAAAACACCTCTATGAAGCGGGTCGACCAACTAAAAGTGGAAGCGAATAGGCAGAATCAAATACAACGTGCCAAGTCCCGCCATGCAATGCGACAAACGTTTCGTCATATGAACAGCGATTCGGAAGAGGAGAACCAGATGCCGTCACAGGAATCGTGTCACAATTTGTTCCAGCAGCAGCAGCAGCAAATCTATCAGCATGTGACCACCAACCATAAAAATCTCACCGAAGATGAACGCTTCCTCGTCCGGCTGCAACGCTTGCAACAGTTTCAAGAACTGAAGCTAGGAAAGCAGCAGAAACAGCGATCTAAACAGTGCGCACCGTTTTTGCCGTTTGCTTGCAAAAACACGTTCGAACCGAAGTCGATTCCACCATTGGTAAACAGTGCGCTTAAGAAGCGGTTTCCGTTCGGTGAATGGCTGGAAGAACAAGCAAACCCGATCACTGGTGCTGCTACAAAAACGCCTGTTCTGAAGAAAAAGTACGTAAAACCACGAGTGGACTGCTGGCGCACGGAAAAGGTGCCCTGTAAAATAGCTGAAAATGAACCATCGCGTAAACCGTTGTCGGAGAAGAAGGTTCCAACCATCAGGTCGGTGGAGCGTCCGATAATACCGAAACCGGTACTCAAGCGATCCAAGGAAACACAGCAACCCGTTGTTGTAAAGCAGCAGACGAAAAACGAACGGCTTGCTTTGGTAAGTAGTTTCAAAACATTTGTTGTACATGGTACAGGACTAAGCGGAGTTATGTTTTTTTTTATAAAGCCTCGTTCACAGACCACACAACCCACCGGGCGAGCATTATCGCAGAAGAAGCAAAAGTTTACCAGCAAATTAAAACCACCCTCACCATCCGATGCTGGCAGCTCGTCTAAGTTTGTAACGTCGACCGTACGGAAACACCGGAAACCGTTAACGTTTTCCTTCGAATCAACGTCGGTGACCAAGCAGCCAAAGGCAACACTAACCGTCCCCGGATCGGATGAGCTGTTCGACGGTATTAGTCCGATCGAGGTAGAATCATCTCCACTGAAAAAATCGACCACTGCCAGTAGCGCTCTCGTTACGAAATCGTCGGAGAAGGAAGATTCTCTTTGGGAACCGCAGCCCGTAGCTTGTTTGTCGGTTGTTGAAGCAACCGTGCTCGAGAATGTTGAACCCATCTTGGTTGAATCGTCCGTTGTTGCCGATGGAACAAAATTACAGCGTGATTGTTCCGTTAGCGACTGGGTACCCGCTGCCGTACACGAAATCACGAGCGATACGATTGTAATCGACGCAGACAACGAGGATGATGATGAAGTGTTTCTGAAAGCAACGAATCATATTCCGACGGTTCCTGTACAGGAAGAACGTATCAGGAAACCGGCTTTGAATGAATCGTTCACCATAAGCGTTGGGTCTGAAGAACCGCCAGCTGACGTTCCCATAATTGTCCCGACTGAACAAATGATCGTTGAGCAATCATTGGAACCGTTGGTATCGCCTGACACCCCTTTAAAGGAGACGAAAATGAATAATTCCATCGAACGGCACAGCAGCTCGCCAAAGGATAATCAATTAAATGAGTCTACGGTACGGAAGCGGGCATCTTTGATCTTCACAGAAGAACCGATTGAGCATGACATTGTTCCCAGCCGAGAAAACATAACCCTCGAAGAAAAGCGACGAGAATCCGTTGTAGATGGGAAAAATTCATCCAACAGCGGTCCTGCCCGGCGTCGAAGTTCGGTGTGCCTCAGTGATCCAGCACAGTCCCCCATTGAACCGGAAGATGCCACCAAACCACCGAAAGAAGTTGCAGAAAAGACACGATTCTACCATGACAAGGTTGACGGTGAGGTGAACCGCTTGCAAGCGTTGTGCGACGAGTATGCACCGTTTCTCGAATCCGAACAGCACGAGCTGAACGATCACTGCCGGGGTTTAATTATTGCTGCCCAGGGCCAAACGAATATTCTGATCAAAAAGAAGCTGTCTAAATTCCGCGAGCTGATTGGGCATTACGAAAACAAGTGGAACGACCGCAAGGTGCGCCATGATGATTTGGACGGGTTCTGGGTGATGCTAGCGCTGGATCTGGACAATTTGGACAAACGGTTCGAGGAGTTGCGTTTGCTGAAGGAAAACAACTGGCAGGAGGTGGTCCCGGAACCACAGCCCAAGGTAAAGAAGCTGCAGGGTGGTGGTGGGGTACGGAAGCGTGAGAAAAAACCAGCAGCTGCCAATGGCAAAAAAGGATCATCCTCCGTCATTGCCGATCTGATACGGAAGGCGAGAAAGGAGAAGCAGAAGCAAAAGACAACGGTCGAGGATTTGGACACGTTGAAGGAGACGGTTACAGTAGTGACGACACCGGTCAAACGAGCAGTTCGATTTGGCGCGTCCCCGAGGCGGTCCAGTTTGCAGAAACGTTCGAGTTTGTGTTGCACACCGACCACTGTCCACTGGGATCAGGAACCGAAAACCGATCGTTCTAAGCGTCATACAATTTTCCCTGAGGTAAGTAGCCTTTTTCCCCTTCTTTTCGTAGAAGAGAATGAGTTTACCTATTTAAAACCTTGCTTACAGATTACACAGAGCAAATTAGAATGCGTCAAATCGATATTGAAGCCATCGTTGAAGGTTAACCGTACCAGACGCGCCAAAAGTGTCCTGTTCTTGGACGCTGGGCTCGATACACCACAAACCCGTCGGCGACATTCCTCCCGCACGATTGTGGACACACCGAAACCGAAGATCAAGTTTAACGATGAGCTCGAAATTGAGCATATCGATAATCTGGCGGCACGCACACCTTCCCGGTTGGAAGTAGAGATACAGAAACGTCGCCAACAGTCGCTGCTGGGTTCCGTTTCGATACAGCTTACATCCAACGAGGATAATGACAGCGATGTACCGAAGAAGAAAGAGCGCAAACCAAGGGGAACACCACGCCGGGACAGTAGTGCGGTACGACGGTCCAATCGTCGATCGGCACGTTGTTTCAATTCCCTTTTCGATGAGGAGTCAAGCAATAACAATGATTCCTGTGTAGAAGAGGACGAGAAAGGTATTGTTGCAGCTTTAATCGTTGTGTATTTGAATGCATATTAAAATGGTTTCTATCTCCACCAGGTACCACCAAACGAGCCACGCGCTCATCGAAGAGTGCTCGTAAGAAGATTTTGGATTATTAAACTAGTTTTTGATTGATTCCATAATGTATTTTTCACATTAGCATGTAACTTGTTGATAAAGCGGTGTTTCGTATCATTTAGAGAAATAAAATCTTCTAACGTTGTGTTTAAACAAAGTTGTGTTGAAAGGATCAATCATATAAACCTGTAGTAAAGAATCATTCGAATCTTGAGTCAATTCGTACAAGATTTTTGAATCTCCTGATAATTGTTTCTCGTTCCTAGAAAGGCATCTGTTTGTAGTACCGCTAAAGAACTTTCTAGCATCTAACTATTAAACGAAAACTAGCATTATTAGGGTCAGCCAGCAAAAAGCTAGAAAAGAAAAAAATTGTAAAATCATGCTTAAATCTGATGTAAGTTTTTTGGTCCCAAGTGCTCTCGAAGGTGTTAAGCGAATCGCGGGTTCCGCGAATTAAGTCGGCATCATCGGAAGGATGCAGTTCGTCTGCAGTTGATTAGAACGCGTGGCGGATAGGATTGGATTAAGGATCAATGCGACGAAGACAAAGTACCTGATTGGCGGAGACTCTGGCCGTGATAGAGCTCGACTGGGAAGCAGAGTAACAGTTGACGATGACGATCACGTGGTAGTACAGGAGTTCTGCTACCTTTGGAACGATCGTAACTTCGGACAACAACATCACCAGCGAAATCCGAAGGCGGATTGTTTAGGGGAATCGTGCCTAAAGCTCCACGAATGCACGAAATGCACCATATATCCCATACTAATACGTCCGGTAGTCCTCTACGGACACGAGTCCTGGACTATGTTGGTGGAGGACGCCAATGTACTCGTCATTTTCGAGCGGTGGGTGCTGAGGCGATGTGTATAAGTAGGGCGCGTGGAGCAGGAGAATGAACCACGAACATCCTGACGGTGGCCAGGAAGGTGTTCGTCATTGACCCGTTCGGCATGAGGTGTAGGGGAGCACAGCGAGTTTAATGGCTGGAACAAATGGAGTCTAACTTGAGAGAGGTCGGAAGCAGCTCTGGACACGGATTGGCGACCTGACCATGTCTTACAGACGTACTGTAGTATTCTTCGAAGCACGTTATATACTTTGCTGGCGCAATATGTACTCCAACCATATCTTTTAGCTTTGATTGATAGCTTTAGTTGATAGCTTTTAAATAACTATCAACATTTATTCGTCCATCATTCCCAAACGAATCGTCACACGTTCACACAACTGTTCAATTTTTTTCCAACTGCTGTTCGACCGCTTTGCCGGTGGCCGTTTCCGCTTCATCCTGTTCCGCTGCGAACGCTTCCGGATCGTATATCACCTTCACTATCAGCGAGCAGCTGGGACAGGTTGCTACCTCCTCGCCCGCTATCAACTCTTCGCGGCTGATCTGGAACCGGTCACCGCACGGGCAGGGATAGTAGTATATCTCCTCCTCCTCGTCGTACTCGAAATCTTCGATTTCGACCTCATCATGGTACACGCTCATTTCGCTGGCCGGTAGTCGTTGAACACGGCCGCATCGTTTAGCCTGCAGGGATACTAGCAAACGACACCCACTGTTAAAGTATCCCGTTTGTTTTTGCGTTCCGAATGTGCTAGCTGCTTTTCGTTGGTGTATTAATTCATGGTTTATTTTTAATTTCCAATGCACTCAACACTCGTTCCGTTTCACGTTGTTCGCGATGCACAGCCGTACTACAAAAACACATGGCACGAAAGTTTTTTGTTTACGAATGCGACGGATGACAGTTACAGGGCTCGTAAGCCAATTCGAATAGCGTTCTTTCCCGTTATAGGTCAGACATTACTGGTAAAATGTTTTATTATCAACTAATATATAGAGAAACTTGAATAGTTTGAAAGTATTTTTTAATCAATTTTCCGTCAATAACACTGCAATAACATTACATGAGTATTGGTGTTGCAACTAGAAGTTAGCTGGTGCACCCCTGTAAGCGTTAGCATGCGTTACACACCCCAGTAATGACCGTTATGTGGATGGAATGGCGCAATGTTTTTGAAAAATTCACTTACACATGTAACGCGCGTGTATTGACTCACCGCAGCAACGCAGAAGGTGGGAGGTTGGTTGCACGAACGCACTTGACTCACTTATCGAAAGAACTTCGATTTGGAACGATAAGAGCTAAAGCTATAAAGTAAACAAGGAAAATATCATTCCCGCTACTCTCATTCGTTATTTGACGGTTTTCGCGAACGGAATCGTGTACATTTGGTGTCGGTATTTTTGGGGTATCATTCCCAGTTGCTGCAATTTGTGTTTTAAAGTGAAGAAAAACGAAACGATTGTGATAGGAATTGGTGTACAAGCGGCATACCGATGGCTACGATTCCCATTTTTTCACCGGTACGTATCAGTGGACACCTTTTCATGTCGCTATTTTGCACACATAAGAACTCGGTGATGAATCATTGTTTTCCTCCCCTTCTAGAATATTCCCTTTCTAGGTTTAATACCTGGTGGGTTAAGTCCGGGCCGTATGTTACGCATCAAGGGCATCATTAACAGCCATGGAGAACGGTAGGGTGAAAACTCACACGCCTACTAAGACTTTGCGCTGCCAGCTGTGAATCATTCATTTTTCCACCTACCTTTGTGTTATCGTAGTTGCCATATCCACATCCAGGCCGGTGCTGCCGTTAACCCGCGTGACGATGTCCCGCTGCACGTTAGCATCAGACCGAACGAACATGCGATCGTGCGCAACTCGATCCAGAACCAGGTGGTTGGTCCCGAAGAACGGTACGGCGGTTGTCCGATCCGGTACGGCGAAAGCTTCGACCTGTTGATATTGGCCGAAGCGTCACTGTACAAGTTGGCCATCAACGGGAACCATTTCTGCACGTTTGCTCACCGGTTGCCGCTGCATAACGCACGTTACATTTCCGTTAGTGGTGGTGGCGTTATTTATTCGATCGTGTCCGAAACGGACATCCCAGGATCCGTACCGGTGAATCCGTATCCACAACCACCGATTGGTAAGTATCGAACAACGGTCACCATCAGACCAGCCACACTTCACAAACACGAGCAACTGCAAAAATGTCCATTATCTTATCATCGATTGGATGGGTTTATCGACGTTTTTTTTTATTGCCCTTTTTTCACACCAGTGCAACATCCAACGCCGTACGCTCCACCGATTGGCTTCGTACCGAATGCTCCACCGTCGAGCCTGCCACCACCACCACCATACACACCGTTACCGACGCACCCGATCGGTGGCGGAGGTGGTCACTATCCAGGTAGAACAAGACGACTACTCTTTATGAAGCTGTTCTAGGACGGGATTGCACACAATCACGTTAGCAACCGATCGAATCTAATCCGTACACTGTTGTCTCCTTGGTAACACTATTCTTTCAAGGAGTCGGCATATATCCACCGCCACCGCCGCCGCCCCAACCCGGCTATCCGCATCATCCACCGCCCGGGGCTCATCCGCCGGCCGTGCCCTTTTCGGTACTGTTCAAAGAAGAATTGCAGGCAAAGATTGAGCAAATGTAATCACTGTTTAACACATACACACAACCACAAAAACCCTCGCTACCCCGTCGTTATTCGTCTGCCAGCCGCTGCTGACGCGCACTGCTGTGGGGTGCATTGCTTTCGAGGGTAAAATACGAGGGCTTTTAAATGAATAGAGTAGTAGTGAAATGTTTGATGTGCTTTTTTATGTAGTTCTCTGTTCAATGTCCAGCGGGTTTAATTATAGAACACAAACATAATAGTGTTACATTTGCTTTCCTCTCACACACACGCAACGATCCTTCATGCAAATTGAAAATCTTTAAAATTGTATAATTTATAGCCCACGCACATTGGACCATCTGCCGTGGCTGAGGGGAATCATCATGATAAGATGAAAAATCCACTTAAACAATCGATTGCTAGTGGTGTACGGCAAACGCAAGATTTTCTCCGGAACGCGATTGGTGACAGAAAACCCGTCACGACTGCTCATTCCATTCATCCTTCTCATCCTCATCCTTCCAGCGGTCAGGTACTGAATTCATCCAGCAATGTATGTTTCACTGTATCCGTACGGTTGTGTTTTTATATGTGTTGTCCTACTGCTTTACAGCTTGGTTTCGTACCGATGCCTACACAGCCTTTGATAAGCCCGGGATATGGGGCTCCAGTTTACCCATTGGCACCACCGCCACCAACAGCCTACAACACACCTCAGGCGATCGGTGGCCATCAACAGCGCCACCAACCGGGAGGTTTTGTAACGCCCGCCGGCTTAGCATCGACAGCTTTAGCGGCCGGTACGACTGCGGCCGTTGCTTCTAAAATCCTACCTGTACGTTCGGTTGTAAATGTGTTACGTTTTTTTGAGTCACTGTATGTTACCGTAACCGTGAGCTTTTGCTTGAAAGGGTGTAACAATTGTTATTCTTGGTGCAATCTGTCTAAGCAATATCTGTAACGGACCATTCGTTGTTTTTTTATTTGCAGAAAGGGAAAACCAAAAAATTACTAAAGTACGGTGCCGCAGCTGGTGCAGCCGGGCTTGGAGGGTACGCGCTGTCCAAGGCGTTCCGTCGTAAAAGCAGTAGCAGTAGCAGCAGTAGTAGCGACAGTGATTAGACATTACATCCCCAACCATATAGTCCATTGACACAAATTAACAACCTATCAATATATCACTAGAAAAGAGTTTTCTGCACATTTTTGTTGATAGGTTGCACAAAAAACAAAGGCTGTTTGAAACAATGTTCTAAACGGTTCTGTACTTCGTTTCTTATTCCGAAACATTTACTCCTTTCGTCAATTTCGTTAGGAACATCAGTTGTAGTGTCTCCTTTGCCAGCGATACACAGATGATACAGAGGATGTCTAAGATATACCTTGAAGTACTTAGGTATTGTGAGAATTTGGAAGGTAGAAGGTTTTGTTGACTCTGTCACTAATAAAAGTATGAGCACGCATTAGCAGCACAATCGTAACTGCATGGGCTTTATTTGTAGTGGCGTCTTGAGGGCGCAGTAAAACTTAAGCCCTGTAACGACCACGTTGTTAGGCTATGCGATATAGCATGTTGGTTTCTTAAAACTTTTCCTCCAAGACCAAGTTACTTCTCTTGATGCTGATTCTTTTCTCCTGCGTCTCAGGTATAATTCTTCACTCCCATATACTCAAACCGTGGTATTTGGCGAAATTTATTACCGTTCTGGCATTGAGAGGCTATGGTATTCGCCGAAAGACTTTCAATCCTATTTCATATCAAGTGCAACATCCCAATCAGAACCATGTCATGAAGGAATCACAATTCCTACTATTGGGAGATGATCCTGATGAGATTCGGGTGTTTCAACACATGAGACCATTAGAGACAAAGATACTAATAAGTAGCTGAAATTAGAACGGCGCGTTGTAGCCTGTAATCATCCAGGACAAAACATCGGAAGCGGTATAGGATCTTGGCCGGTCGGTAGTAGCTAATTAAGCTGTTAAGAGGCCCTGGAGCATAAGCAGGAAACCTGGCCTGACAGAAAGGACTAGTCATTCGTCAGGAATCTGATGCTGGAGTTTGTACAATCTTTATCGATCTTCGAGTCCCCTTGAAATCTTCGCTTGTACCGTGGCCCAAGAGTAACGAAGCTTTTTATTATTATTTCGAATCTTTCTAGGCGCGATCTTGGCTTTGCCGTCATTTGTCTACATTTGTCGACTTTCTGGGGACTATCTTACCTTTCCTTTTCACTTTTCCTCTTCAAATGGTTTAAGTTTCTCCATATATTCAAAACCTGACATTTGGAGAGATATGATCCTGTGTTGTATGTAATCGACGTATGAGAAAATAGTACTACATGGAGAGTCGATGTTATCTTACACAAAACACGATGGATCTACTTCCATATCATTATCCTCTCACCTAAAAATATGATGTGAATGAGTAGTATTACTACAATCAAATGTGAGGATTGGGTAACCTAGAAAGAGAAGATGTTAGCTAAACACGGCAAAGTACCATTAATTAAGCAAACATGATAATAGTTTTCTTACATCTCTATTCACTCACGAAACGACGACGCGCTTCACGAGAGTACTCTTATTCGTCATCATGTTCTGAGTCTTTCCCATCGGCTTCGTACTACACGTGATAACTAATTTCCAATTACATGTATTTCAAGTACTTGATATTCCCATTGACTTTGCATTCCGTTCACTTTTCTGCTTCATCACATAAGCGCGATACGCGAGAATAAACGATCGTTTTGTGCGATCCTAGTACTGCGCCACACACGTAGTACACATGTAGGAGCATTAGTTACGCACCACTCTTTTTGGTAGCATCACACGCACAGCAGCACGAAATTAAACTACACTTCCCAAACGAATGATGAAGTGTGCAATGCAGAAAGTGACAGTGACACCAAGAATTATACGTACGAGAATACTTTCCGTTCGTTGATTTGATGGAGGAGTTTGGCTTTGCGTTAGCGGAATTGGTTGCAGCAGTATAGCGTTGCGTTCGAACCGATGCAGAATGCCGGTGAAATAAATAACACTGTTTTCGGTGGTGGTTCCTTTGCTCTCGAGTGCGGTTATCGAGCAAACTCACAGAACCGTGCGACCGAATAACATTCCACGATCATGCGATCACGACTAGGTTAGCTAGAGCGTTTTACTTTTCTAGATTAAGAGCGTTTATGAACTCTTCCAACTTTTCCTGAATCTGCCGTACACGAACTGCAAAAGGAAGAATTCTCTCAATACGTTTATCATTTTAGACAAACCGGTGACGGCTGCAAATGCACTTACTCAGTTCCTCTGCCAGCTGAACACGTTTGCCCGTCAGCAGTTGCAGCTTCTTCTCGTCGTCTTCACCGTACTCGTCCAACACTTCCTTGATTTCCTTATCTAAGCGGCGTGCTTCTCGGTTGATCACCTGCTGGCGGAGTGCATTAGCCGTCACCTTGATGACCTGCTGGATGCGCCAGAACAGCACCACATCGCTGCAGTTCACTTCGCAATCGTTGCCCTGCTGCGAGTACAGATAGTACGCCTTCCGGCAATCGTACGCACGGTTCAGTGCTTGCTTAAGGAAATGCCTACAATAAAATTTTAGAATATCCGTTCTAAAAACTCGAAACAATACAAATGTAATCCCCTGTCTTACCGCCTGTAGATGGGATACCACGTCTCCCGGATGTAGTCCGTCTCTATCTCCACGTTACATCGTTGCAGATTTTTCCGCACCGTCGTCAGCTCATCGTAGCTGAGCGTGGGCGAATGTTTCGAGTCGCTGTCGAGTATTTTGTCCAGCTCCGACTTTACATGGCGCCGTTTGTTCTGCTCCTCGGTCGACGAACGCCAGTGCAACCACTTCTGGCTGGTGGAGGGACCGAACATTTCTCCGATCGTTTTTTCCGTCGCCTGTAGCTTATCCTTTACGGATGCTTCGAAAAACCGTACCGCCTGGTCCCATTCGTGCTTATCGTGTACGCTCCGATCTTCGAGCGTGTTGAGCTGTATCACGCGCAACATATCGATCGCTTTATCTTCCCAGGAGTGCCTTCGAATAGCTTCGTCAATGACGGCACTCTTCAGATTATCGTACAAATCGTCGTGATCGGGCGTTCGGCGAGCTACCTCCATTAGGTGCTGGAATTCCTTTTGTAGCGCTTCCCAACCGGCTTCAACGGACTTTGCCGGCAACGCCTGTTCGGCCCACTGGCGCAGCTTAATATCGACCATTGTGTTGAACGAATCTGGAGGAATCGAACGGAACTTGTGACTTAAAGCACCAACAAAATAAAATAAAATCGATCACTTACTTTGGGAACCGGACTGGGCTGCCGGAAGGTAGATGTTTTCAAACACGTAGCTGGATAACTTTTCCCACAACTTGCTGTTCATCAATTCTTCCCATTTTTTGGCAGAAACTTGAGACAGGTTCACGACCTCATCCAGCACTTCTCCTTTAGCCTTTTCAAACAGTTCATCACGACCGGATTCGCGTAACCTAGAGGAAGAAGGACATATTTAAATCGATTCTGATATTTAGCAGAACAATTCTGGGCAAAAAGATAGAACATAGCCCCTTTTTATCCGCTCATCGTTTTAGCTTGAGTTTGAATTTGCTGTAATAATTTTTAAATATTCTCTATTATTTAAATAAACATTTTTTTAAATTGGATTGCAGAAAATTCCTTCGTTGGAGGTAAGCAGGTCGATTAGGAACCTAAAATGGCGTTCTGATGCTTTCAAATACACAAAATTGTATGGACCCCCTATCGCCAATTTGTGGTGACTTGTTTGGAAGGATATGGAATGGCTCTACCGATGGCTAGCTATCCAATAATTAGGGTTCTTAGTTAGCTTCTTGTGCATTTTATGTACTGATATTGGTATCTACTTTAGCCACAGGTATACTCTATCTGTCGAGCATGTGTTATCGACTTGTTATCATTTGTTGCTTTTTCACCGCACAAGATGCAGTAGTATCGCAACTTCATAATCTTTTTTTTGAGCCACGCAGTTCAGAAAATAACTAATAATTTTAATATTGATAAATAATAATAAAATAATAAATTACATATGTTTTTGTAGAACGTTCCAAGGAGTTAACGAAACACAAAGGTAGTTTTCTACCATGTAATATGGGAATAAGGTTCTGAATAGGCATAACATTCATAAAAACTAATGTAAAAATAAATATCTTGTGTATTAGTTATTTCAACACATGCTTAAAGTGTATTCGAACCTATTGAACACCCTGTATGCTTGATTCCGAAGTAAGCGTAATTACAAATGCTTCGCCATGTTGTGACGAGTAATAACTATTTGTTCTCTCAAAAATCATCCATTTGGGATTTCGGTGATAAAAAAAACCTTTAAGATCGCTTTTCATGCTCTATACAGTGTCTAGAGAATGTTTAGAATTGCTATGAAACATCAGATTACAGCCAAGGCCTTGTAAAATCTCGTCACAATCATGATATTTGTTATCGATTTAATAATAGATCGATTCAGCCGAGAACTCCCGGTTCTCGGGATAAGGACGGTTGGAGAACGAAATGCGAATTGCATTATAGATTCATTTTAAGTTTAAGCTTCTAATTGGTAGAAATAGCCATTCTACATGAGATAAAAAGAAATAGCTAATCGTTACATTGAAATCGAAGTGTCCAGCCTCTTCCAAAATGAACACGTCACGAATGAACAAATAAATGGGGACTCTATTCTACCTTTTTACCGAATTCTGAACCATGCGAGCATACCTTGGGAAATTATTTTTCCATTCCGTTTCTAGATTGAAGCGTGTCGCCTTAAACGCATCAGCCTGTTGTTCGATCGTTTCTCGTACCATCTTCCAGAAACGATCGGCCACAGCGAGGCTGAGGTTTCTCGTCGTCACCTGGTGGGACATTGTGACGCCACTCCTGTCAGAAAAGAAAGACCGTTAATGAAAGATTTTTAAAATATTTGTTGATGTACACCTACTGGAAAAGTTTGGAGTTTTTGAAAAACTTTTCCTCATATTCGCGTATCGTTTCGATGCTATCGTCTTTGCGGCCACGTCCCGTCACGACGGCAAAGTATCCGAGTGCCTTCATCGGGAACAGCTTGCCGGAAAGTATCTTCCGGATGCGGTTCGGATCGGCCAGATCTTCGGCCAAATCCACCTTGGTGAGCACGAAGATTGTACGCTTGCCGAGTGGATCGCACTGCGACACGAGATCGGTTACATTACTGCGTTCCGCGTCTACCGAACCATCCTGAGGGCGAAAGAGATTGTTGCTTTTACGTACTAAACCTTTTTTTCGGGTTGAAATCCTCCTACCTGGATGCACAGTATGATTGCATTCGGGTTGCTCATATAGTGTTCGGTCATGTGTTTGATTTGATCGCGTGTATCCGGTGCCATATCGACGGTCTGCGTCGAGATGATACCGGGAAGATCGACCAGCACCATACGCTGCAGTCCCGGACCCTTCACCGTCATCGAGATCACGTCCATGCTGACGGTTTTGCCTCCGCGCACCGAATTGCGCATCCGTATCTCGACGTCACGCCGCAGCTCGGCCAGATCGCTTTCCTTCGTCAGATCGTACTCGCGTTCCGAGTCGCGAAACTGTGCCACATGGTACGGTCCTTCCGACAGGGTTACCTTCACCGGTGCACGGGTCATCATTTCGCCACTGCCGCGTGGGAAAATGCGTGCCTGCGCGATCGATTCCAGGACCGACGTTTTGCCACTGCTCTGATCACCGACCACCACTACGCGCGGTAGGTGATCTGCTGTGGTGTAGCTAGTGTCATACCCGGACAGTTCGTCCAGCACCTCGGAGTACATGTCGATCAACGATTTCTTAATGCGCTTCTTCGTAGGTTGTTTGCGGTTCGTTCTCAGTATCAGATATTGCTGCCGTAGATCCCGGTTTTCCTTCTCTAGCTTTTCCACCTCACGCTGGTATTTCAGCTGCACGTTCATGATTTCCGTCTGTAGTGAATCGACCTGCGCCTGCAGTGTGTCGACCCTTTTACGACTTTCGTCTGCATTAAGACCCTTTGCGTTCACCGTGTTTTTTGCTTTTAGTTCTTCTTTGGTAGCTATAGTGGCATACAGAAGAATAGAAGAGATAGAGAAGCGAATTAATCGAAGCTGCAGACACTTTCTTCTACATAATGCATACTAAGATCTCAAGAATGACTAAATCGATTATCGCTACGACTTTGCTTATTTGGCCAGCATCTACTGTACATTTATTCTATTTCATAAAGCAAATGTTTTAACCGTTAATCGCATTACCTCCATATAGGTCAGAAATAAATTCTGATAAATTCTGGAAGGAACCTAGAAGCCAAAGAAAGAGAGAGAGAGAGAAAGGGAGAGAAAGAAAAAAAAACAATTTCGATTAAACGCGGCTTAAAGGTTCGATTGCACCGGTTCCCGGTAAGATTTTGAGATGCACAAGAAGTACGGATGAATGTTGTAAAGAAATATGAATAAAACATCACCCCTAAATGAGACTGCACAGGCTTAGTGGGGAACAATGAACGTTACGGTCAATTAAACGTTATCTTTTCTATTGATGTGTAACGAATATTGTTGATCAAATAGATGAAGAAACATTTGAACTTTTCAAAAAAAGCATTGTGCAATTAACAAGGCTATGTTGTAGCTGCAACTTATCGTTAATTTACAAACAATAGTGAACTTTTCTGAGCACATTTAAATATTTGTAAACACTAGACTGATAATCATCGACATGTGCCTGCAGATGACGATGATGCAAGCTCACGCGCCATTAGTGCACAAATAGTACAATAACTACATTTAATCATTCTTGAGCACTGGTTTGGAAATGGAAGATCCGTATAGGAAGGATTACTTACTCTCAATCTGTGGATTTTGTTGCGTTTCTGCAGCTTCGATCGCATTGTCTAGGCGTTGATCAAACCACTGGCGCCATTCGTTTAACTTATGCTCGCTTAGCTGCTTTATCCGGGGATCTAAAATGTGGTCACAAAATTGCATTTCAATAGTGTGTCCTCTTTCCGACGAATTCACCTTATCTTTTACCTATTTCGATGGAGTCTTTCACTGCGTCTTTTACGGCGAGAAGATTTTTCGTAAAGCCGGCCCATTTCTCATTGTCGGGCAGGACTTCCTCGAGCCATTTCATGTCCGGCAGACCGTCCTTCCATTCCTCGTACCGTTTGTTGAGCGTTACACCACCACCGATGGCACTGCCCAGGACGAGATAGCGCAGCTTCAGGACACCGCGCAAAACGCGCCCTATCAGCATACCGTAATTCCGCTGCTGACCATAATACTGCCATCCGCTCGCGTTCGGTGGCCGTAGGAATTCCTGGTGCCGGTAATAGTTGTACCGTGACCAGGCCGACGAATGGTTGCTACCTCCGTTTCCAGCTCCATTACCACCGTTAGCGTTACCGGTCGTGAAACCGGAAAAGTTCACCCGACTCACCGTGTACACGACCGGGCGAATGTGTTTGAACCGAGGGTCGATACTGCATCCACGACGAACGTGTCACGTTTGGCAATAGCATAACGTTGGCATCGGTTTGTGATTTTCAGCATCAGATTCACCACGCAAACACAACGAAAGTAAAAACAAAAAATCAATAAACTTTACATAACGTACCATATGAGCTCATAGGCAAGCGCTCTCACTCCGTGCGCCTGGTGACAACACACTTCTACCGGAGGGGGTTCACTTTCTTCGCACTTACCTCGACCATCCACGAAGCAATTGTGCCATTTTATGCTTCCGTTTTTTTGCCAATCCTTACCAGAACTAGGGACCTTACTTATGGATCATTGTACTGAAACGACGCTCGATACGGGACGAAATCTTTGCCAGGGAGTTCGCAACTCTGGGAGACTGCAAATTTCGATTCACCCGCTGTCAGATGGTATTTGACATTGAAGAACGAGGTGACTATAGCAGGTTCGAAGGTGGGAAATCGTTTGCTTATAAATTTGATTAAATAAATGCATAATATAATATAACTGCAGATAACACAAATTAAGTGTAAAATGTAACGTGAATTTAACAAAATTAACTTTTTTGTAAATTTTGAAATGTCAAAAAATGTCATGCGCTAGCTCTGTTCTACATATCTTGAGTTACCACACGTGCTGAGAACTGTCAATAGCCGGCTCACGTTGTTTACGTTGCGAACCGAATTATTCATTCGCTGGAATTTGGTTATAAATGTGTTTTTATTGGCAGTTTAATCAGTTTACAGCAATATGAAAGTTCGGTAGGTGGTAAGTGAACTTTCTTATAACCCATTTCTTAACGACCTTTTCTTCTACGTATTCTAGCCGTCCTCCGAAAAACGTTCGCCAAGGCAAAGTGGGACGTAATAATCGTAACAGCAAGGTGGTTCCACAGATTAAAACACGCAAAGATTTGCGCAAGGAAAAGCGGCAGCAGAAAAAACTCAACCGGTTCAACTACCACAACCGCAGTCGGAAAGACCGCCAACAAAATGTTGCTGACAATCATTCGGAAACGGACAAAAGACGAGGAAAATTTGAAAAAGATCATTCCGGTGATGAATCGGAAGAGGATTTTGAGGACGAAGAGATTCCGTCTGATTTTAGCGATCAGGAAGAGGAAGGAAAGCCAACAGCGCCAACGGCACCGGTGAAGCATGCATTCACTAGCCAGCTGGATGAGGAACGGAAGAAAGAGATGAAAGAGCTACGCCGGTATGAGGAAGGATTGAAATCGAACCGGCTCAAACAGCTCGAAGCAGCAAACGAGGATGATGATCGGATAATACAAAAGTATGAAAAACTGTTAAAGATAAACCGGCGCAAGAATAAGGAAGGAGTCCCGAAGAGCTTCAACGATGGGCTTGATTATGCGTTGGAACTGTGTACGGATGATAGTATACGCAAAATGTATGAAGCAGCTAAGGAAGCGGCCGAAATGGAAGAAAACTCTTCCGATGAATTCGCGGAGGATCTAAAGCAAGCTGTCGGGGGCGATGCGATCGATGAACCGAAGAGTAAGGAGCAGTCCGCAAGTAGCACCAAGAAAAGGAAGAAAATGTCCCCAAAGGAAAAGAATCGCGTTGAAAAGTTGAAAAAAATTGAGGAGAAATATTTTGGGCTGGACGACGAGATGGACGATTTGGGTGCGTACGATTCGGAGATGGAAATCGATCTGGACGAGAACGCCGATGATGATTACTCGGAGAACGATGAACTATATGACTCGGAGGATGGGGAAAACGACGACAAAGGGAAGAATGGAAAGCGCGTGAAGTTTGCTTCTAAACAGAGAAGAAAATCCGAAAGTAATTCGGAAGACGACTTCGACGAGGACGAATATGATGATCTTGATGAGGAAGACGATGAAGAGAGCGCAGTAGAATCCAATGAAGATGATTCAAGTAACAGCAGCATACCTGTTGGAAAGAAGGAAAAACAAAAAGTCCTAAAAGAAAAGAGTAAAAGCAGTAAATCAAGTAAAAAGGAAGAAAAGAAAGATGAATCTGCGGGACGATTCGTTTTGTTGAAACCCAACAAGAATAATCAATCGAAAAATGGAAAAGAAACAACGAAAAAGGATACCAAAAAGTCGGATAAACACAAACCACCGTCTGATTCGGAAGAGGAACATGATTTCGATGATGAGGAAGATGATTTCGACGAAGACGAAGACGATGGTTTGGATGACCTGCTGGAGGATGGATCTGATTCGGATGCGCTCTCCGACGTTGGGAAGAAAAAATCATCCAATGGGGACGGAACCTGGGAGGATATTTACGGCCGAAAGCGAGACAAAGCGGGCAACGTTATTAAGGAGGAAAGTGCCACTGGAACCGGTGGAAAATACGTACCACCGCATATCCGTGCCAAGCTGGAAGCGGAACAGATCGCGAAAGGCAAGGCAACGGACCCGAAGCAGCAGGAAAAGTTACAACGACTCAAACGCCAGCTGAAGGGGCAGGTGAATCGTTTGGCCGAATCGAACGTTCACCGTATCTCGATCACGCTCGACAATCTGTACATGCAAAATTCGCGCTACGACATGAACAGTACACTAACGACGCTGATACTGGAAGCGACCGTTGTACCGACACTAACACCCGAAAGGATGGTGCTGGAGCATATGCTGCTGGTGGCCACACTCCACGCGAACGTAGGCAGCGAAGTGGGATCACATTTTCTCGAGACGATCGTGGAACGATTCCTGGAGTTGCTGAAGCAAATCGACACAATCCCCAACGAAGCGAAGCAGCTGGACAACTGTGTGCAGATTATGTGCCACCTGTACACGTTCGATCTGGTGAAATGTAAGATGGTGCACGAGCTGTTGCAAAAGCTGATCGATTGTTTCAACGAGAAGGCGGTCGAATGTATTTTGCTAGTGCTGCGTTCGGTTGGATTCATGCTGCGCAAGGATGATCCGCTGGCACTGAAGGATTTTATTATCGCTATACAGAAGAAGGCTGCCAATGCGCCGGACGAATTAAAGAACGAGTAAGTATCGGTTGAAAGTTGGGAGGTTTGGTTGGGTTTAGAGGTTGGAATAACAACTCACGAAGGACATTTGACTCCAAGTGAGTGAGTCAGAACGGAGGTTTCTGACATATGAAACATGATTCAAATAACACATTGATGTACTTGTAGATTGCCGCCGCAAACAGTCATCTAATGTTGCGTAAATCTGATTCAGATTCATGAATCTGAATGAATCGTTGAACTGAATTAATGAGTCTGAATCTGTAATTCAAAGAATGCTCATAGATTCATGAATCCCCAAAGTTTCATGATTTTACGCATTCTTACTTCTTTGATTTCAATTTGTTGGGTTGGTTGGCTCTCCCAGCAGATTTTCCTGCTAACATCCGTCGCAAAATGTTGCTAATGAATTGATACAGAAATTAACCTGAAAACGAGTTAAACTTAAAGTCAATAGGCGTAAAGAATCCATAAAATCATGAAGATTTGAGGGCCCATGAATGATTGAAGATTTATCAATTTTTGAGGAATCATATCTAGTTGGGTCTTCAGTTCCGAGTTGGTCCATGTGGTAGCTTTGGCTACTGGTGGAGAACTCTCACTTTCATTAAGTTTGGAGCCTCCAAGAGGCCTCATCCTCCGTTGGTTGGGATATGCTTTTATTTTGAACTTACCTTGGCCTTTTATTTCAGCACCCGCGTAAAGTTTATGCTACAAACTCTGCTGGCTGTAAAAAACAACAACATGAACAAGATACCTCAGTACGATCCGACACTGGTGGAACATTTCCGGAAGCTGCTGAAGGGTATGATCACCAGCGGGAAGTACGTTTCCACGCTTAACATTGGCATTGAGGATATTATCAACATACCGGAACGTGGCAAATGGTGGCTGGTTGGTTCGGCTTGGCTCGGCAACAAGGGTAATCCTGCCGCTGGTACAAACGGTAACCCATCCTCTGCAGCGGAGGGACAGTATAGTGCGCAACTGCTGGAACTTGCCCGCCAGCAGCGGATGAATACGGACGATCGGCGGAACGTGTTCTGCATTGTGATGAGCGCGGAAGATTATCTCGATGCGTTCGAGAAGCTGCTCCGGCTAGCGATTAAGGATCTGCGCATACTAGTATCCGTTATCATCCACTGCGCTCTGGCGGAGAAGGAATACAACCCGTACTACAGCGTGCTGTCGCAGAAGTTTTGTGATTTCGATCGACGCTATCAGCTAGCCATCCAGTACGCACTGTGGGATCGGTTGAAGGAAATCCACGCACTGCAGCAGCAGCAAGTGCGCAATCTGGCCCGCTTCATTACGCATCTGATCGCGGAAGGTGGGCTGGCACTGTCTTGTTTGAAGGTGATTGAGTTTGGCGAGATCGATAAGGTTAACTTGCGGCTCATGCGCCAGATTATGCTTGGGCTGTTGCTGCTGGAGGATGAGAACAAGTGTCTGCAGGTGTTTAGTCGCATCTCGGCAGGTCACAAGCTTAAATCGTTTAAGGATGGTGTAAGGCTTTTCATGCATCATTTTCTCGCACGTGGCAGTGCGTCTAGCAATCAGCTGGCGGAGGAACGGGTGCAGTTGCTGCAGCAACGTATCAAGCAGGCCGACGAGTTACTATCCACGGATACTAAGATCGAGTATGACGTTTAGGGTGTTAAAATGATGTAAAAATAAAAATAAAAACCGAGCGAATTTGAAAATCCCGTATAATAACAAAACGTTCGGCTGTTGGTCGTTTTGAGAGCGATTGGTTTATTTTTCCTTTTGTTTCGTTTCTTCCCGTTTGTTCGTTTTTGTTTTCTTCTGTTATCTCATTAGTATGCCTCCGGGGGTCCTTACATTCATTGGTTGTCAGTTTCGTGGGCCACTCTTGTTAATCTTTTTCAAAGATTCGTTCATAGGTGTGTGTATTTTCCCCCCAATACATTCTTCCCTCGCTACTTCCTACCGATCACTTACTCTTTTCAGTACATTCTAAGCTGGTTTGGCTGGCTTGAGACGCGCGCATTGTCTTTCCCATCCCTTTTCTTGTTTATAGTATTTTTCTATAACATTTTCCCAATTTTCGTTACTAATCCCATTTCCCCTTACGCGGCTATTGAGCTGGAATTGGATTGTTATCTGCTTTTAGCTTCTTTTCATTCATCCCCCCAACCAACTTCTTTCACTCCCCCACCTATATGACTTCCCCACCAGCAACTTATCAACTGCGCCATATCTTTTGATCCAATTTTTCTTATGTGGTTTTGTAGTTTTTCTCTCCCATTTTAGTATGTTTGCGTTTTTTTGTTGGAGTCTTGTTGTTTTTTTTTCCTTCTTATTTGTTGCTCCACTATTTTGTTTCCAATTGGTTTTTGGCTAGTTTTTTTTGTCTTCTTGGATATTCTTAAATCTTTTACAAATTTTATTTGCTCCTGTATTTTCTACCATTTTCACTTGTATTGTTTGGGGAAAGGGGGGGGCGGGTGACAAATATGGGCTTTCCTTAATATTAGTTGTGTTTGTGTGTTTTTTTCTTTTTCTCTGTAGTTTGCATTGTTTGCTTTTGTGTTTGCTTCTTTTATTTTCATATTGTGTTGTAGTTATTGTTTCCATTGTTTGTTTTGTTCGTGTTTTTAAGTGTTTCAAATTGCCAATTGTATGGTTTCGTGTTTGCATGAGTTGCATGGATGTATTTTTTGTTTTCGTTTGTTTTTATAAGTTTACTTTAAATGCATTAACGAGTTTTAAAACAAACCTGTGTGCTGACGTTAAAGGTGTTGGATAAATGATAATTGTAAAAAAAGACAAAAACGTAATCATGTTCTCTAGTTTTACTATTTCCCTTGTGTATGTTATTTGGAAAGTATGCGAAACCTAAAATTCTGTAAAGGAAGTAACAGTTTGTTGCTGTTAAAGGAAATCTCTTACACTGCTACCATTTGTTTCATTCTATTCGTTTTTTTTATACCATATACATATATATTTTAGCATTTTATGTTCACTTTCCTATAGTCTTGTCGCGGCACAAGGTCTGTCGGGGTTTTTTTGTTTGTTATTTTTTCCATGCCGGCTCTTATCTGGGGGCATTCGGCTTCCATTAGCATCAGCCTAATTTTTAATTTCTCACCCTATCTATCGTTCCGATCCGAGCATGGAGGATATAGTAGCTTCGTATTAGTGCATTGAATTTTCTACCCCACAAAACGTACCACCCAAATCCCACCAGTATTCTCACCTGTTACGTTCATGCCTACACACCAACACGGAACAAACGCGCTCACACACTTGCCAACTTCGCCTCGTGACATTCATTGTATTTTTTGTTTGTTTTCCTAGCACAATCAGGTGTTTTTTTGTCATCTTTTGTTTTGTATCTCTTTTTTTGTTGTTGTTTTGTTTTCATTTGTTATACTTTATCCTATTATGTTTTGTTTAATTCTGCGTTCCGTTTAATAATTATAATCTTTGATTCATGTGTTTCATCGCACCTCTGCAACGTGTTTCAATCATACGCTTCTTCAATATAAGCTTTCCATTGTCCCCTTTTTAGTGAGATCAAAACCGTTAAACCAAACCCGGATTAGGTGCGAGTTAATTAGTTAACTTCATCAAACAAAATCAATTATTTGCGGTAAGGCAAAAGAAAACCCAACTGCTATCGAACTCATTCCGAAGATTGCATTACGCAAAAACAAATAATGGAGATATTTGATGCGATTTTTACGTAAAACAGTTGCATGATGCTTAAAGATGTTTTCTTACTTTCATACTTAAGTGTGTTTTTGTAATTATTTTCTTCTAACCAAACTTAAAGCCATGTACGTTTTTCTCCTTCATGTGTGTTTTTCTTTCCACGCTTCCAACGCTCTACACACACCGACATCAAACTTGAACTACGTACGCTTATGCATTTTCTTTTCCATCCATATACACCTATGCGGCCATGTGTCAATTGGGTTTCTCCACCGAGGAATTTTCTTCAACAAAGCTACGAAGAGAAGGAGAGCGTTACTAGAAGAAATCGATGGATTTAATCGTTTATTTTTGGTTCCGTTTTAGAACGTTTGCTTACCGAGGAGGCGAAATGCGGTTTTGCATCTAGCTTCTCCCCTTGCTTTTTCGGGAGTGTTCCGGTTACATCATTTACTTACGATCTGTTGTATTTTTGCTTCTTTTTGTGTCAAACAATCGTTTTACAATCATACTGAGGACAGGAAAAACGAAAAGGCGATTTTCCCCCCTTTCTTCTTTGCATGATCTTCACACACACACACACACACACACACTCACTCACACAAATACACATACATTGTCCACACTTCAAGGACGTGGAGAGAAGGTGTTCCCATTTCTTCACGTTATCGCGTTATTGTTCGGGGCGGGTTTTTGTCTCCTTTTCAAATGTTCTTTTATTTCATTCATTTCTCTGTTTTCTTGCGCTTCTTTCTCTTTGCTTTTTACCATCATTCGCGTAACAAACAAGAGCATCTGAGTAACATTCAAATTATTTTGTAATCCGCGCTGTGTTCTGGCTGTTTCGTCGTTTCCCGGCGCTTGTGCAACTTAGTTAGTGAATGATTGCTGGTTTGCACTTGATCATTGTTGATCTCGAATGTGTTACCATCGCACGATCGCTTCGATTTTGTTGTTCTTTTCCCGTTTTGCTTCTGTTTTACAGTTTTACATTTGTGTCTTTCAATGTTTCCTGGCTTCGATGATGCATGGTAGTTTGCATAAGCACGCTTAACAATCACACATTAACGCGCAGTCACAGTCGTTCCCTTTCGACCCAGTGCCAAACCGCCATTTTAATGACGCGTAAAACGGTGAAATAATGTTTACCTATAAATGATTGTTTGTAGCACACTTAATACACTTACAGCGCTTTTTTGCCGACGCAAGGAAAAAAGTACAAAACAGACGAATAAATTGTTTAGGAAACAGATAACCCAAAATGAAAACAAAAGTATGTATTTTAACACAAATAGAAGAGAAACGAAAGAGCAAAAAAAAAAAACAAACGCAATCCCTCTCTTATTATCATCGTATCAAAATGAAAAGCGAAAATAATAATGATTATTTGTCGTAATTACTTCCTCAAGAACCTTTTCCTTAATCCTTCGCTCACACGCATTCATTGTTCATAACTTTCGTCCTTTCGTTTGCTTCACTCCCTATAGGCTATCTTCAAACCCCAAGAGGCTGTTTGTTGTATACGATTGTGCACGTGGATTGACTCCGTACGAACACCTGGTGCAGGCGCTTTGCGTAGACACGAACAACACAACTACCAAAGGACCATGCCCCATGTACGACGTATATATGCGCACACATTTAACGATCGATCTCGATTGCACATTCGGGTGTACCAGCACATGTGCCCAGCAGATCGCGGGGGTAACACACCTTTTTTCGCGATCGTGTTGTTCCAGTGCGTGCCTTATCTGTATAGGGGAAATAAAGGGACAAAACGACGACGCGTAGATCGCTTTTTTATGTCGTATCAAATACCACACACGCTCTCTCTAGCTGTGATTCTAGTTGAAATTAATTTAAGAGAAAAAAATGCATTAATGGTATCGATTATCGTTGCACCAATAACATTACCGAAACAGTCGCAAACTTTAGGGAGCAGTTCGAAAAACAAAAGTGTGGATCTTGCCGTTCCAACTCAACTGCCCCAACCTCCAAGGGGACCTCCATACTCCGAAAGCCACCGACCGGGCGGGGGAGGGTTCGATAACGCTCTTACTTTCTCGTCATGTGATTATTGCGCTTAAAGAAATAACATGCTTCTCGTGTTGAATGGTTTTCTCTCCCCATCTGTGTTGTAGATTGATGTTTATATTTTCAACGGTGCAGCACGGTATGTTGTTGTCGTTGTGCCATCATATGCATTAATTCTGTTACTGTTACCGCCGCATTGTTTCATGTTCACAATTTTTGCGCTTCTTTCCCCCTTTTTTCTTGTAGTGGTTACACCTTTTTTGTTTTTATTATCAAACCTCAGAGATGGTATGCTATATGATTTTGTTTTGTTTGTTTTTTGTTTTTATATATATTCTAGCTGCAGGTGGTGGCAAATTTTGATGTTCTTGCTGTGTGCAAGAGGAGTAGTAGTAGTAGTAGTAGTATTTGTAGTAGTAGTGGTGGTAGTAGTATGTGCTGTAAAATGCTTCTTCTGTTGTTGCTGTTGCTGCTTCTGTTGCTACTGCTACCGCCAATTACCCTTTTCTCACTGTGGCTGCTGCTGCTGCTGCTGTTGCTGATGTTGTTGATTATTTCCGTTTGTGATTCTCCTCTCCCGCGTCGATAGTTTTGATAGGCAACGAAGTATTAGTTTTTATCACCTGAGGTGTTGTTTTTAATGGCAATCACAGTCTCTTCGCCACATGATTTCAAGACGGTGCACTGAAACAGTAAATGTGGGGGAAAAGTTAGCGTCCGTGTTCCCGGTACTCGCAAGATTTGTAACTTTCTTGGACACTTACGACAATCTCTTTGCCGGAATCAAACTCCGCACGCAGCTGGATACCCAATTCACCTTCCGGGATCTTCAGATCTTCACGCAGGTCACCGTTGTCGCTCATTAGAACAAGGAAGCCATCGTCAATATCTGTCAGCTGATAGTCTTCGCGCTTGACATTTGGGACGTCCATGTTGTGTGTTGACGGGCAAATATCTTCATACCTAATCGGGGAACCGGATAAGAAACATTAATTTATCATATATGGCGCTTATGAAACCCCTTATCGAGATACCTACTTCTTGCCCGTGAAGATGTCAATTCCAACCATATGGACCTTAGCGTGACCGTGCTTGCCGGTCTTGGAAGTTGACATTTCAACGATCTTGCAGGGTCGTCCCTTCAACATTACGTGACCATTTTTACGCAGAGCGGAACACTGCATCGGGAAGGTCTGGGACGCGCCGGAATCGGCGGTTTCGAAGTGGGTGTCCTCCATTTCAGTCATTTTGATTGGTAGGTTGGTTTCGACGGCGTCACGAAAGCAAGAAGACGATCTGCGCTATTAAACGTTCCTCCGTTTGCTGTTACACCGCGCGGACAGGCAGTAGTATCCCAGACTGTTCCGAAAGCGACACGGCTTTGCGTTTGTTCTCACACGACGGTAGGCAAAAGATCCTGGCGGTCCTCCAGATGCTGGATATACAAACAATGCAGTTGTATATGCACGGGTTATCTGATGGATCTGTAAAAGATCTTGCTTACGCTATGGTTTTCCGGAATGATAGAGGAATAGACAGAAAAGATTATTATAAAAATGCATTTCCACCATCACGCTTCGATTGCAGGCGGATACGGTTTTACCACCGACAGGATTTTGTTGCACGGCCTCAACACACGAAACGATTCGGTTTTTCTTTCGGATATGCTGTAGAATAAGGGCTCCGACTGGGTGACGTGCTGCTAGTTCTGCTCTCGTTGAGAATAGACACTACACTAGCGGTCCTGCTGAAACCTTGCACACATTTTTCTCCACAAGTCGCGGAACCTCGCGGTCGGGGGGTCACATCCCATCATCATACGAAATCAATAATGCGTTGCAAATTTTAGATCGTTCGTACTGGCGCGAGTCAAGGGCACAACACCACCATCGTCGTCAACGTTCCCGTTTGCACAAAATTCTTGCAAATTCGCCTGAATGCACCCGGGTAGTGTGTTGTTTAGCGTCCGGGCACTCCCGAAATCCCGTGCGCTCAACGGTAGCAATTATGGTGCGATAAACTATGCAGATAAACATGTGTATGACTTTATTGCATCATGCGGGGAATATACAACCGCGATGATGCTGCGCTATTGTTTGCAAACAATATTTCATCACATTTTGCCTTCGTTTCATGGTTATTTGTTTTAAATTCTAGTTCCCTCCTGGAAGTTTTTCTACGAGACCAAGGAAACATCTGCACGAATAATTAACCGTCAATTGTTTATCAATGGGACAAATTTACTAAAGTGTCAATTGTTCCTAACACTGTCAAATCCTTGCGATCGCATCATTAGTATATTTTTGACGTACATACTCCACATGCTAGATGACACGTTTTCGGGTTTTTTTAACGACTACTTGGATTCGATGTTACCACTACAAATCCATGTTTGCTCTTATCAGTAGCCAAATGGAAACGTATTGAACTGTGGTGGTGGTGTTTGCTGATTACTTATCGGCTCGTGCAAGACGTCAGTAAAAACAACTGTTTGCAGGGGTTTGGTGGTATCGTTTCCGACACGGTTCAGAAGCTTATGACCCCGGCTTGAAGAGATCGTTTTTTTTTTCTTTTTCGCCAAGGGATATGCCACCCCAAATGTAGATTAATTGACGCCAGAAACATCTTTAACGCTTGCATTCGTATGCATCGAGCGTAAGTTGACGATCGATCAGCAGTCTGCATTGTAAAAAGATTTCTCGAAGGCACAGCAGAACAATGTGGGCGATTGGTTTATGTACCATCCGCTCCACAGCACGCGTGTCCCGTACTGCACGGAACACCTCACATGGGTGGGTAGAGAGCGATATTGCCTTTATAGCAGATATCGAAGACGGAACCTTCGTTTGAACATAACCTAAAAATAGAGCCGTGTCGCCGTGTTCCAATGTGGTAAAATTGTACAATAGAACTAGAATCAAGGCAATGTGGCGGGGGTAAGGCCCCATCGTTCTTCCTCCCCAGTGATGTGGAAACACTTTTGTTTCAGTTGTCAATGAAAGAATCATGCCGTCTTCCGGTGACGGAAAAGTTTTTCGGGTAATTGTACACTTTGAATGATTTTTCGTACGAAAGGAAATATTCCAAAGGCCGAAAGTCGGGTGTGTGAATTTATAACAAATTGTAAAACAATTAAAATTGGCAAAATTGAATTTTAGAATATCCTCAGCATGTCGTGCCGGCTCAAAGCAGAAAGGATAAGTCCGAAAAGGAGTCCAATCAAAATGCGGATCTGTTCCCTGCCTGACGACTGCATTTGCCGGGTAGTACAGTGGTAGTGGTAGTAAGCAGCGTGGAGAAACATTTGCCGACACATCGACCGCTGTAACCTGGGGCACAGAGAGCACTTCGTCGACGTCGTCGTCGCCGCTGTCTCGAGAAAGCATGTAAACGCCCTACCTTCGATACAGGTAGCAAGAAAAGGAGAGCAAGAGCCGCTCTCTATACAGCGCACACGTGCGTGAACGGCGCGAAGCGATGAAAGAAGAAAAGAGAGCAACGTATCGGGTGGGTTGAAATCAATGAAAAAAGGTATGCTGTGTGTTCCATCATCTCCAACCGATTCGTCGCGTGGCTGTCCAAAAATATGCACAACGTTTTTGCAATCTACCGCACGTTACACACGTTTGTGCCTACACGGCGGTTCTGTTTCTTTTAAACCGATCCACATTGCCTAATTGTGCTGCGGAGACGAGATGGGAAAGCTTTTTCTCCAAAATGTAATGAAAAGTTGGCACACTTTTCTTGCTTGCTCTGGCACCAATTCTGCATTCGTCATTTTTTTGCATGCACTCACAGAAACAAACACACGCACACACAAACACATCATCATGTTCACCTCACCGACCACCCTACCACACCACCGTAACCGACACTTCCGCCTATTGCTATGCTGCGGCATTCCGGCCGGCTCCACGCTTCATGACATGCAACACAGAAGCAGTAGCAGCAGCAGCAGTGGTAGCCACGTCAACTGTTGACACTCAGGGCTCCCCCTATTGCTTCGCGATAGGCTCCCGTTGGTAATTTCGCGCACACCGCCCTGACCCAGACGCGGTGCACTTATTCCATAACACAAGCGGCAAAGCCTTACCCTGCAAACGTAGAAAATTTCAATTAACACAGGAAACGTGTGTCTTCAGCATCACACACTGCGCTTCCACCAATTTCACCCGGTGCGGTTGTTTCTAGGTGGGGAGACATGACGCCTTGGCTCAAAAGAAGCGAAAAATTACGTCGACGAAAGTACCCATACGTGTGTGCGTGCATGTGTGTGTGGATGTGTGAGTGTTCGCACTTACCTACAAGGTTTTACTTTTTTTCTTGAATACCGGACGCGGTTCCACAATTCTAGCTTCCGAATATTGCCGGAACTGACTTCATCTCAACAATAATGTCGCAAAAACTTCCATGGCTTGTGTAATGAAATTATTCCATGTCTAGCGGTTTCATTGCCTACTTGCTGCAAAGAACAAGTTGTTCCGGCAAATCTGCATTTGCGAATAGTGCAAGCTGCATAATGCCTTGAGAGAGGTACGTGTTATCAAGAGCATGATAAAAATATCCTTCACGTTCACCCGTTCGAAGCGAAATAACCATTCCTGGTGTACCACGAAACAGTTTGCAGTTTGTGTTTCCGATGTTGTCATTCCTGTGCGAAATTTCGGTACATTCTCCAGTCAACGAACTGCGCTACCAGAAGGCGCTCGACTGACGTCGTCGCCAAGAAGACGATACTGCTACCGCACCCACAGCAGCGAGGTGGTCCGTGGCCATGTGTCAGCTTCTTTCGCTGTGCGTAAATCCGCAATATACATCGGCAATGCACTGCAATTCTTTCATGGTTCTGCTGGACATGTTCGTTGCACCGTGCTTTTCCACCTCTGCGCCTAAACCAACCAGATGAGAGAGGTGCTGTGGTTGCCGCTGTTGCGCCAACCACCACCACCACCTGCAGCAGCAGCAGCAGCACCCGTCATCATCATTACCGCGGCGGACTGACACACAAGCGAGCACACGGGGAGGGTAGGCGAACGAATTATCACTAATTTTTGCCAAACGGATAGCGCCACCGTTCAACATTCACCGCACCCGTGTTCCACATCGCAAACCGAATCGTTTCGTGCTGCCGGTGACCGTTCTCCAGCACAATTTACACACTTTTCCGGTACGCACTCCGGCAGAATGTTGCTACTCACATGTGTGATCAAAATGGTCACGGACAAAAGAAGATCGCTAACTATGGCGTTAGTTGCGGAAACACATCGCGATGCGCGAACGGGACGGCACGATTCAGCGACGTGCCAACTGACAGCCGCATTCCTGTCGGTGTATGGTGAATGTGCGTTTTTCCGGGCAACGCAAACATGTCGTTTCCGGTGTCGGTGTTTTCGGTTTGCACAGTGGTGCGGTTCAACGGAAACGTTGCCGTTGAGCTAGTTTGGCGTTGGAGATCTCAAAAACGACATTTTGTTTAGTTGTGCAATATCAAATTGCGAAGTTTTTGCAAATATTCATGATATGAGATATGATCCAGGATATTGGATGTTTGTTTTAAGATGTTTCATAATTGAAAAGTATAGCAGATAAAAAAAAAATAAATTCGATCATGAACGTACTAATTAACCAAGCCAACGAAGGTAGGTTTTTTGCGCTATATTCTAAATTTTGATTGAAATTCTACCGTATTTATTCATATTTTTTAAAAAATTTGCGTTTTTCCAACTGTCAACCAAACAGAATGACAGCCTTATCGTTTGACAGCTTGATGTCATCGCCCCCGTTCAAGCGTAAACAATCCCGTTGTTTGTGCTGTGAATTCACACGATCTCACCCCTAATCGCTTTCGCTTCACAGACTCAGGTTCAGCGACTTCACGGCACTATGAGAAGACGCATTTAAGTATCCGTTTCCCCCAGCATACCAAATTCTCTGCACGGTCGTTTGTGTTCATCCATCGCAGTGCCCCAGTGTGTGGCTTTCAGGCAACGATGCTCACGTCGAAAATTTCAAAAATCGGCAAAGTGGTAATATGTGGCGGGAAGGGTGTAGGAAAAACCGCTATGCTGGAGCAACTCATCTACGGCCACGTTACGATCGATTCGGTGCGTATAGTATTATCGATGTCACTTAGCGGTAAATAGGTGGCAGTGTTGCTAATTATCGTGTGGTACCGTTGCGCTGATCGGAACAGGAGCTGCACAGCACGATCGAGGACACATACGTGGCGAGCGTGGACACTGGGAAGGGAAGCAGAGACATGCTGCGCATTTACGACACTGCTGGTTTGCAGGGAAACGTGCAACTGCCCCGGCACTATCTGCTCTTTTCGGATGCATTCATACTGGTGTACGATCCGAGCGATCCAGCCAGCCTGGACATGCTTGCGGGAATTAAAAGTGATATCGATAAGTACAAGGAAAAGAAAGAGGTATTGTTGCGCTTTCCTGTTTACACCAAGCTAACGATTAATAACATTTTTTTCGGACCCCTGTTTTTGCAGATGATAATTATTGTGATAGCTAATATGCACTCGCGTCAAGCGCGCTTGACAAGTGGGGCACCGATTAACGCCCCCTCGGCAGGTGTTGGTGGTACAGTGCTACACTCCCCCAACGGAAATCACCACAGCCACAGCAATGGCGCAAACAGCGGTCCCCAAATCAGCAACAACGATCTAATTGAATCCAATCTCAATCGGGCCAACAATTGGTGCGCACGGGAACGCATCAAGCACTTCACGGTCAATGCGATGGAACGAGCGTCCCTGTACGAACCGTTCATACAGCTCGCCATCCGGCTGTATCCGACGCAAACCAAAAGCTCCTTCCCTCAGCTCCGACAGCTCACGCAAAAAACGTCCAAGGTGGACAACAGCTAGTGTGTGTATGTGTGGTCGCATTTGACTGTGCGGGACAGAGCTTTATTTATGTTAGTAGATAGTAATGCGATATAGTTATGCTGCTAATTGGCTGTTGAGCATAGTGAAACCAAAAAAGAACAAGCAAAGGAACATCCAACACAATCGATCAGTATCCGATCGTCATGCATATCATGCAAGCTGTTCCGCTCGATCGTAGCAGTACCGTTGAACGTGCTGCGAAAAATGTTCCGCAATAATAAGTATTTGTTGCGCTCCTTTATAGCATCCACACCGCGTGCTATAATAGTAGTTGGTGATAAGCAGACGCGGCAAACCCGCGTGACTATTTTACGGTTAAAGTAATTGTAGCATTTTATTTATCGTATTATTCCCCATCTTGCTTTTACTCTCCCGGTAATGGGGAAAACTTTCCTGCTGCAACTGCAATTATATGTTTTACTCTGTGAGACTCATCTTAACGTACTTAAACACGCAATCTAGCTATGTAAGCAACAAACGAATCGGGTACATTAAAGCAAATAAAATTAAAACAAACACCGTAAGTTAGAACGCAACCTGTACCGCCCTGTTGTTGGGTCCTTAAAGCGATAAAGTTGCTTAGTTTTTATTATTAAAAATTACAGCCCAATTTAGTGTACAACCCCCCATCCATCCCCTGGCCGGCATAAAGTGTTTGCCGGCACTTTATTATTTTGCAGCAGCGTTGCTCTTTACCATTTTAAAAGATATTTAAGCTTCCTCAGTATAATGCGGGTCCCGAATAGTTTGTCCCAGATGTCGCTGCTAATACCGTAGCCTGCGAGGAATTGGAAGGATAAGAAACAGAAGAGAACGTGTTGTTACTCCTTGGTATTGATATTGAATACTTAATATAAAAAATAGACTGAAAAATTAAATTTGTCCGTTTGAAAGTTGTTGAAACAAATGTTTTATATAAATTGAGAAGAAAAGCACATCGCCGTACCTTGATCGTGATGGACAAAGTGATGGGAATAATGATACCGCTTCATGTGATACAGATGTCCTCCGGCTGGGCTACCGTAGTGTAGATAGTAATGTATCATATCGTATATGAGATAACCTGTAAACAGATATGATAAAGACGTTACACATTCAATTATTTCCCTTCGTTTCAGCACTGCCCAGGTTTTACCTATCAAACCACCCGCCAATGTAAGCCTTGGATATGGGAACGCATAGTACACGGGTTGATAGAAGATAGTCGTGAGCAGTATGGCCGGTGGCACCGGAAACACTAGCCGGTACGGATCGAACGGAACCTTATGGTGCTGTCCGTGTATCAGGAAGTGGAACGTCTGCAGGAACCGATTGCTCTTCGGATCGAGATGGAACACCCAGCGGTGCAGCGAATACTCGAGCAGTGTCCAGGCGAACGCACCGATGACTAGATGTAGGTATAGATCGACCGTAGCGAACGATTGGTACGGATTGTTCCAACCCCGCCCGGTGGCCAAATCTTTCGCTCCATACTGGACGATAATGTAAAGGATGGCAGGTATCCAAAAGCCGGGCACGATCCACCAGGGAGTTTTGGTCATGTTTTCTATCCAGCCCGGACCAACCAAGCGTAACTCTCGGTCGACCGGTTTGTTCACCCATTCGGCATATTTGTCACCGATTTTGTGTATCTGGAATAGCATCGGTTTGTTCCAGTCCACCAGGTACTGCAAGGAAGGGGAAAAGAATGGCATAAGGAACGGGGATGGAGATTTCGTAATCACTTGCCGAATCCGTCCGCAACCGACACGATTTTTTTTATCGGCGAAACGTACACAGATAAGGGATTGGGTGAGAACCAGCTGAACTTGAGGCAGCATGTGAATCATCCTCACACAAACGGCTATGCTAACAATGACTCTTGAATGATGATGATGATGATATGATAGTAGGACAGCGGAGGTGACGATTGAGCTGCCGGCAATACAATGGGCCCACCCCAGGTTGCACTGCTCGGAGCGATAAGGGAGAGTGTACACTTGTTTTACTACAACTACGGCATGACGTACCTCCATGCTGTCGTCCGTGAGGTGCGTTACATCGCCATTCGCGTGTAATCCGTTGGCTGTCGGTTTGACTACATTTTTGAACCCATTCGTGACGGTACCGTTCCCCGTTGCTTTGGCACCATTTAGAGAGTAACCGTTCTGTTTCGTACTAGTGGCAGTGCCGGCTGGTTCGTTGAGTTGGTACTCCTTCATCAGATATTGGGCGGCCTGCGAATGTCCCGGGGCTCGTTCGAACCGCTCCGCCATGTCCTTCTGATGTAGGCCGGTGAGCGAATTTTTCCCACCGGGATGCTTATGGGCAAAGTCTGTCAGATCGTACCATTTGTTTTTGTAGCTCACGATCAGCGGTTCCGTTCTACCCATGGTGAGACCGGCTCGAACCAGTCGAATGTCTGCAAAGAAAAAAAAGATCCCCATAAAAATATTATTTCACCGTTCAAAAGAATGTTTCACGCACTGACCCGTGATAGATTAAGCAACAAACGGCTACGGTTTCTAAACGAGCTAACATCGTTTGTACCTGCCCAGCCGTGTATCGTTCGCCGTATCAGAACCTTCATATCTTTATTGGTGCACTACCCCCCTTGTGTCGATACAAATCCGAGTATTTTTTTATCGTTATCACTAAGCAACACCTCAATGCTGATTATTACAGAACTTTACTAGCCGATCGATGTTTAGGCTTGTATATCTTGGAGGACCGATCTGCTTTTTCCCCCTTTTTCACCTGCCCTACTGGGAGAGGAGATAAGGTTTGCAGGGTGTTGATAGGAATGAGGAATAGTTAAATAAGGGAACTGCTAAGTACAACCTGGCAGGAAGATTAGAGCCTGTTTACTATCTTGTCACAACCGCTTATCAATTTTTGGGTTTCCGGAGATATTAGAGATCGGTGTTGGAACTTTCTTCAAACATATATGCGGTCTGTGCTTCACTCGTGTGTTGTATATTCCAAACACGAAAAGATATTTAAGTTAGGAAAGGGAACATCCATTGATTACGTGATGATGGAAAAAATTGGTAGGGAAAGGGAATTAACAATATTAAACAGCATTGTTAATTGAAATGCAATAGCTTTAGTCAATTTGTAACATCAGTATGATATCTAAATACTAAATATGTGTAACAGCAGTAGGATATCGTGAAGTATTAGAATTTTATGATCAGATATAGCTGATTAAATGTTTAAAGAATTTTACTACTTCTGTAGAAATTTAATAGGCGTCTCAAAGAAGCCTAGTTTCTAACGCAAAAGTAAAAGTGACCGTGCAACAAAAGCTGAGAATCCTCATCCCCAAACAATCTTCTTCGGTGTTTGAAGATCAGCAGGAAGTTCATTCCCGATTCTATTCGTTTGAAAAGAAGACTAAAAACTCTAAATACAAATACAAATGCAGGCACTAATCATCGATACATCTTTGTTAAGATTCTAGCAAACTTAAGGACATTCCTCCTCAGTATACTTTCATATAAACGACTTGCAACAAATATTTGGAATATAATTGGAAGCGATAAGGCAAAAGACATTGCAAATGACTAAGGGGTTCTAATTATCAACAGCAAGGTGCATTTGAAGCCAGTCATATGTAATATGTATTATCATTCAATTAGGGAGATTATTTAATCCAATGAGATGGTGGGGGTTTCTCTCTAACGTTACGATTTAATACAAGAGGAGCTAGGAGGGGATCAAAAATCCTCAATTTTGGGGTGATAAGTAATAAATGGAGGTTCCGAAAACAAATTTCACAAATAAGGAACTTTTGTTTACTAGGTATATCCTGAAGAAACGTGTTTAGTATCACAATGATTCAGCCTTTTTCTATACCTTAAATTAGCTAAGTAGTAGTAGACTCGCGTTAAAATAAACGGAAGGATATTTTTGAGATTTTAAACCCCTTCTGGATATATTTTCACGCTAGAACTTACCCTCTGCAATATTTTACTGATCAAGAGATGTCTGACAAAATGAGATGTAATATGGCATGCTTTGTTCTGTCAAAAAAACGTGATAGTTCGAAGACGGTGCTCACACGCGTCTTGTTGCACTCCATATACTCAGATTCATACGATGCAGTATTACAATTCTTACCATTTAGCATCTTTTTATTGATGGAACATTTAACCGTCCGCATATATACCACTGTCGTAAAATGTGGTTCATTTTACAACCCGACCAGAGTTTTTTTTAAACAACCTTAGAAATTGTTACAGCGAATGGAGATCGTTTGTTTACATAAATCATAACCGTGCTCAACACGGCTAAGTAGACGCTCGCGAGTGGAAAATCGATTGGCTTGTTATTGATTCTATCGGTTTTGTCGCGAAAGGGCACATACGAATGATTTCCTTTTTTTGCCACTAGCACAAGTGTGCACCACAGTTACAATTGTATTTGAATTTTGCAAGTGTGGTTTTGGAGTAAATACAAAACTGCCAAATGTCTGCTACCGGAAAATGACTCAACCGAATTCGTCAATGGATCGAACGCAATTCAAAACAGCAAACTGTTATGTCACCCAAAACGCTGGCATACGTGAGGAATGCGCGTTCGTAGATTAGTGCTCCGCGAACTGGTGCTGATTTCTTATCAAAAGTCGTCCTATAGATATTTTTTCCTTTACCGGACATACGTTGACGAATCACGGTTCCCGCCCCATTGCTTACGGGCGAAGAAAGAAGGCATTAGTGCACAGTGCGCGTAAATGGGGTTTCAAGTGGCCCCATCACATTCGCCCAAGGAAGTCGGAGCGCCGGACGCTTTCGTTTGGAGTGTAACGATCAATAACGGCGACCTCATCTTAACCAGCCATCGGGTGGATGGATGTTTGCACTGTTCTTTTTCGTAAGGGACGAACTAATTGCAGCTATTACATCGATCCACGTCATTGGAACCGTGGAACGAATGGCAGTATTTATTTTTTATGTCCCTGCTTGATCACGGTATAAATGATTTAACACATCACAACACACTGGGAAACAAAGCTCGCACTGTTCGTTCACTGCACATTTCAAATAAACATTCAACTGTTTTGCGAATGGCTAGGGAAACTTTGCACACACTAACCTTGCAGCACGTTTTAAACGTTTCCCGTACACCTGTGGCTGGCTGGATGCAAACAATCACCGGCATACGATCACCGGTGATTTTGTTGAAACAAACAGTCGAAATACAACGCGCGAAACAAGAGCAACTGTGCAGTGCGCGTCACGTGCTTGGTACGGATCTATCACATCTCCGGCCGCTGTGCACGATGTATGGTGGCCACCTTGCTCGGCGTTCTAATCAGTACTGCTGGTCGGATTCGTCCTGGAGCCGTCGTGGATTCGCTTACGCAGCGTGACAGAGAACCGAAGATTGTGTATGTGCCGAGTGTCGTTGAGTGCCATTTTTTATCAATGGTTTAATCATTGATATTATGGCAGCGGTTTACGGATGGGTTGGACACATGATTCCGGGTGGTTCCTAACCGCTCGTTAGAAGTTTGCTAGTTAATCTGATAAAAAACAGCTACTGGAAGTGTAAAACAGATGAAATTCAAGGTGTTTTAGCAACGAGATACATTAATCTACAACTAAACGTTTAAAAATAATAAAAAATAAATGTTTTCAGCAAATATTGTGCGTAGCACTGTATGCTAAATTTCAAATACAACTACAAGTGCATTTTGTAAAAGAATTTCAAAGCTAAAAAAAACTAGAATAATGTCCCTCCCCCCTCTTCGTGTCAGGGGGAATCTCCAGTCGATTTTTCTCTTTTTTTTTCTTTGGGCAACATGATAAGATAAGCGACGCAATATTTGACAGCGTCAACAGAGACGGAGTGTTGGCCGCGCGTAAGGTGCCCTAGACGCACCCGAAAGATTGTCGTTGGCGGGCTTTAGAAGTTAACACGCTCGCCACGTGACTGCACCCGTACCGGAAAATGTGCTCTCTGCAAGCGGAAAACTATATTGGGGAATTTTAACACGACTGATCGTAACGTGCGATCATGTGGGCGAGCGAAAATCCATTCGTGTGTCGCGTGTCTTTTTTAATCGATCTTGGCTGTGATGATGGTGATCCACGGAAAGCGAAACAAAGTTCAGTTTGGTTGGGTTTATGGTAGATAAATTTGTGAAATCGGTTCCGGAACTAAAGTGCATGGTGGTAATGAGTTAGAACGTTGTGTGAAAGTATGCAGAACAAGCTAATTGTATGTTTAGTTTATTGAAGCTTGGGGTTTGTTAATTTTGTACGTGCTGATTGCATGGATTAGTATAACGCATTGAGAACTCGTTGGTCCATGAGGCAATTTACAACTTGCTCAACATAATCAACAAGTTGTGATCATGTTGCACTAACATGTTTTCGAGCTCAGGCAGTTTAGATTCCATTAAATATGGTCGTCTCTTGCGGGATAGAGAAAAGAGTTTAAAATGTTAATACTAGTAGCTTAGAAGCTATTTATTTTTACTAATTACAAATTTTAAATAGTCCATTATTTCCAGTGGAGGGACACGCTTCTAGTGCGAAAAAAGGTGACCATGTCAACGATCTTCGAGGCCCACAAATAAAAAATACTAGGAAATTAACATCTACTTTACGGGACTTTACACTGCAATCCGTCACTGACTGAAGTAGTACAATAAAGGCGGGAAACTAAAAAGCCAAGAAACAGTTTGCCAGTGTTGCATATTTTGTATTTTTAGCTAGAAGAAAATTGAAACTCGCTGCCATTTTTTTACAAAAAAAAACTTCTAGGTAATCTAGGTAATAAATGGTAATCTCCTCATTAGGCTGTTTCTTATCAATTTTATAGCTACCATCGCAGGTTTCCTGTTCCAGTGACTTCCGAATGACAATCTCATTAGGAAAGGTTAGTAATGGCAGCGGCTTATATTGAATTGATGACGATCATGACGTTAGATTATAAATTTGAATTATTAAATACATCCAACAAAACGTATTTGACACCAAATGATGCTCATAACTGTCATAATATATACATGTAACACTATTTGTTGAGCACGTCTTCGCTCAATTTCTACATATGTTCTCAATATGTTTGCTGTGTCGAGAAGCTGCCGTTAATGGAGAAGTATTAATTAAGATAATGTATGAGCGATAATGACTAGCAATGGAAGCGGATGGGCTTTAATTATGAATGAGTAATCACACACAGAGGCGATTCTCCACCGATTCAATTACCATTAATTTCGTGTAAAATAGTTTACTCGGGAACAGTTTATTTTATTTCCATTTGAATAATCAATCAAACTGTGTACAGTAGCAAAATTTGTTATCGGTTGCTGCAACAGCCAATGTTATAAAATTAATACGTTGAATTAAATATTTTTAATTTCTCTAATTGCATGGACAATTCCTGGTCGCAATGCATCGGAATATCGATCAAAAATCGCAACCACCGTAACAAGGCCAATCGATATTGCTCTGCGTGTCGGTACAAGTCAATTTCTGTTGCTAGTTCGTTGAATGAATCAATCGTGGGTGCATGAATAGCTTAGCTCAGCAAACTATAAAATAATTGCAATTGTTGTGGCCCTTCACAGCCAGGAGATAGTAGTAGATGTAAATGTACGCGCCTAAAGGTATGCAATATATCGTTTAAATTAACAGTTATCCTTTCGCGGCTTTTAGGGACGCCTATTGAAAGGATTCAATTCGAAAATTTGTTTACGTTCGTTCCAAAAATTATAAAAAAATCTTTCATGAAATAAGGAGGCTGATAATAAGTTATTTTAATTACAAACATGCAACATTGAAACGTACTGAATAGAAACGGTTTTTACATACATTGCATACTTGTAGGCGTAATATTGGCCATTGGATGCTGAATGTTCGAATGTGATAGTATATTTAAAAAAATCCTTTTCCAGTTTCTAAAGTTAAAATCTAACTGTAGCTGTTCGTAAACCAAGTTATTGTTTATTTCTTCGATTTCTTCTGTCCATGATCTTTCTTTCTTTCTTTTTTAGTATTTTCTTCCTCCGAAGAAGACGAAGAGGAGTGTGTTCGTTTCCGGGCACTGGACGGTTGGTTCGGTTTAGCTTTACCGTCCGCACTGTTCACATAACTCTTCAGCTTCTCTACCTGCGGGCTGTAGGCCCATTGGATCATCTTCAAATGCACATCGGTCGGTTTACCGTCCTGATCGAACAGCTTCACACTGCCGTCCGGTTTCAGGGCCTGCAGTTTAGCGTTTCGTACAATGTCCCACGTTTTTGAGCCTTCCTCTTTTTTGGGTGCTTTAGTGCGAAGATGTTTATAGTTACCCTTGGCCTGTGTTTCGTAGCATTCGAGAAATTCCACGGCTAGCTTGTCCGACTGGTCAGGCGTTGGGAGTTGCCGAATCAAATCGATCGGAAGGTAAGGCATGTTTTGCTTTCCGCGCTCCTCGCGAACGAACCGATCGAGAAAGTCTTCGAACAGTGCAACCGCTTGTTTGATCGACTTCAGTTTTTCCTCATTCTTGGTGGCAGGTAAAACGCGCTTCGCACTACCGATCAGTCCCTTGATCGCTAGCTTCTGATAATCGGGATCACGGCCCTCGAGAATACTGAAGGAAGAGTTGGGTTAAATTACATATTAGTATATACGCGGTTTGAATTTTTTCAATTTAATCCAAATACCTTAACGTTTGTTCAGCGGCTTGCTTATCTTTGAAGCCCAACCCTGGTACGGTTTCCACCTTGTCTTCTGCGTCCTTCGGTTTAGCATTCTTGGTGCTGGAGCTGCTGTTTGCCTCAAGCCACTGTTCGAATGTTTCGATTGCAGCTTTAATATTGCTTATCTTATCCTCAGCTTTTGTTACTGAAATTTACAAAACATTTATCGTTTTTTTTAATTTTTAAAATGACCAAATATAATACTAATAATTATATCATTAAAACAAAGATAAACGACATTGTTATACTCTCTTGTCAATTTGTACAATAATTAGTGATCAATTAACTCGTAAGAGTAATAACGTCATATTAAATAAACAAATATTTAATTCATTCAACTATCACAATAATAACAGTTGATTATGTGTTTATTTTGATTGCATCTAATTTTAGTGTGTTGTCAAAACAAAATGAAACCTGATTATAAATAACGATTACCTCACCCATAAACACACATCCAATGTGGGAGAAAGCAAACCGGCCTAAGCACAGATTCGCCCCATGCCGTTGTGGTACTTGTGCGTCGATTCACGACGTGTCACATTCGACCATTTTTGACCAAATATGCATGACATCATCTCATGACCCTTGCGTCTCTCGCCACTGATCACTTACATGTGAGCACACGTTTCGCCCTCCCGATTAGCCCACGGACCGTCAACAGCTGGTACTTGTGGTCTTCACTCTTAAGCAGCTCCAGAGATTCTTCGGCCTTTGCCTTATCCTTGAAGCCGTACTTCGATTCTTCTTTAGCCATTGTCCACCGAATGGGGTTTATATGCCGGGTCACACGGAACGCGTTAAATCGAGATGGTTACTCGGCGGAGTTTAGAAATGAACTGATCGAGGCAGCGATCGGTCGTACGAGCGCAAAAAGTTCCATATTGGAGGGGGATTACTATTCGAGCTAAACATAACTCTAGACCGGCGGTTTCAAGTCAGCTGTGTTTTGTCGCACTAGGGCGAAGATCATGCGGAAGATCCGGAATGCCGAGGCAGGTGGTTGTTTGCTTCGGTGACGCGCCGTTGCCCTGTGAGCACGCGTTAGAAATGACGCAAGGCATCAAGCTGCTCCGTATTCCGTTGTGATTATGAATGCGGAGAGGGCGTGAGTTTTTGGTTTATCGGAGAGTAAGAGCTATAAATTTTACTAAACTTATTAATAGGAGTTTATTTTTGATTATCTCACTATCGGTGGAGTTTATATTTGGATTGCATTAAAAAAAGAATGTTTGAATTGAGTTATTTTACCTCAAGGTAAGGCTCCAAATAGTATCAAGGTTTTAAATGAAGTGGAAAACATATGAATCAATCAGAAAATGTGGACTAAGTCCTGTTTATTGATCGTTTTAATATTTTATTTCATTAAACTTATTTAATTTAATGCTTATAAAAAAGGATTTTGTTTAAGCTGATTGTTAACCTTTAGAATTATCAAAAAAGCTTGTAAATAATCGTAAACCAGAAAAATAGTTCGTAATAATTGCAAACATAGGCATACGGAGAAAGTACTATTTTGTTCGCGAATGTAAAATGCACCATTTCAATCGGTATCTGTTTTCGAACCGTTCGGAATAATACATACAGTGCATGCCGAGTTTTAGGTCATAAGTAAAAATAAATTTCCTTTGGATAGTGTTTAGAAAAATATATGCAGACAACAACAAAAATAGTGATTGGGCTGTTAAGTTAACTTTTAATTTAAAATAATAACTTTGTTCAAATAATGATTAAGTGATAGAAAAACATGAGCAAATGAAAAAGTCTCCCAGTCAATTTGTATTGGGCCCTAGATTAAGTTCAAGTATCTAACTAGAGCCAAGTTAAAAAGGCAGATTTTGTATGGAAAAATTAGCTATGTATTACTTACCGAACGTAATTATCTAAAATCAAATAGTTAGAATAAAACCAACACCAATCCAAGTGCAGTGAGTTTTGTATCTTAACAAACTAATTTTTATTTGGTAATCCGTTTTGTATACGGCTTTTTCAGTTTTTTGGGTTTTCTATACTCATGTTTGGAATTCATTTCGTTCACTTTTGATTTCCATCGGGTTTTTAAGTGTGTCTCTGTGTGTCTGTGTGTGTGTGTTTACATTTCGGTCGTTAGAAGGTCAGCGTAAAGTGATAGCAGGTTTATTCTATTATTTCGCCATTTTAAAGAGTCTCGTCGGAATTGGGTTACTCATTCGCATTAGTATCATTTAAAAGTAGCAACTGCGCTAGTGGCTAATGTATTTTTTTTGTAAGTAACTGTATTATCTACGCAAGCTCAACGCTCAACGAGATGTAAAGGTTTTTGCTCCGAAAACAAGTGAAAATTAATTTGTGTTCGTATGTTAGTAATGTTACTTTTTGCTTGCCATAAATTTCTTGCAAAATATGCGTTATTGAATTCACTTAAGGTATCAAAAAGTTTTAAATCAACAAAACGATGTGCTTAATGCGAAATCAGAACTTAAATAATATTTCATGATGATCCGTTTTTGTGATGTGACTGATCTGTTGTGTGAAAGACACAATACATAACAATTGACGTTGTTTTCCACGGTCATCGTTCGTATTTATAGCTTCGGTTTAGTACTGATTTTATACGGTTGCACGATTGCTTATGGTATTACTGTTGGATAGCTCAATCGAATGTAAAGCGTTAATGATAGATTTTCTGTAACGGGTAGGCATTTTTTATAACATTAATTTTGAAATTGAAAGTTATACTGTAAACTAAGAAAATATAGAAAAAGTTGAGTTTATGTTCTTAAAAAAAAACCAATCAAAAAGATGCAGTAATCTAATGTTGTGTAATTTTGTATGAATTTAATTCATTAAAAATGCTTACTACTGAAGGAAAAAACATAATCCACCTATTATTGTAGCCAACTCACCTTCTTCTTAATTATAACAGCTTGCTTTCCCAACTGCAATATTTTGCCATTCGTTGCAAAACAAACGTAAATTCTAATCACTCAAGTAAACGTCATTTTATTTCCGTCCTGTTTGCCGCCGGTTTTGTTTTGTTTTTGGGGATTACAAATCAAGTCCAGTAAGGTTAAGTACGTTCCATCTTTGGCCTTTGCCTCCAGCTCGATATTGTGTGTTTCATCTTCCATCCGCTTGCTACGAGACTATTAACAACTAACCCTTAAAAAGATTATCTTACTACGTAGTTGTGTGTGTGTTTTTTTTATAATGTTTTCCATGCTTTTCATTTTTCTTTTAATTTACTCGATTGATCACATTGTTTATTGTATGTTTCTTCCAGTTAGCCAGATGCGTCCGTCCACGTGCTGTTTTTTCATTTCTTTTTTTAACTTTTTGCTTTGTTTATGTTGAGTGTTGTTTAGTTTTTGTTTCTTTTAATTTGATGGTTTCTCTAGCCTATGAGAGATTGTGGAAATGAAATGAGTTATTAAACCCAATTGTGTACTAAAACATATTCAACGGAAAATGAGACTTTTTTCTGTCACCGCCTGTGTAAGAATGTGGCGATATGCTATTTCAACTGCTACACGTGTTTTAAGGTCAGGCAGTCGAGAAGAATTTCACATCGAACTTGTGTCATCGGTTAAACTTAAAGTTGCTTCTGTTCTATCACTTCCTGACGCCCTGCTGCTGGGCAACTGGGTTGTAGGCTTCATTGAAACCAAAACATTGCATCAGATTGCATTAAGAAACCCCAAAGTAAGTAACGTGTTGGTTTTTTTTTGTAAACATCATGTTTAGATATCTAACACGAACAATTTGAATGAAAATAGTTTGCTATTTTTATTCAACACGAAAGGGTCGGAAACAAATACGGTTCAACGAAATAGGAACAAACAGTGATTTGTGGTCCTAGAAAAAATAACTATTAATTTTGCATTGTTACTACGCTTTAAGAAACGCATTTTTTCTGTTATTTGAAAACCAAAAGAAACCTGGTTTGTTTAAGGTTTTCTTTGTATGCAAACCCCTCAATAGTTTGTCAGAATGTCTTACAAGAGCTTTCCACCACTTCACACTTTGGTTGAGAACGTATCGTAATATCTTACACACTTCACATGCACTTAAGTAATAATTATTTGTTTCACTTAACCTTATTAGCCTATACTGCTGAGCACTGCGCTGTAATGGTGTTTGGCTCGAGTGTGTATGTTTGTTTGTAACTATATTATGGCAAACTATAGTAAACGCGCAACTGTCTAAACTAAAGCATTGGCATAAATATTGGTTTTTGGTTGCAGTGAAACAATTTCTAACTTGCTGCGCCTAATGCTACGATTATTGTACGAGCGCACGAGGGAACTGGGCGCAAATTTTTCCACCGGAGCGAGGTATTGAAACTAATGAAATTAACGTACAAACGGTTCCACTCAAGCCGGCTTCGGTATAGTGAATTTTTGTTTTGCTCTCCCTTCACACGTGTCTGATTTTTTCCCTTATTTTGTTTTCAAAGTGCAATTTTTCATTTGTTTTTTTTTAATTTTAATTTTTTTGTCGTCTTTTTTGGTTTTACTTTATATGCTTCCCTCCCTTTTCTCTAATGCACCACCTATCGTGGTGTGTGTGTGTAATCATTTGAATGAAACAGTACAATTTGTACAACAGGAAAATACACACCTATAGCAGGTAACTATCAACCCAAAGAATACTGCATTTTCCAGCTGTGGCACTCCGTTTTGCGGCGAACTGGACAGCCTCATTCCCCAGTACACATCAAGTTGCGTTCGTCCGCTTCCAGTCAAATGATAACGGTCACTCCCACATACTACCATGTGATTCGAGAGGAAGATGGTTTTAAAACCGTGGGTTCCATGGGGAAAGCCTCCACAGTAATGTGGGCGTTTGATTAAAGTTTGACCTTAGATGTTCTGGATCGATCCTAATTAACCTATTACAAATAGCTTGATTTTCAGCATCTTCTGCTTAATATACATGATATTTACAAGTAACAATGTTATCCTTTTCGCGTTGCAGCTGTGCTGTCATCTGTCATAGATCATCACTATTCAATGCCTTCCCCGGGATTGGGAAGGTAGCTAAACGATGGACTAAATCGGTGTCTCACTATCCACGCACGAAGGAACAGGATTGGTTAACCATGCAAACCATGCAGTACACTGTAAAACAAAGACGATAAAAGCTTCCGCACTACCACACCGTCCATGGCGGTCGTTGTTGAGCGTATTGTTGCGCACCAGGCTCGGGGCACCAGATTTTCGCCGAGCGACTAAAAGTCGACCACCTCCATCCGGAACGGTTTCTTCCGCGAACCGGGGCTCAGTACGTCCGGTGTGAGATGATGCTGGTTTTTAAACTGCAGCTGCTGGGGTTTACTGTGCGGTGACGACATCGTACCACCGGGTTTTTTCGCCAACATTTTCCCCATCGTCGGTGGTTCGTCTTCGTCGTCCGAATCGCTCCGCACATTGACCGGACCGCCTAGTGCAGGTCCACTAAAATCGTCATCATCATCATCGTCGTCCTGTTTGAAAATGAGAAAAATGCACAAACAAACGGTACAATTAGTCGGATTGGTTTTAGTTATTTTAATATTTAGAACTGAAACAAAACACGTAAAGATACACCTAGAAGAAGAAGTAAGCCAAATTATATGTCATTCCTAGAAGCACAATTTGTGTAGAGTTTGAAACTAAAGAAGGAAAACACATTTTTTCTAGGTCTCATAAAGGGCAGTTTAGGACATTCAAATAATATCACAAATTAATCACCATTTATCACAAAATCTAAAATTTGAAAAATCAATTCAAATAGTAAATTTAACATCAGTTGCAAATAAATTGTGTATGTTGTATCATCTGACGCGTTTGTGATAAATGGTGATTGCCCTCATGTACTTTTTTGTGAGTAACCCTGCAAAAATAGAAATTGGACTGTAATAAAAATTATTGGAGTTGAAAAACATGTAATAACGTCTAATAAATTTTTAAAACTAGTTACAGCAAATAAAATTTTACAACTTGAACGCTTCAAAGTTGTACTTAAGCATGCAGACTACACTTTAGAAAAAAGGATCCATTTTGTGGTGAGTAAGAACCATACAAACGAAATGCTTTTAACATAATGCTTAAACGTAACTTAATTAGAGTAAATTTAATATAATCTCATGCAGGTTTTGTTCGATGTCATTGTTAATCTAAGCTAGAAATAAGTTTGTTCAGCATTCTTAAAATTCTTAAACTTAAAAATCGTTTTTTTTCGTTGTTTACATAGTTTGGAAATGCTTTAACAGAACGAAACGCAAACATAGGTAGATCGGGTGCGATGCGAAAACGTACATAAAATCTGCTCTATTTTCCTACATAGGGTAGATAAACATATGGGGTTGTCTAATGCTCACTTATAATTACCATATTGTCATTAAATTGTTAGATTCGGCAATGGATGGCTTATTTATGGTTTCATCTGTATTCCCCATCTTTTGTGTGCGTATGAATAATATGACGGTCCTAGGTACGTACATGTGGGTGTGTGTGATCGAGCTGCACACGACCACAACCAAGTGGAGCAGTTGTTCGGCCGCTTCACTGTAGCACTATGCGGCAAATTTAAATCTATCGAGCTTTACGGGGCGTAGGTAGGGTAGCTTCTGGGGATACGGTATCAACATCAACAACAAACTCTAAGAGCTTCGATCGTGTTCTTCCCCCGTGTTTTTTTTTGGGTTGCAATAGAATTAAGTAACCGTAACACGGTTACTCTAGTTTGGTAACGTACACTAATGTTCAACACGCTAGCTTTTATACATGGCTGCACGCGGTCGATGACTGCTGGTGATAAAACTTTCGTATGCCGCCGCCATTTTGGAGTATTCGTGAAGTATTGAACGTTCGTTAGTAAGCAGTAATGCTTGCAAGTTCGCTAAAAGTTTACTTAACCACATCTCGTGCGCGTATCCGTGTGTGTGTGCGTTTGAATTGTGTGTTAAATTTGATGTATCCTTGTGCACTAAAGACACGGAGACTGTACACCTTCATTTCCCCCAAAAGGAATCGTTTCCTGGGAGAACAAAGAGTGACGCGTGGGCTGTAGATCACGTCCAAGTCTACTGCTTCATGATGGATTTCCTGGTGCCGGTACTGGTGATGGTGGTGGTGACGAGTGTCGCATTATTACCGCTGCTCCCGGTACCGGTGTGGCCGGTGTTGGTATTGTCCGAACTGCCATTGCCGTAACTAACACTACCGGAGCTGGTTCGGGCCGGTTTTCCGGGTGACGTTTTACCGCGTTTGCTAGCGTCATCGGTTTTCGTCTATAACTTTCAAGTAATAAACTCCATGTCAATGTCACTTTGACGCGAGCGGGCGAAGACACTACGACTGCTAACAGGGGATGCACTACTACATAACTGGCACTAAGTTCGGTGTGTCAACGTCAGCCACTATCGGAACTGCTAGTGATCGAATAATGAGGCGATCGATGATCAAAATGACAAAAGCTGTTCTACACGACGACACGACACTTAGATGAGTTGCGAAACAGTCAAACAAACAAACTCTAAAGATGATGCAGTAACGATTACTCAAAGTGTACAGTAAAAGAGTGCTGTAATTGAAGAACCAGTGGTGCGCAGTGTAAAAAACAGTTTGACATTAAAATCAAAAGCTGAGACTGTCGTTGTGGAAGTGTTGATAGTTACGGTTGGGAAGGTTTCAAATTTCGCTTGCTTTACGAAGTTTTCGGCAATTAGGGAAAACACTTTCGCAGACAGATATGATGATGGTGATGATGGTAATACCAATCGGTGGATGAGATACTTTCTGGTATGCGCATGCGTTTCGCTTCGATCGGCAAACTCTCTACGAATCGAGCATCAGACTTGATCGGGGTGTTTTTCTTTTTGGGGGTTATTGTTTTTTTTCTCTCTCTCTCTTTCAAGCGTACCTATTTCCTAGTGAAGCAATCAACATGAGAGCACAGCACTACAACGGATGACGATGGTTTGGAATATGAGGTGCCGGTGATGCGGGTTGGCTTTGCACCGACTATTGTCTCGCAAATGCGATGATTAGGACACATGTATTTGCTTGGTTTTAGATTAATATATGCTACATTTATCACTTGGAGGTTGGAGTGTTTTAGTTTTTGTTCTTGGGAATTTATGAGCGTATCTATGATGAAAAGAACGGAGAGAAGAAAGAGAAGAAAGTGGTTGGAAAAAAATGAGGAAAAGGGAGCAGGATACATCAAGTTAGTATTTATGAATCGTACGAAATGATCGGATGTAGATTAGAGCAGGCAAATGGATTAGTGTTAATAGTTATTAAATTTCGCTTTAGCTTATTTGATAATGATGAAAGTAATTTCAATTTAATTGAATTTTTTTGATCATATAATATTAACACTGTATGTTCTTCGATCTATTGTAAGATTACATTTAAATGATTTATGATCGTAAAATGATTGAACGTGTTATGAAACATCAATAAAAGTACAGCTTTCATACTATTTTTTTTTAAATATATGAGTTGATGAGCAATTTTCGATAAAAAGGATTTTACAATCCATTCTACATAGTATGAGATGATGATGGATGGCGTGTAAAAGCGTGTAAAATACGGTAAAACTTACATCAAAATCACCGATCGTGAAACGTGTAGCCGCCAGCGATTGCGGTGGTGGTAAGTCAGGGCTTACGACCTGTATTACACCGATGGTGATTTATTCAACGATGATACACGATAAGCGCAGTTCGGTTAGTTCGATTTCCGGTTACAAATAAAACACCCAAGCAAGCAAACACGGAACAGTGTGTTAATGGCAATGGATAACATCGAATGAGCAATAGATTTTCAAGTGTATTCCCATCGTCCAACAGTGGACAGAGCACAACAAGAAGGAAGAGAAGAAAAGGGAGAGAAAGAAGATTTTAGCACGAATGGATGAATTAGTACAATGTTAAGCCACTTCATGTGAGGCATGTTAGAGCACGGCATTCGCGGTGTGATTGTTAGAATAACACAAAAGGATGAAACTTAAAGTAACACTAAGAATCCCACAGAATAATATTATCCTATAGCTAAAAAAATCTTAAATCTTAATGTCTTTTTTTTTTAGTTTTTTTTTGAGTACTTCCTTTCATTAAATTATAACATTATTGTAAATAAACCTTCGCGAAATTGATCCGTATGAACCGTATTTAAATTATTTCATTTTTAACATTCAATGCACTGTTTGGATCTGTTCGCTCCGGGATGGTTCGTTTATATTCGCAACGGTGTTCATTTGTGTTCATCTTGTCACATAAAATAACACATAGTTTTTAAAATGCGTATAATACGATAACGGTCATTATCAGAATAATCTGTTATGGTTCTTTTGCACATGGTTGTATGGATGTAGCTATTAAGTAGTCGAATTTCCTCTTAATTTCGTTTGTCGCTCATTTTCAAATGATTGTATAACAGTTTTGACCGTAGTAATTATTTTTTAAGACTGCATTACATTGTTCTCTACCTCTTTCCTTTACCCTTTTTGGCCTACTGTTGTATTAAAGCTTTAATCTCATGTTTCCTGAACAAAAGATAATAAAATAACTTGTATTCATTCTTATCTATATCCTCTAAATGAATTGCGATTTTTAGCAAATTGAGCTCATTTATTAAATTTTTTTAATTGTGTATGACAGTTAATTTTCCATTAACTTTGAAGAAAATCACATTTTTAAAATTGTTTATCATCCGATGGGCAGATAAAAAAGGAAGAAAGACAATGAGCGCCGCTAAGTAACCGCAAAGATCGTCTCCTCAACCAACGAACTGCAGTATATCATTGATTTTGATAATTTGCATTACTTTTTGTTACAATTTGAATAGAATAGCAGTAGTCAAAAATTTCGAAATGAAATTCACGAAGTTAAAACATAATTTAAATTTTAATTGCTTAGAAAGAATATACAGGAGCTGTGGGTTGAAAGTCTTTTCTCTTAGTTCGAGAATGCTCTTCAGAAAGCTTTATTTATAAGGTCAAAGCTCTTTGTTATACCATCACTTTGAAGAGAGCGACGTCAGTACTCGGAACGAATTTCAGTTGCTTATGATTACATTATAATAAACTTAGAACATTAACATAATAGCAATAGTTTTCGCTTTTTCCTGCAAATTATCATAACTTTTATATAACTCCCCAAATTATTATAGAAGTTAAATTTTTTTCGTATATAATATGTGTTATACTCTGTATAACGACAATAAAACTAAAAAGTCGTAAGTAATAATAAGTTTTCTTACTCCGTAATAATGTCCTAGATAAAATATATGTTTGCTGTGACAACAAAGGAAACGAAACATAACGCGTAATAATTGCAGAACCCAATACTTACGTCGTCTTCATCAATCATTTCCTTCGTCGAGGCTGTCGTTTCGTTTCTTCGGATCGATCCCTGGTGTATGTCGAGATCAACCTTCAGTATCTGGAACCGTCGTAGCAGGAAGACGACCGGCATAGGTAGCACACCGGCAACAATCATTGCAAGTGCAATACCCATCACCCAATTAGGATATGATTTATTTTCCACAACTCCCTGTAGCAAAAAGAGAAAAAACGACGTTGGAGTAAATTATCTCTTCTTTGCGTTCGGATACGACCATGGCTGCACTTACCAATTCCCCATTCCAGGCGCCGTACGTCGGATTCCGGAGTAACATCGAAAGTATCGAAGACAGCAGAATGCAACCCATAATGGCCGGACCTATATATCGCCAGGTCATTTGCCAGTAGAGACCCGGCCGTATGCCCGTCATCTGGTAAATATCTTCCGTAAATCTTTTCATACAAAACAGAAATAAAGCACGTTATTGCAGGATAACTTAACAATCAGTATAGAGCTTATGGAAGGGATATAACGTACTTCTCGTGTCCGTAGATGTATATGACGGCAATCATTTCCATTAGCGCAACCACGACCAATCCGATCGTACCGGCAAAGGAATCGAACATCTTAAGCCAGTACTCGCCGGCACCGGTGGTGAAAATGAGACCCACCGAGAAACAGAATGCACAGACAACACCTGCAAAATATCGTCAAAAACTAAGGTTAAATGCATCACAAAAGAAACATGAAACACCGTGGTGCGCACCAGTAACGTAGGGCTTCCGAATCCTTTTGAAGATGTCAATATCAAATATGGTACAAAGCATTCCTTCCAGAATGCCGATCTGTGATCCTAAGCCTAGAGAGAGCAACATGGTGAAAAATAGCACAGCCCAGAAGGGAGAACCTGGTAGTTCGACGATAGCTTCAGTGAATACGATGAACGCAAGACCGGTACCTTCAGCAGCCTACCAAAAAAAATTCGTAAACAGATTCATTAGAATGTTTTCATTAAATCGTTTTAAACACGGCAAACTTACACTGGATAACTGATCTTCAAGACTACATTTTTCGAATTCCCACTCTTTGAGCATCGTATCGTTCAAGTTGGCCATAGCGTGTTCGTACTCGGTATGATCAACGTCCATCGTTGGAAGTAGATTGTGTTTCACTAAAATATGTTTATTGCTGTGGAGAGATGGGACAGTTTTAAACAGACCGTCTGTGGAATATCATCACACTACTTACACTTGAATGCACCTATCGACTCCTAGCGTAGCCTTATAGCCTAGAATGGCAAAGATGACGACACTGGCGTAGATGGCGGTGATCGCGTTACATACCGACACCAGCAGCACGTCACGCACGCAGTTGTTTTTGGGCGTGTTGTAACTGCCGAACGCAATCAGCGACCCGAACGCCAGCCCGAACGAGTAAAAGACTTGTGTGGCCGCATCAAGCCATACCGTCGGCTCGAGCAGCTTCTCCACCTTGGGCGTATACATGTGTATCAACCCGGCCCCGGCCCCTTTGAGGGTGATACCACGAATGAAGAAGATCGTCAGGACGATGTAGGGAAAGAGGGAGGTAAAGTACACTACTTTGCCCGAGCTCTGGATACCCTTCATCACGATGAAGAACACCACGGTCCAGGACAGCATCAGGCAGAGCACGATCCACCATTTGAAGCCACCGGTTTCGTCTATACTCGGTGCCGCATCCAACGTGGTACGGTACCAGAAGTATGCCGTCTCGGACGACCGTTCACACTCCTCGACGTCGGTACCGTTCAGCTGTGGACAGACGGCCCACGGCAAGGGATACTAGGAAAATCAGAAGCAACGCAAACGTAACCAACTTGGGTAACTTCGATGCATGACACAAGAGCTTTAGTTCCACACTTACCCGAAAGCTGTTGAAAAAGTAGTAGAAGCACCAGGTAATGATGACATTATAGTAGATCGCCACAAAGAGCGTAACGATGCAGGAGCTGATGCCGATGCCACCGAGCCACGGATGGATTGTGTTCCACACGCCAAGCGCACCGAGTCGCATCCGCTGGCCCATGCCGAGCTCGATCAGAAACAGGGGAATACCCTCAAGAATCAGCATAATCATGAAGGGTATGAGAAAAGCACCTGCAAAGAGGACGGAAAAGACAACACAGCATTATACACGCGGTCGTATGACACACACACACGCTATCTAACAGTGCGAGAAGGGCACTGTTTCTTTACGGGGCCAAACGAAGAGGATTTGTGTTTGAGAATGGGTGAGGAGTGTTGTTTCTTTTCTCACTCGATAAAACTGTCGATGTGATAAGAAATTGAGTTTTCTTGTTCGAACAAGTGTATTTCCCTGAAGTATTTTTATCGTTCGATCTTGCTTTGATTACGTTTACCGCATGGTTGTAAGGTGTGCTACATTCTTCAGGAGTTAGCAAGTACCAATCGTCGTAATGGAGCTCGTTCAACTGTTAAGTTTCTTTGGCGGGTTGATTACTTTGCAACATTTTAAAAAATATGGCTTTAGTTGCATGTGTTTAGATTGTACTAAGTAATTGAGCATTATTTTGTAATACTCTTGAAAAATGATAAGAGCGTGAAAAATTAGTGAAGAGTTCTGATAAAAAGGATATAGGAATTGGGAAAAGCTAGGTTGGATCTGTTTTTATGTTTTTAAACTATCGTTATCTTCCTACTAAGCTGGGCTCATCAAAAAGAACTGTTGATAAGTATTGAACCTTCAATGCGTATTGCATTGATTTCAATATTTACTAAACTGTGCCCTTGTCATCATATATCCCATACAGAGGTATTAAGATATTGGATAACGGCTGTAATATAATCTCCATAATTCTTCAGAATCGATATGAGGATAGATAGTTGGAAGCTATTAGAAATAATTTCGAAGCGAGAAATTGGTCACTTATCTGATCTTGACCTTGTTCTAGAATTTGGAGGAGATAGTAGAACCAAAGCTCTTCATTGAATACGAAGACGCAGACAGCAGCATAGATATGTTAAGGTAAAATTTTCCGACATATTGATTTCTTTTCAAATTTCAAGCTCACCAAAGTTGAGCTGATAAATGTCACATAATTTATAAAATGCAGTATGAAGGTGCTTTCAAAAGTTTAAGTACTTGAAATAGTTTGTGTCAGGGAGGAGGACAAGCGCTACAAAAATTCTTCTGAGACTTGCTTAAGGAATATTCTGGGATTTATAGGTCTATAAAGACTAATTTGGTTAATTTCATTGATATAGATGTCAATGGTTTATGAAACTCATACGTTGTAAATGAATGGTTTGATTTGCACAATTTGTGCAATTCTTAATTTCAAACACCTGCTGTGAAAATCGATTCAGGAACTGTACAGAACATTCATAGCCTCAGTTTTAGTATCTTTTTCTTCGTAATATCATACTTGGACAGTGAAAATCCTTACTACGGAGCAACGGCCCGGATGGGATTTGATCAATGGTGCTACCGTGTGAAGACAGGTTTCACAATCGTTTCTGCCACCAGACCACTTTTAATTTACCTCTGGCATTTACCTCTTGAATATGCTAAATGGCTACTCGTAATCTTATCTGCTCCTAATGCAATTTAAAATCTCTGCAGTGATAGTTGATCCAGGAATTTTACAAAATGTTTTTAGTCCTAGAACTGGTATCTAGATAAAGGAGGTAGTGGGCGTCGGAATCACTCGAAAGAACCGGTGAAAATCCTGCACGGACCGTACTCAGGTAAGCAGGACGACTATGTTGTTGTCACTGAATAGAAGTTAAGGAAGCCAGAAATTACAGGCTGCGTCCTCTCGAGGTTGTAGGGCCATAATGGCCTCAATATTATGCAGTGAATTAGATTTCTTAGGTTCCAGAGGGCTGGTTACAACTGTTACGGAGCACCTGTTACGTAGTCTTTTAGAATTTTTATGAGTCTTCCAGGGTGGCCGAATAAAATAAGCTAAAAACAATTGGCAGATGACGACATTCAACTGTCAAAGATCTTAAATACTGACCTAAAAAAAAGATCTACAATTCTGAAATTTAATTTGTTGCTTCTTTAAGCATATTTTCATTGGAACGATCAGAGCTAGGATAATGATACAACTATTCTATAAGCACTTAAAATTCCTTAAGTTAAATCCTCAGAATGTTTCAAGAAAAGTAAAAAAACAAATTTGTTGCAGCGTCTATCATGCAAGAAAGGAGGATACTGATAAAGCCTGTTAACAACGTGTCCAGGTAAACCCTCTTTCTTACACTGCTAATTACGAATCCTTGTGCCCTGGCCTGTTGTTGTTTCCGACGGAGATAATTGGGAAGTGTTGGTTTAGTTTTTCGGCCAGTAAGAAGGAAAGGCCGTGTCCGTCACGGCAAGAGGCATCGATTCGTTTCGCTACATTTCTTCGACCGTAACGAAGGCACGGTTGTCGATCTTTCGTGTGCCGACGGTTCGTGCTGGATTAGCCTAGCTTTAGGCGCACTAATCATTCCCATCCGACGGTGCCACGTGCCCGCATATGTTTGGCTGTCTGGTGAGCCCATGCCACCGGTATGTTCACCGGTACGAACGGTGTGATAGGTATCGCGTTCAAGCGAATGCATCGATCGTTCGACAATGTCGGAGGTTATTATACCAGCAGTTAGCTGGAGAGATTATGCCGAAGGATGGCATGACAGCAGGTTATTTATTCCTGGCCGAAAGCGAACCAGGTTGATGTTGCAAGGTCAAACCTGGGAAAACAATTTTCATATTTATAAATAGTTGCCAGTGTCGGAGGAAAGTTGCATGGTGGTATTTTTCCAACCTTTCCGCTACCTCTGTCCTTCATCCCCTTCCTTTCCGCCCAGTAACGAGAGCACGAAGGTCTGTGCATGTCTGGTGTAACATATCGAACGGCCCCTTTGCCAGTGTGGTTGGACCATCGCGGCGCCCACTAGACGTGGATCAGGAGTAGTTCGGTGGGAAAGTCAACAATAGAGTTGCATTAGTACGCATGCAGTTGTGGCATTGCTTTAGATTTGTTATGATTATAATTTCCTCTGTACTCGTTGTTTACTGATTATAGCATGCGCGTGCTCTGCGAGAATGCACAATGTGGAAGAATGTCAGTGCAAGCAATCATCGGGTTTCAATTGATTGAATGTTTTCTACCGAATTAAGGTAGAGTACATAAAAAAAGGTTACACATTATATACTTCATCGACAAATACATACATGGCTTTAAATACTGCAAACCTTTTTTTTTCAGTTTTAACATTTACAGTTTGATTGGTAGTATTCGTTAAGTAATAATTAAAACTATCATTTAACCAAAGTTTAAAAAATTATGTAAGCAAACTTGGTACAAGGAAAGATTCGTACGAGTAAATAAATAATTTATCTAGAATTAATCACACAAAATTTGAGATTTTCAAACCATTATCTAGCATAACTAGAATACAAGAAAAAAACTAATTACACTCAACTCCAATGTCAAAAAAAAAACAATTAAATAGATTTCGCTAATTCATATTTCCAAGAACCTCTTCCATACGAAACGATGCACTTTTCCTGTGAAGTCGAGTGCATTACTGCCATTCCAGCTGTTTGCCATCAGCTTCCATTAAAGTGGCGTTAGTCATGGCGGGAGTGGCGTTGGACGAAGGCAGTTATAATTACTAAATGACTCATTTGACCATATAAGCTCACTAGAGGGCTTATATTTTGAACCATCTTGTGAAGATGCATAAAGGAATGCACACCTGAATCGCACGTGCTTATTGCTCACAAAGTCAAAATTATAAATCCAAAACTAATGAATATGGAACTACGAAGATGCTAAGTGATGTGCAATTGCGTATCGTATTATCTGGTCCACTTTTTCCTGTCACAAGCGGACACTCATTTTTGCAAAATGCTCTCTAAACTATGCCCATCATCGGAAGCCGGACAAACGGCGTCATTAAAAATGCTTGTCAACTTGCTCTACTTAATGAAGTGCTTATAGAGCCCTCACACTGAAGCCAGTGAGTCTGTAAATGGAAGGCGCATTTTAAATCACTTTTCCGTCCGTGCGGTTGGTACGTGCTGATGCTGATGGAAATTATTATAGCAGTGGTTCCCAAAGACGTATCCGATGGGCGTGGAAATGACAGTGTATTAGAAAACAGTGCTGTAGGTGGAAGTATTGTTCGTCAGTCAATTTACGTGCAAAAGATCACTGGAAACGTTGTAGGCTATTGTAACAATCTGACATTCATTCACAATGCTAGTGGTGCGAGAGAGAGAAGCTATTTTTACCGGCTTCAATGAATGCATGCTTGGGGTTTATGTGATTGACATTCAATTATAATGCGTTGGATGGATATTATAAGCCTATGGGCATTATGTGCCGTATGGCAACAGCATAATTGAATGTTTTTTTTCTAGTATTTGCAATTTTGTTTTCAATGGCGAAGTATTGATGTAATCGCTTTATTAGAATATTTTATTGCTGAACACAAAGAAATCATGATAATGTGATGGATTTCATTGCCAATGTAATAAGTGAAATTACTGTTTCGATTAGCCTATTTGTTGCTTTTACCCGATTGAAATTTGATATCTTTAGATATCAAACAGAATTTGTTATGCATAAGCCTACTTCACAACAGGCCTGTGTTTGAAAACCACTCACTGGACCTCATAAATCAGTAACTGATTTTAATGTTCTTGGGCTGTATTCGCAAACTTTTTTAGGTCCATTTAAGTTACGTGTTGAAAATTCGGAATACTCAGGTAAAGGCCAAACATATTGAAGAATGCGGGTCAAATAATATAAAATCATTGTAAAATTTAGTAATGAAACTTAAATGTAGGTGCTAAGAAATAGTGTAGACACGCATATGAGCGTTTATGTTCAGATCCCCATTTGATTTACAGATGCAAAACTATGAACCACCGATAGCGCTGGCAGAAGCGTACAGGAGTTACGAAATCTAGACTCTTTAAAATTGCTACATTACAACGCACAAGATTGCTAACCGGTAATTGTTCAAATATCGTTTATGTGCTTACAGTATGATGCAGGAATTATAGTACGGCATAAGCCTAAGATAATCCAGGCCGTAGGTCGCAACCGATTTAATAAGGACAAGGATGCCAGGATCTCAAGTTTTTTAAACATACAATTCTCATGAACCAGTGGTTTAAATGCATGACGAAACTTCAGCTAGTTTTGCATGTATCGCTTGCGACAAAGTCTCAAAGGACCGTACATTGCCAACCACTACTCACGGTTAATTCAAATTCAAATCACCGGTGGTGACCTACACAGCTATTAGAAGCAATATAGTATTATGAAGAGAGGACGAATGATAAAAAAAGAAACACCTTCAACCACAGAATATGGGACTTCGGAAGTTAGTGTAAACCTCTTTTTTTCTTATGGCAATATTTAATTCATCGGATGTTTCAGGAAACATCTGATTCAGAATCATGAATCGTAATGAATATTTGAAATAAAAGAATAACTTTGAATATCTATACTTCAGATTTCATGAAACCTCAAAATCCGTGGAATGCTGCATGATTCTTCCTCATTCAAAACATAATTATACGCATTTCTTATTATTTTAGCGCTTGGATTCAAATTGTTTAAACAGTTTCTTTAGACCTAGTTCTGCCAGAACTCGAGTAAGTTGATTTGAGTTTTTTGCTTCACACTTTCTTCAGTGTTGTAAATCTTTAAGTGCTATTTTTCTAAATAAGAAATATTCAAATGGTAGGGGAAACTAGAATGACAACGCGTAATTGGACAATCCTAACAATAGAATATCTAATAAATGTTTGTGACATGATAAAAGAAACCTTTTTTTATAAGCAACAATTACAATAAATGCTTATACTTCGTGCATAATTGAGGATTTATGAATCTCCTAAAAAATAATTAATCACTGAGAGCTCTAAAATCTTTGAAGATTCACACATATTTTTGAGAAGTCGTGACATTTACAGGATTCATGGATCTTTGAGAATTCAAGTTTTATTTTACAATCGATCAATTATAATGTCTTCTTACTGAAGATTCATATAAATTACTCTTCTGGTATGACATTCTGGAATGCATTAAGCAAAAAACTAAAAAAATAGATAAACAATTTCAATATTTTATATTTTTTGTCATTTGTTACGTAATCTTTTTTTATATTAAATATTAAAATATGTCCGTTTTGGATACATTTAGGTTAACATTATTGTTTCGTTCAAAATGTATGCCCCGTTTCGATATGCCTTTGTTAACTAATTTCCTCTAATGCGCCGCGAAACTATTCATACGTTCATACGAAATATAACATCAATTACCGAAATATGTCGTCCAAAAATAAACCACCGACTGACAGTGCCGGCTAGCTAGTAGCTGCGTCATTGGTTCGTGTTTGCCATTTTCCATTTAATATTTCATGCTCTAGTTTAATGGTAACGCGGTAACGAACTTCTATGGCATCGCTGAGGTCCCGCCGGTGGCGAGCGTCACGGGCACTAGTCGCCACTTTATAGCGATCAAGTGCATCGTCATTTTCCCGCTTTTCAGCTGATGCCATATACGAATGTGTTGCATTCACATCGGTTCTCCCTCCACCATTGGGTTGAACTCGCGGTAGTGGAGTTAGTGTATTCATACGATCTATCGCAAAGTGGTAGTAGTTACAGTGCGCCCTCCGTGTTTCATAACATGGTTTCCTCGTGCGACCGTCACGGCCACTGCGAGACAGTGTGGGAAATGGGTGTCCGCAAAACCTGGCACCTGCCAATCACTAGAGCGCTGTGTAAATGGGGCTGTGTTAGCGCCGCTGTAGGTCACCAGCGTCTAGGGCGCCGTGACACGCAAACCCGTTGCGTTACAGCGATGGGTAAGGATATGTTTTTGCAACATTTTACCCACCTCCATCCAGCGTGACTTCCCAGGTGCTAGACAAACAATTTTCCCCGAACTTGATTGGTTTGTTCCTTGAAAGAAACCGTTTATCAAAACACCTGTACACATGCCTGCGAGAGGTTCGTACTGCACGCTTGTGATGCACATGCTGGGGGTGCACACACAACGTTCATGATGCAATTTCAATCGATCGAAAAGCTGGACTTTACACTCGCTCGATTGATCGATTATAACCCTCGCGGCGGGTAGTATGTATGCGCCGTATTTATAGTGTCACACAGGCACCCGTCGTGGTGTTGCAGCGAAATGTAGTGCCGCTCACCCGTACGACGCTTGCTTGGCGCCATTCGTGCGATTTTCATTGGCATCCATCGTCGGGGACACGCATTTAAGGCGGGTGAAGGCGGTAACGAAGGTCTGTGTCATAGGTGGGAAAAATGTGCCTCGGGGTAGATTTATTTTCCATCGGTTGAGTCAACTTTTGCATCGCAGCTGAGGTGCGCAGTTGAAAAATCTGGACACCAGGTACAAAAGTGGGCTAATGTTTCATTTCTCAGCAATGTACCTAGTGAGACGTGCGTTATTTTTAACAGCATGTGATTACCACTGACAACCACGTCAACTTCGGCAGAGTGATACATTTGTTTACGTGTTGTCAATACTTTTCCGCAACTGCTTAAGCACCCAAGCAGGTTGCATATAGCCCCAGTGAGTAATGCTGCCCTCATAATGTAACGTCGGCTCGAGCGGATCGATCGCTGCTTGCTAGCGACAAACAATTACGTACATCAAACATGAGCTTCAATTAATGCAAACCACTTCCGCTCGGTCTCCTATCGGCGGTCAGTCAGGTGGTCGTTACTGCCAATTCCGTTCGTTGGCAAGTGTGTAATTGTAGTTGCGACCAGCGAAGGAGTGCCAACGTTCGCTTAATGACGCAAAATCTGTGCAATTTGTATTGTCCCTATCGATCAATGAAGTGGGCTCGAATGTCACCGGCGAAGCTTTCTAGCAGCAGTTACAACGTTTCGTGTCGTGGTTTTTTTTTTCGCTGTTCCTCGTGAACTTGTGCCTCTAGCTCAAGGGCGGAAGGCGCCTTCTAATGAATATACCGGCCTCAGCAGAGAGAAAAAAAAACACCCCAGCAAGAGCGATGACTGATGAATGAAATTAAATTGCCGGTCGATAGCATCGCACGAGGCAAGATCAAGGTTGATCGCTTTAACCGTTTAACGGTTCTAATGGAGGCGCCCAGCTTTTTAAAATGGTGCAATTTGATATCAACCGCTCACGCTAGTGGTGCTCACTTGACGAAAATTCATATGGTTCATTTTACCGCTAAATGAACTGGTTTGTTACAATTCTTGATTAAACAATTAGGTTCGCTTAAGGAAATAATATATTATTTTTGGTAAGTAAGTGTTTAAAACACATTAATAAAATTCTAACAATATATTTGAGTGAATTAAGTTAAAACTCCTTTTTTTAAAAATATCTAAGGCCAACATCCCTAGCCGTCGTATACACGTGAATACGGTAAATTATTTTTATTTTCTTTATACTATACTTTATATTTAAAACTTTAATTTTTTATATTTGAAATTGCTAACCAGCAAAATTTTTGATAAATACTTCTTGGCAAAACGAACTACACTCAACTGACTTAAGAGATATATCTTCATGATGGAAACCTACCGGAAAACTGTTGTTAAATACATCATGTGGTAAAGCAATCCAATATTGAGATCGATAATACCTTCAGCTCAGTGTTTTGTTGTTTGGATCATTGTTTGCTAATAGATTTCCATTATTATAAAAAATAATCGATCAGCTGCTCGGTAAATTACAAAACAAACAGACATAAGTTAGGTTATGTTTTCCAGATTTTATGAATGTGTGTAAACTTTTGATGCAAACGAGAATTTAATGTGGATTAAATAAAAAAAGTTGAAGTTTACATGACTTCTTATAAAAATGTTCCAAGAAATTGAATTGCAATGGCCATTTACCATAACAGTAAATTTACCGTTTCGAGCAAAACAAACAAATGCCTGAATATGTTTCAATTCGGTTCCAATTCATTGTTTGAAATTTGCTCGATTGGCTTAAAGCTTAAACTTATGCTTAATTTGAGGTATGCTAGACCCCATTAAGGTAAATGAAGATGAATGCTCCCAAAGCAGAAGTTCTGGTAGAGAACGAAAACTTTGTGATTCGATTCAACATTGCAAAATATTGTTACGGCAAGCAGCAAAGTGCTGAAAAATTTATTTTTTTATCGATTGTATAATGAGCACTACTCAAACTTTATTAATACGATGTATGGGTCTGTTTGAAGTTAATAGATAGGTAAATAGATTACACGCCAATATTTCTTGCAAGAGCATTTAGCCAGTGTTTTTATAAATTTAACCCTGGCTAGTAACTATTACTTAAGAATGGAAAGAATAGGTAATGTTCCACACTTCCTAAGATATCGAATAGACATCAGTCTTTTACGCGCAATCAATTGCCTGCGACCTAGACTAGGTCGCGTGTCGTCTCTTCTAGCGTTCTATTAACGCTCAAAATGCCTAGCTGTCAGTATCAATCGAAGTGCGAACCGTACCAACCAATGGGTGCTGATTGGTACAAATTTCCGTAATTGATACGAAGTGCAGTGTGTACGCAAACGGTTGCAGCGGCCGGGCGATACAATCAAGATGGAGGGTGGAATGGTTCGATAATAAATTAAAGGTTCGCCGTGCTTGTTCCACGTACAGACAGTGGCGAAAGAGAAATAACGTGGTAAAGTGCTACAAAGTTCACAGAAATGATTTGTAGACGCAGTTGGATAAAATTGAGAAATCAAACTGACAATAAAATATAATAAGTGAATGAGTGTAAGTAATGAGTTAGTATAACAGTTCTAAGTGACATATTTCATTCAATTATTATTTTTTCACCATGCTATTAAAACATTAATGTAAAGGGTTTAATATCCTTTAAGTATTGAAGAAGTTTAAAGTATAAATAAAATGTCATTAAATCATTTTTGTAATCGAATTCAAAAATAATCGAAAACATATGCATTGCAAACAATATGTCTAGTCTTTCAAGGTCCAATTGATTTAAAGTTCAGTTATGAATGGTGAGTCCATTCTACTTTTTATCAAATATTGTTATCTTTCGCTTTCTCGAGCACGATTGCAGTTCAAGTCTAGAAAACGATTGCTTGAATGACATTTTATTATTTTATACAGTAACTGTTATACTCCCAGTATAACACTTTTCTAAATTGAATATTACAGTACCATTTAGTACAGCAGGCAAGTTCATTGAAATAAAATGCTCGCCAAAATCAGATAGCTTAAAATAAGCCTACCAGTAGAACGTGCTGTCAACCTACGGGCAACTGAAATTGATTTTAATTCAATAATTTATCACCCTGCCCTGGTGGTACATCTGTTCGTGAAACGGTTTTTGGCACCAACGTCCCATATTATGGCTGCGGAAAATATCGATCGAAGCCAGAATTCCTACAGCTTATATAGCAGCAAAACACACTTACCTCCACCGTTCTGCTGGCAGAGATACGGAAACCGCCAGATGTTGCCAAGCCCAACCGAGTAGCCGATAATACTGAGGAAAAACTGCATCTTGCCGGACCAGGCCGCCCGGTCCGGGTCACCGTCGGGCAACGCTCCGGCACCGTCGCGCGATCCGATCGAGCTGCGGTCCGGCGGTGACAGCATGATCGTGACACCGTGCGTACCGTCGCCGCGGGCACGTGTGTTGAGCGGGGCCATCTCGTGCCCGTTGTTCCGCGGACCCGGCACCCCGTCCACCTTAGTCGTCATCGTCACTGGGCGGGTCGTCAGTGGGTAACCGTTGTCTTGGCTGCGGATCCGTTGTGCACCACTTTACGATGTCACGCTTCGAGTGCCGATCCAATGTCACGGTTTTGCCGCTGGGACGTTTGCCGTACTGGAAGAATACGGAGAATGCGAGGGAGGAAAGTTGGGGGTTAGCAACGCAGATGGAGTCGTCACATTTAATTAGCACGCAATAATAACAAAAAACATTCTTTCCGATCATTGTTAGGATGGGAACGGCCCGCTGGGAATATGCATCTCACGAGAGCTCATTTTGTGGCGGGTGACATCGTTTATGGTTCAGTGCGCTGGAAGCGACATGGGCACGAGCTGTTTATGTGTAGACCTGTGAGTAAGTGGTGTGTTTGTTCAGGCAATGTAATATAAATTATCCCTCAGGCGGATTCTAATAATGTAGTGAAGCTTTGCATGTACGTACAGCTACAACCGTGTTAGTGTACGTCTGATATGCAATTCGATACAGCACGTGTACAGAGTGTTTTTGTTTAGTTTAGAAGAAAAATAACTGACGACTAACTTAGGGCATTCGTCATAGGAAATAAAAACTTTTAAAAATAAAACTTAATTGTGTTTCAAATAAGAGAAGATTGTTTACAATATACAAAATGAACAAAGACTCCATTATCATAAACGATGTTTTTTGTAGACGTAAATGTAACCAATACTACACTTTTTACATGGTTTTTAATAACATTAGATAAATATTTAAATGAAAAGTATCGGCTTTATACTAATTAATATTTTCTTATGTATAACACCGAAACATATTTTTAGATGAAAATTAGAAATTGGCTTGTTGATAGAACTAAATTTAAATTTAACTTGCGAAGTGTATGGACTTGATTATATTCGAGCACATGAGCCTAGAGAAGCGTTTAATTCAATGTGGAAATGTGTACTCTTATTGGTAACTTACTTTAAATAATTTAAATCTATTGTTTTTGATGAACAAAAACTAAATCATACGGCACATAAATTAATTGTTTTCAATATTTATCTTATCGTTTACAACAACACAGTTTATAACAAAACGTTTTAAAAGAACGTTGATAACGAACAACGTTAATTATTTGAATGTTTGAAAGGTTGACGCCTAATAACAGCAGAAATGGATTTTTTAAGGGTGTTATTTGAAAATGATAAAATGAGTATGTAAAACAATAGAACTGTGTGAGTAATACCTATTTTTTTTATTTACCATAAAAACAATAGAGCAATATAAAACAATAAATATACACATTTGTACATTGAATGAAACGCTTCTCAAGTTTCATGTGTCCGTATTTCTTCAAGTTCTTGCACTTCGTGAAATTTATAATACAATCCGATTATTAACAATATGACCAAAAAATAAAGAAAAAAACGGAATTTCCGAAAAATATTTCAACCGAAGTTTCGCAATGTCTGATGCATTTGATGATGATTAATGTTAAGCCCAAACTCAGTTAGCAGATTATGTTTTTTTTTAAATAAAATTTTAATTAATAACAAGCCTAAAAGTGCTTTGCTATTGCCAGCTAGAGCTTGAGGAGCACAATTAGAAATGACCTAAATATTGAGTTAATCTTATCGAGTTAATCGAGAAGTGTATCAACTTTGTTTTATTAGAAACCAATTTGAAAAAAGAGTTATTAAGATGTTCCATGCACTATATTTTTATTTGTAATTTATTTCACCGGCTAATACTAGTAAAAATATATTATTCAACACAAAGATGTTGGGTTAACAACACATACTGACATTAAATATGTCTGCAGTAAACGAATTATCATATCACTTTCATGTTGGTATTTGAATCCAATTTGGGGATTGATAAGCACAAGAGCTGTCCTAATCGGTGAGCGACATTTTCGCTAAACATGGAGATATGGTAGGAAAAGTTGGATCGTGGAAAAGCTACGGCGTTTCTCGGTATTGATATCATTATCACTTAATCACTTTTCGCCAAAGGGAAAACGAACATACCCACGCGAGACCATTAGTATCGTCAACCGGATCAAGAGATCGGAAGGGCTGGACGATTGTTAGCAGAAATGCAAAGGTGTACAAAAAATACGGCTAGCATCGAAAGTTAGCGAATTTCATTCAAAGCGTGTCTATAGCTCAGTAGGAGCGGTATCGTTGCAGGCACTCGAAAACCCCCATTCCGGTTCGTATTCAAGTAGATGGTTTATCGCCTCACAAAACGTATCATGATGCGCCAAGAATGCCGGTAACGAACAGTTAATGCAGAACAGAACATAATGTACGTGTCCATCCTGTCGAACAAGTGTACGAAAATGGGAAATAAAATAAATAGAAGCGAAATAATCACCGAAAAGTGTACCGTGTCGTGTTGGGACTGTTGAGAGTTTGTGCTCGGTATCGGCACAACACATCGCAGGATGTTCGTGATTGTCTGGCAAAACGATTGCTACTGGTGACAGGCGGCGAAATTGAAGGTTTGTGGCCACATCGTTCTTTTTTTTGTGTGAAATAATAATATAATGACTGGGAACTGGAATATGCCCATTCAAACATGCAATTAGAGAATTTATCCAATAAGTCAACTGAACTACATACTTCTATGTCTATAATTTCTTTTTGAGATATAAACGAAATATAAATTATGGTTATCATAATTAAATAGGAACTATGGAGTTTGCAAATTTAAAAGCCTTGAATCCAGATTGTTAATGTCTTAAAGCTTTAATAAGCTAACATATAGTTTCAATATATCTCATCATCCCAACTTCTGAAGGCGTAACTCACCTGGGATTTGAAGACGTCTGGGTGGAAACTTGTTGTAGGAGACTCACTGCTGTTTGATCAATAATTATATCAACCACTTTCCGTTTTAACCACTTAATATTCGCCAACAACTGTTCTTTACGATGAGATTTCTGGGAGCTTCAAACGATTTCGTTGAACATTTAATTACACTTTCAGAACTACCACTTAGCTGCAGATTTTATCAAAGAAAAAAGGTGAAATTTTACAATTAATATTAACTTTAGGGGAAATAACTCTCCACAATTGGTCATATGACCATAACTTCACTTTTATCACTTTTCCCAAACCGGTAACGTAATCCAACTGAGGCAGAAGAATACGCGAAACGTCCTTGACACGGAGCAGTTTGTGCCACTGAATTTAACCACCGTACCCGCATAACCAGCCAGGTGTGCGCAATGCAGCAGGATTCACACACAACACTCGTAACCAGGGTTGACTCGAGCAGCGTGTGTATGCAGAACTGAGGACGGTAACGGTCTGAATAATTTGACTCGATGGAAGTTTTGTAGAAGCCTGATTATGCGAGCAGAGGACGCCCTAAAGACGTTGGCGATCAATTGGGAAGCAGGATGGTAAACTATCGGGCCGAACAGTATCGGTTCGTTTTGTACGGCAAATCGCAGCGCAGCTCCAGTCCGTAGAAGAAACAAAAATGGAGCAAGCATTTGCAAATGGAGTAAAAACCGACGGCACCACAGGGAAGTTTTCATGCACAGCGGGAAAGGCACCCACTTTGGAAGGAAATGGAAAACTTGCCCATTGTTTGCCAAAACGGGCGATGATTTATCCGAAACGCTAATGGGTAATGGAGAGCGCGCGCGGAGTGGAACCGATGTCGTTGGCCCAGTCTGACCTCGCCGGGTGCTGTTGGTTGGGTTTTTGGCAGCAAGGGCAGAAAGCTTTCTCACATTGCAATGTGACCTCCGGAACCCCCTAGGTTTTTGGAGAATCGCTGAAGCCATAATCACACTTCCGAAAGCGAAATGATGTGGGTGGACATCCATTTGCGTGTGTCCAATTCCCGAAAGGGTTGCCAGTACCGGGGTAATATACGACCTTTTTGAACTTTTAGACATGCCGGATGTAGAGACAACGCCCTACGCTCTTTGAAGCAACTGATAGTTTGCCCATTAATTGATGCTGAATGTTGCTGTGGGACATATGCATTACATTTTGATTAGTTATGTAAGCACGTCTACTAACTCTCTATTTCTTGTATCTCAGGAGACCTCATGAAGCTAACTTTTCAGCTTGTTTAGGATAAGTTCTGTAATAAGCCTAATGAATGTTTTGAGCTCAAATAATTGCTTGCATTTGGATCTTATTATTAAATATACGAACAAGTAGATACAGACCTCAGAATTCCCATAAGCCTCTGATGATCATTTCATTCAAATTCAATCAATTAATTGGGGAAGAAAAATAGAAAAAGGTTTTATACACATACATTTTATGAACTCTTAAATGGCCACATAAATTATACTGACATGTTGAGGCTAGTGTGTGGTAGATATGTCACGTGAAAGATACCTGACAACTTCTTCATATTTGGGCTTAACGACTTATCTGGACATGCCGGCCTTATAAAGGCTTACTAGACTGATTGATACCACGTAGTTGGAAAATCAGTCCTTAGTGCCGTTTGTAGACCGGCGCCACTATCGCCTCAGCCACCAAACCGTTTGGACAACAATTCTCGTATAATTGACAACAGTTCAAACTAGTTAGAGACACTCCAAGGATTTTCAGAGACTTCGAAAAGCCTGCATGTATATAAGTTCTGCAGTTTTAACCTACTGGGGTTTAAGACTCATTGGGCTGATAGTTTAACATATTTCCATAACGCATTGAAAGGATTTATTTTGATTGTGTTAAAATAAAATCCTCAAGGATATTTTAGAATAATTCAACACATCTTAGAAGATCTTGAAAAGATGTAAAATTTCCTTATTCTCTGCAACTGATTACCCAACATAAATGGATATACAATTGCTGTTTGTTTGATTCAACCTGTGAAGAATTGTCTTGCTTTATGCACTAACTCCTCGGAATGCTTATGGACGTGTAAGTACGTGCCTTCATTTCCATTTCTTTGCAACCAACCTCAACATCTCACCAGAAGCAACACGTTGCTTCAGACGTATTAAACAAGGAGTGCGTGTGAGAGAGAGAGATGGGAGTTGGCAGAAAAGGGGTCTTTTGAAAAAGGAAAATAAAACACACAGGATATGGTTTGAGCACATGGCAAAGAAGATCAGAGGGCGCAACTATAAAGGGAAGGATATCCGTTGTTAGGTCGTAAAATGGTGTGTGCGTATGTATGTGTGGTTGACTTTGGTTCGCGAAGAATGTGCGAATGGAACGGAAAGCAAAAACTCCAACATTCCATCGTATGTCGTCGCCGGGGGGCATTATTTTACGCCGTTGCTTCTATCGTAACAAGAGAGCTAAAGAAGGATATCTTCAGAAGGCAGGAACCAAGTCGTTATTAGAAGAGCACATGAAAAATTGTATGCACAAACATAAAAAAACAACGATGTGGACAGTTTTACCCTTTCTACAAAAAAATGCTGTGTTTGTGTAACTATGGAGACGAAGAGATGTACCAGAGATGTGCGTTCACATACACACCTCGTCAAGAATCTTTACTAACGGTTAACCTTTGTTTCGTTGGTTAATACTTTCTTTGTTCGTTATTTTTTAGAAGAATAGATAACAATGAAGAAGTATGAAAGAAAGGGGAAGAGCTTGTCTCGCTTCGAAAAAGTGGACTTCGAAATTGAAAAAAAACCTGCTTTGCCCTAAAGAAAAATTGAATCGAAACTGTGCTAGACTTTGAAAAAGACGGATATGAACGATACGTAAAAGTTATGTTATTTTTAGGTCCTTGGCGTTTCCGCAAATATTGGTCTTTTGGACGATTGCCATCAGACACGACTGTAATGGTGGAGCAGAAGAAGAGTTTGCTGTACCACTGTTCCTGGCGTGTCTGTTTCGATTCTTTGGCCACCTTCCAGATCCGCAAACTAATCCACAAATGCCGCTAAGCTGGAGAGATAAATTCGCCGTAGTTCGCCACGGTGGTAAAGGGATTATTTTTATGCGTCCAAATCACCAACACCGCCCGTGAACAGGTGACAGGTTCGCCGGACACAACATCCACAGCCGGGCGGTGGAATTTGAACGTTTTACGCACTTGAACTCGCTCGGCTTTTCTCTTTTCTTTCGGTGTCCTTTTCCGCTGGAGATCACGATCACATACTCGGATTGACGTCAAACACCAACACGAGAATCTCTTTTTTTCTTGTTGAGGGGTTAAACTCTGGGGTTTAAATAAAACACATCACAGAAACCTCGGTATGCTCTTCGCCCGTAACATTTGCTTAATGAGGATTGTTTGCTTTCGTTGTTGGCCGCCTTTTTTTTGCTTTTCCCTATTGCACCATTTTTATACAACGCACACACACACACACACACGCGCGCGAACATCCAAATCTGTTGGTTATATAATGTAATGCGACGTCCTTGTGTACGCTGTGGTGAGATGACGGACGCACACTAATTCTACATAGATTGCTTCGGTTTTTCGCCAAAAGTAAAACCAAAAGAAAAAAAACTCCCCCCGGAAGATAAACAAACCAACGCGATCGTGGGATGAGCACACAAAACTTTCATCACTGGAGGTTACTTTTTAGCAGTGCATCCATCACTTCTTGCTTATCCTCTTAGGAAACTTTTTTGCTTTTTTTTTGCAGGGGAACGTACAAACAGTCCCGGTTTCCGCCTGTCTGGCACGGAGATGCTGGATGAAAAATCAATACGGAACGTCTTCTTCCCCTCCCGTGTGACCACACCTCGCAAGAGTGGTACGAGTGGAGTTCTTACAGGAACTTTCACCGCACTCGATGCGGCAGGATGACCGTCACACTTGAAGCAACACTGGCAACTAGACGGAGCGTACTGCAAACACCTGCTTGGCGTCTCCATCGGTCGAACGACAGCGATCTGACAACGAACCACACCGACGGTTACTGCGAGTTGTCGTATACTTAGCGTTGAGATGAAATTTTCCCACCCCTTACTTCGGATGAATGGATGCAAGCGAGAGAGAGAGAGAGAGCGAGAGTGTGTAGTGAGAGCATTCAACTGAATGTCGGTAAGCGATCGGTTAGACTACGCGAAAAATGAACTTCAACGCACAGGTTCTCAGCTCTGAGGGTCTGGGATCCGGTTGGGGATGCTGCAGCGATGGGAGGACCTGGTGGTCTAGGTCCAGGATGTAGACAATGGGCTAGGGAGGATAGCAGTTCACCAAAGGGCACCAATGTCCTTGGGTACCGAAACAGGGGTCCACAGATGGGAGTCGAGGCCGCACGCGTGTAGCAGCTGAGCGAGGAGTTAACGACCAAAAATATTAATAGGTCAGGTTTGATGACAGGCGGGGGCTAAACATCGATTTCAAGGTTTCTACCTACGACGCAGAACGTAACCGTGATTATGAAACGATTAGCGAAATAAAAGTATCCTCTTCACGTGCTGGTGACATTAAGCTAAGTTTAAGCTGAAAATGAGCAGTTGCGTTTTTTTTTAGGTTTTTCAAACGTTTTTGGGACGAATATCTTGGAGTTCCCATAAATATTTGGATGCTTTTTACGCATTTCAATCCATCATCAACTCGTTCAACTAGACGAAGAACGCGATTGATATCGTATTTCATGAAAACACTATCATGTATCATATCATGTCCATTGCTTACACGCCGCACGATTGATAAACAATGATTTAACTGCAGCAAAAAAACCCTTCGATTCCACCGGGCACGATAATGAATTCGCAACCGTAAATCGTATGCAGAATCGAGCCACACTACCAGAAGCAGAAACCACCCTTAATGGATGGGTTTGCATTCCGCACTTGAAGGGACCAACGTTATGAATACCTAATGACAGCCGGGCAGGGCAAGGAGTGCGGAGTTTAGCGGTGCGAGGAATGGAATTTTCCATTCCTTACCTACATGGAGTCGGCCACCCAGCAGCGGCCATGTGGACGACACCAACACTGGGAAACGCTGGACGAAAGGCGTGCGCGCGCGCGCTCACCAACACAACCGTACGGCCGGACGCGCGGCACACGGGTTCCGGAGAATCGAAAACGAGTTGACAGAAACCCATCCACCGGAAACTGTCAAGTATCCTTTCTGCGTGAAACCGCGTGGAGTTGTACAAACACGAAAAAAAAACGCGGCATATTTCTGCGACTCCTTCGATCACAAAGCGTCCACAGTGACAGCCAGCGGGATGGAAAAATCGAATTTTTCCTCCAACCGTCGTTTGTGATGCAATTATGATGTACCCGTTGCGGTTATGTGGGACCGCCGTCCATCGTGCGCAGTTCCGACGCGGGGTCGTTATAAATAGCTTCCGACTGACCACGCTGTGGAGCAGTACTGAGGTGGGGTACCTTCTTCCGCACTGCAATACAGGTAGCAAACGGCGTTCGGCGTTTTGTTGGAAGAATCGCGGCAGACACAGGACCAAACGTTCGGTTTGAGGTTACCAGAAAAGGGAGTCAAATTTTGTGGTTATGTAACACGATTTGGAAAACCCCATTTTTGTGAAGGCCGTTCGGTGTAGGGTGTTGATTTATGGCACAACACTCCCCATGGAGGTTCTACTCCAATTGAGAGTGTCTGGAAGGCAGCCACAAAACAAAAAAAAAACGTTGCACAGATTGGGTCGATAACTATGCTCCAAGCAATCGAATTTTCTTTCATCTACACCAACACCAGCATGGCAATTAGGGGAGTAGTGGGGGGGGGGGGGGGGCTGCAAAATCTCCATCCACCCACACACTGTCAAACATGGCGCGTATACCTTCCCGCACACAAAAACACACACATACACACAAACAAACACGCACACTTAATGGTATCGATTGAAAGAAAACGGAAAACCGTTTCACCGTACCGAGAAAATCCGTGTACAGCCGTTGGTGGCGCAGATTTCTAGCGAGACGCGTACGTTTAGCGGACGTTAAGAACGGAACAACCGTGCCGATCTGGCTCGCGAAATGAACTGAACAGGCGGCACACAGCACCGGTACGGATCCGGCAAGCGTAAAAACTCTCGTACGGAGCAGGCCCTTCGGTTCTGAGGGGATTGTTTCGTCGTTGCCATTGATACGCTAGGGGTTGGTATTGCAGGGTTCGTCGCTGTGCGCTATGAGAAAGGGTTGCTATTGTTGAGCAATATTTCTTAAATGTCATGCAAGTAGTCAATTTAGAATATTTTTTTGGGGCTTTATATTTTTTGAAGGTGAGTGTTCATTTTGGAACAGTAGAGCTATAGTACAATGAACATTTTGATTTTTATGCATAATATATCAACTAGTTTTGAAATCAATATCAAATAGCAAGATTCTGAAGAGCATTGTTGATGTCTTGGTTGTCAAATACTGTGTAAAATATTCCAAACGTTATCTAGCTGCTGTATAGGGCATGAAAAGTGATCCTAAACAAACAAAAAATATTATCGTTCAGAAATCAACTTATCGGTTTTAGTAAGGGCATGACAAAACTATTTTCGAGACTTGAATTTACCCACAACAAGATAGTCAATTTTGCGTACGCGAGGATACGATCCCCGGTCCTGCCGTATGAGACCGGCGCCACTCTCTCCTCGGCCACAGAGCCTTTCCAAAGCTAGCCGTAGATAAAGGCGAGTTATGACATTCTAGACTCTTTCAACAAACCATCACAATCAGACGATAAGAGTTTTAATCGTTTTTGTGTGTTTTTGTTTTCTATTTATCGGCAACTCTTTTATAAGACCTTTAGAATTAATTATTTCAAATAACTTAATGCCATATGCAATATCAAAAACTAAAAGCGCTATTTGAAACTCAAGTGATCTGGCCATGATCACTTCAAGCATTCATTAGCTGTCAACTGTTGAATGGGGGACATTCTTCCACTTTAATGTATAGTTTGAGTAGGAATTTATGCATTATTTATTTGCGTAACAGTTACTATTTTTAACATAGTTGAAATAATACTATGGTGAAGAAAAATGACTTATATATGAACTTGGATGACAGATTTTGGAAACTTACGGCTCTAATTGTAACTATACTGACAACCCCTGTCCAAATTCCATGTTCTGTACGATTCTGGAGCAGGCATGCGCCAACGGAAAAAAATCGGGAGCAAAACCGTTCGGGTTCCGATGTACCATACTGGACACTCGAGTGTCAAAGAAGCTTACAATTCAAATGCATTCCAACCAAAATTGTAACCTCAATAGAACTCTCTCTCCGTCTCTCAATCTACTAATGTAAAAGCTGTTGGTAAAGCTGGCACTAGAAAAAGAGAGCGAGAGTACGAAAGAAGAAACCATTGTTGGGGCAAAATGGATCGAATTCTACCTACTTTTAGGGGTAGTTGCGTTCGCTGGTGTGCGAATGTGCGCATACAATGCATGTGTGTGTGAGTGCACGCGAATGAAAGCCTACAAGGACACGGGATTTGTAGCGGAAACAGGACTTTGTGTGTTTTTTTCATTCCTCGGTTCTGTTTCACCAAGGAACTACACCAGTGCGAAATTTGTTGAGCCTAGAAGGGGCAATGAAAATGGTTTCGGTAGGATTAAGCACGAACGAGAAATTTGGCAGCCATAAAGCAAAATTGGAAGTTTCGGAGTTGTTGGTACAAACAACAAAAAAAAGCTTATTTGTTTAATTAAAATACTTTCTGTCCGATCTACTTTTTTCATTAGGTTTTTTTTACTTTACAAAAAGAGAATATTCTGGGTATGAGATAATAAAAAGGTATTCCACAATAGCTAAATAATACCATCTACTGAAGACCTGGTTTTTCAACAGTGTACAAATATATTGTTTTATTTTTACTCTACACGCTGTACTGAATAAAAAAAACATCTTCAAAAACTAATGAATGGACAAGAAATCTGTGTTGTGTAGTGCATGACGTCATCAGCAGCTGGTATGTGGGGGGATCCAACAGAAAGGACGACAGTACACCAGTGCATAAACAACGATTTACATAATCACCTACGGGCGCTCCGGCAAAAGGGGAAAACTGCGCCTCATGTTTGAAAGCTTCTACACGGAAATAGGTTAGGTTGATGATTGGTAACGTACGGAACACGTTCAAGAGAAATCGAAAGTAGTGGAAATACCTTTACAACCCGATTAGATGATTAGTGCTTGATTTATAGTCCCATCATAAATCACCCAACCGCTGGAAATATAAAACAAAAGGGATTATATTGAAGAAAACATTGCGCGACAATGTACAAACAAGCGGGAAGTGTTACGTGTAGGTGGGTAATTTAAAAGCGGCTGAAGTTCTCTGTATTACGAGATGCAAAGGAACACGCGGTAGAGGACAAATTGTTTCAGAAGTTCAACAGAAAATGTAGGAGATCTGGTGGGATTCGAACCAGGAATTTCGGTACATCAGCCCTAACGCAGAGGCACACGACCATAGCTCCATATATTTAGATACTGTTGTAAATTGATATAAGAATGATCATAAAATGTTATTTTTTAAATTTCTAGATAGTTATAGGAATAATGACGCTAATTGAGTGTTAAATTCAAATAGTTTTGAATATTTCAAAAAGACTCGAAACTTTAAATTTGATATTTAATTTCAACAAAGTTAAAATCGTGAAAAATTGATATTTTCTACGTAGAAACTGAACATCATCATTGTTATCATCCGCGCATACTTACATAACTTGTTTTCTTGCTAAACAAAATCTTTAGAACGCAATACGTTTCGCACGCCCCGGTTCTTGGCTTTGTTTTTGTCCTTTGGCCTGGGTGGCCTGGCGCCTCCATTAAGGAAGGACGCCCGCGAGCAGCGTTCGAAATGCATTGTCAGGGTTTTCCAACCGTTTACGTCATTAGCTTCCCTCCACAGCCACAGCCGGTTCGTACGCGATCGTACGGAAGGAAGCCAGATTCACAGAGGACAGACAGTGAGCATTGACATCAATCATCAATTTTACTTCCACGTTAGATGTGTTGACGCCTCGCGTGCGGGAACATACCGATGGGAAGGAATATGTTGGTGTTCGGTACTCTTTACGGAAACGGGTGCCGTAAATTGGTGAGAATTTCAATTAATATTCAATCAACGAATCGATCTGTGGCGTTCCGGGAAGTGTTGGTTGGCCAACAAAAGCTTGACCGCCGGGTGGGTTGTTTCGTTTTAGGTTTGTTTGCCAATTATCTTATTGTTTGCGTTGGAACGTTCGTTGTGCTTTTCCGATTTGATCCAGTTTTAAGGGAGAGCGGTTGTTTAAATAACGAAAACTTTGTTTTCGTTTGTTTATAAATGCTCCATTTCTAAATGAATACTTTGTCGGGCTGTTAGTCTTGGAATTAAGCGGTAGAAACGAAGTGAAGTGTATTTCGATTGTTTACAAGGACAATGGGAGCGTACCAGAATGAGTCACGAAAAAGGTGATCATGATGCTGCTGTATATTGAAAGGAATTTGAAAAAAGCTTAAGGAGGGATGGCCTTCTTGGAAGTAAAACGGAATTTTTGAGGCAAATTTTTAGATAATAAAGATAAAAAAGAACTAGAGATTTGATAGGATTAAGGTGTTCTACCTATGTTATTCAGAAGCTAAGCTGTTTCATGATATGTAAAAGAAGTTTTCCATGATACTTTATTTAAGAACTCTTTAATGTTTTATTTTTGATGTTTAATTCAGTATGAAGAATAAACAAAAGTTCGTTTAGGTCAATGAAATACGATTGTGTAATTTAATGTAAAATAAAATAACGAAAGGAAAACTTGAAACAATACGAAACTAGTTGAAATGTCACCACTTGGCCCAACGTTCGTATTTGGCAACGATTTCCCAATCGTTGGCGTTTTCCATTAATCACACCCACACAGCCGTTTGTCTGTCACAGCCACATGCACAACGGCTCACGGGGTGACATGTTGAGCTTTCCCTTCCTGGGGTGTGCTTTTTCCACTGATGCCAGTACACGTGCACCGAGGGCCCAAACCAATCGTTTGCATGATTCCAGGCGTTACATTCGAGGACGGGGGACAGGAAAACGTTGGTGTGCTGGTATTGGTGGAAGTCATCTTCATTCATTCGCCGGTTGAAGAAGGTTCGGTTCATTCATTGCGACCTAGGCAATAGGATGGATGGATCTGGACAGGCAAACCGTTTCTGGTGAGAAACGGGATGGAAACTGTTCGTGGAAAGCTCTAACGGAAGAGAACGAGAGAGTATGTGGCAGAGGTGTGTCCGGTAAGCGTGTATTTGTGTGGGTAGGAAATTTGCAGTGTAATCGATCAGCCAAGGTTTATGCTTTATGGATTTTAACATTGCAAATGAATTTTCTGATTTTCTTCAGCATCCTTTGTACATATATCGTTATATCGATGGCTTCGTCTTGGAAGGCAAAAGAACGTGTGGGCTTGTATTGCGTCGTACATGTGTCCTTCGTAGGTCGGGAAAACTGGCATCGCTGAAACGGGCACTACCACGATTGAGAATGAGCAGCATGTTGACGTAAGAAGAGATTATCAGTTGTTTTGTTTGATTTTTATCGCTACCATTTATTATAACTATATTGATCACTTGTGCGAGTGAGAGATTTTACAACAGAACCAATGCCAAAAGGAAAGCCTTTTTACGACGTGAAGGATGATGAGTGTTTTGTTGTGTTTCATGATACGAGTTCATGATAGCATATTTATGGCAGAGAGAAAAATGAACCGTGGCGGAATAATTAGGATCGTATACTAATGACAGGCTGTCCATGATGCTACTGTCGGTCTAAATATTCTAGAAAGATGAATAATTTACCTAATGACATACTAGACTTGACTCTTGTCTTGACCAGCTTGTAGTATTTACGATTTATGTAAAACATCTTATTTACCCTGGGAATTAGTAAGGATAAGGGAACACTTATAAGTAAACACTTATTTTGATGGAATTTGCGCCTATGAGTATGCAATTTGATATACTTATTGTAATTCAAGCGATAAGTGTGAAGGAAAAAAAATTTATTGCATACTTTTTGGCGTTTGCAATACACTATCCGATTGGAATAACATCCCAAAGAAACAACACATTTTGGCAAAAATTGCCCAAAGCAATAATTTGGTAAGATATTTCGATTTCCTTCTGGAATAGTTCCGTTGCTATAAAATATACCATCGCCAACAGCTGTCACCGCCGTTACTAATTCCAAATAAATTGAGTTCCTCATCACCCAAACCCATACTAAATCAATCCGCCCTCGAGGGTGAACCGCCGACACGGATGATGAATTATTATCAGATTGATTGTGATCTGAACGGCTCGGTAGATCAATAGCCCTAGGAAAAAAGTACATATTCACACGTTCATGGTTATTTGAGTGTTAATAGTAACCAATAAGGCTTTATTGACGTTGAAAATAATACTTTAGTATACGATAGATATCATTTTTTTGATCGGTATTGTACGATATTTAAGGTGTTCGGTGTTAGGTGAATGTATTCCGTCATTCCACTATTTCCATGTCAGATTCCACGGTGTGTTCCTTGAAAACACATATCCAATGTAGCTAAATACGAAGGCAATAGCCAGGAAGCGAAATAGTTTCGTCAGGCCCATCGAACATGTCTGTAAAAAAGAAGTGAAATAGAAAAAAAGCAAATAAATTTTACGCTTTCTGACGATAAACTGTTTTACGGCTAATTCAGATATCTGTTGTAATCAAGGTTCATCGGACCCGATACTCAAGGCTTTCATTATTCAATGTGTGGTTATGCGTGACATTGAACTTGTTAGTAATTGGGAAAGGTCAGTCGTAGATGAAGCGTTTTGATCTCTGGCGTTATGTGAAGTGTCAAACGATTTAAAGACACTAATTGGTGACTCATACTAGGGGGGGGCAGCATCATAAAACGACTTGGTTCTGTATGTATGCATCATCATAGGTATGCTATCAGTAGTGATGTGTTCTTGGTTGAAATATGAGTATGAACAAATAAACAAGCTTAAGACTCTTGGAAAGATTCACAAGGGGCGATTCATGATTAGATTTCGTCTGATTGTATTTAGTTTGAAAAAAAAAAACTACTCCAACTCCATAGCCTGGATTTAACATTTTTTCTGTAACTAGTGAAACTCTGAAGTTCTATGATAAAAAAAACTACACCTAGGGTGGTTACATTATGCTCAAAAACTGTTTCAGTCCGACCAAAGTTTGAACTAATAATCACAGACGTTAGAAAAAAAGTATTATTCATCAGAATTCCTGGATAGAACTCAGGATCTGAAAATTAGCATGTTCCAGATAGAGAAGAAAATAATACCTCATTAAGAAGAATACACCTCGAGTGAGTGAGTTGCATCATAGAGTTAGCTCTTAAACAGAATCTTTAAAGAGTCTTTCCTTGGTACGATAAAATTTTTAAAGGAAGAAGGAGAATGGTTGTACAAATTGCTAATCTTTCCGATTATACGTGAATAACTCACTAGTGGAATAGTTTTATAACTCCTGAATGAGGCATTTGCCCAATGAGTCATGACTCTTTGCAGCTATTGCCAATATTCACCTCAAAGAGCTGTGGTTCATGAGTTCAATGGCTCTTTATAGAGTTAAATAACTCATACATGATTTAAATGACTTATTCGTAAGCTAAACCTCTGTATCTGAGTCAACTTAAGTCGAAAATGAGTAATAACAGCATTTTGTGGAGATTTCAGTTAGCTCACTTGGGGAAAAGATTATCAGCCGTTCATTCTCACCCAATATGTACATCACTGAAACAGGTATGTTGTACTAGCTTTGCAATAATGTCAACTTAAGCACAAGTTTGGAATTCTATACTATAGGTCACGAGTATGTAAATGAATGATAATATAACAAGTGATAATGTAACAAGGAAAATCTCGTATACTTCTTCTTCTTCTTTGGCCTAACGACCTACTTGGTCATGCCTGCCATTTCTGGCTTACGAGACTTATTGATACCACGTAGTGGGATAGTCAGTCCTCACTACGGGGGGAACGATCCGGATGGGATTTGAACCCCGGTCCTGCCGTTTAAGACCGGCGCCGCTTATCTCCTCGGCCACCGGACCGCCCCTCTCGTATAACATATTGGATTATTCTCGTATAACCGTACCAGAGTAAATCTCGTATAACATATTGGATTATTGAAATACTTTATGGATTAGTAAAGGAATTTTGAATTCTAATCAATGTTACTACTGTCAAGTAAATTACTGGAAGACCTCTAGTCAATCCTTGGAGACCCCAAGTTTAATGGCATTTGAGGTCCTCTCAGTAGTGATTTAGCAGCACTGAATTTAAACTTGAGACCGATAGGGAGTGCAGCGCAGTAATGCTTGAATTCGTAAAGCGACTCTTTGGGATTCACTGTATCACAGGTTAAATTCAAGAGCCGTCTGGTATCAAGTAACTTTCACCAAGAGTTTGCTATATTTTTATGTCTTGATCAATAACTATCAACAGTCCACTATTTTGGGAATCTTGTTTGTAAAATAAAGCTTTTAAAAATATCAAAAAACGTCCGTAAAGTTCAACACATGCTTCTCAAAATACATCAGTTTTGCACCATATTTTAACCAACCCATCGTACGATCATTCACACTACACATCACTCACTGATCACACACTGAAATAACGATCACACGCGAATTTGTTATTCTGCACGCACAACACAATCGAACACTTATTTAACTCTTACCAGACACATTGCCGGCATTAATTCGGTGTTGCTCGTTCGCAGCCAGGACCATCGGTTGGTTCGTTGCGTTTTGATGCGCTTTTTGCGTTGTTCCACAGCCGGTTGAAACAGGGGCAGTAGGTGCGCAAGGTTATTGCCAATCCGTCTACCGTTACCATCGTTACCGCTGGCGGGTGCATTGTTTTCATTCGCTTGCAGCTGTGATGCTGCAAGTTGCACTAGGGGTAATACCTGTAGTACAAGCTCCCGGAGATTGTTGCCATGGTGATGGTGCTGTTGGTGGACACGTTGTTGCTGCACTTGTATCGATCGTGGTTGTTGGTGCTGTTGTTGTTGTTGTGGTTCTTGTTGCTGCTGGTGCAGTACAGGGTAGAGTTGAGGTGCTTGTAGTGGAGGTGCTGCTGTAAAGAAAAAGGAGTAATAATAACTGTCCCTCCACGCTGATGCGTTATCTGATGGTATGAACGTCTCACATGGCGTTTGTGGTCGGTGCGGTTGTTCACTCGTGGTCACATTCCAATTTTCGTAGTTAATTGCAAAAATGACACAACCACTGGAAACGAACAGATAGCGAGCCGTCGAGAGGGGCGTACGGTAGCTAAAGGTGTGTAGCGGTGAACCGTGGAGCAGAATCTCATAGCCACCAGCGGAAGGTACAATCGTAAGCTCAAAGTCCTGACCACACTCGATCGGACAGTTGTCAACACGTTCCGGTTGCCCGCTGGAACAATCACTGCAGAGATGATTGCGAACGATTTCCTTCCGGCCGGGATGAATCGTAATGTACAGCGGCAGCTCATCCTGAGGATTCAGCAACGCTTCCTTCTGCAGTATGATGTGTATTGTGTTTTGAGGTTCTCGGAAGTGTCCTCGTAGCTTAATCCTGGCACCATACCGTAACTCTCCAGGCAGTCGTCCGACGTAGGGAAGGATCTGATGTTATAAACCACAAATAGGAAAAAAAGAGAGTTTATTAATTCCAATTTTTTCCTAGCACATTCACAAAAACAAAATCACTGCACCCAAAGACGCACCGGAGTAAATATCTGCGTGGTGGTCATGGTGCACGCTACGATCCTGTTCGTGTAACGGTTCGCGTAACTGTGAATGGACGAGATTACGAACGATCTCGTGTGCGATCGACTCGCTCCCCACTCACGTGTGGATGCAAGAATTTCGAAAGCGTAACCTTGAAAAACTTTCTGGTAATAATTTCCAATCGGGTTGCGTGCGGGAAAAACAACAACAACGCGATCGTCCGGCCCGAGAACTTGCCGTACGAAAAATTTCCAAAAGTGAAAGGCATCCCGCAAAATGCACCATCCTCTGTACGCGGTGCCCGCACTATCAGTTGCACGTTGCGAGAGCTTTCGTTTGGTTGTGGTTTATCGTGCCACAAGTTTTGGTCAGCCCCGTGTGGGAGACGGTGGTGTCGCGAAATAAGTTCATGGTTATCGGTACTGTCGACATACAGACGTCGGCCGGCCAGATTCGGACCCGCCCGTAGTCCCACTCAGCGCAGTAACGGTGGTTTTGAGCTAGGCCTGGTACGGTGGGATCCCGCGATGACTCGTCCCCGAAGACAGAGTGCACGGTTCACAAGTCGGTCAGGCGGTGAATGTCATGTGACGAAATGGCTTCGGGATCAGCGGTTTTTGGCAACTTGCAACTTGTCTGGTGGGCGGAAGCTGTCCAATTGTTGTTTTTACTGTTTTCGTCTTCTTCAGGGTGAGTGTGCTGATGGTATTGACCGGAACATGGTTTGGATCACATTTTGTAACAGTGAACACGATGGGAGTTGGAGTTTTGACAACAATTTTTGTAAAAATATTTCTTCAATTTAGTGGGTTAAAAACTGAAGAGAAAGATTAACTTAAGAGATAGATTTGTTTTTATCATAGCTTAAGCTTAATACTAACAGCATTCAATAAATGTATTTCTTTGGATTTGGCTATCATTTTCATATTCAGTTTATTTAAATTTTCATATAGATATTCCACCAACGTAATTACCTACTGGAATCGTTCTCGAACGATCAGCAAATCTTTGGTATGATATTATGCTTACACGCCACATAATTAACTTCCCAAAAGGGTCAAGGACGAATAGTCAACCTGCGCCCTTAACGTGGGAAACAAACACTGACCGAGGGACTTGACTTGCTTTAACCCTTTTCTTCTTTTTTGTTGGGCAATTTCTGTGCCCTTGCGTCTGTTGTCGAATGTGTGTGTCGCGTACAGAGCAGTCACGTGTTATTGGAACTATTTTGAAGAAAAAGATAAGATACAATATTTTGTTATTCATAGGCAGTTGCTCTACGAGGATATCCTCTCTTTTATCGATCATCGAATAAATGCTGTTACTGAATGTTGGGATTTTGTATATTTGGGACCCTATGTGGAGTTGGAGTTAAAGCCCATGTATGTGCTTAGTGGGGAATGTGCAAAGTTCTTTTTTCTGCGAGATCGGGACCTCTTCCTCGGAAGCTGTACCAATGACAGTTAAAGCAATAAAGAATTCTTCCCTGGGTCTCCTTTTTTTTAAATAAATAGATATTAACCTAATATTACAAAGAGAGTAGCCATGATCTGTTCATAGAGTGAAACGACGGCTCAGATGCATTTATTGGTGTGTAGTATTAATTTAAATTAACATTAAAAGATAAAATTGTAAGCTTTCGAATATCATACCAGAACCATATTATTCATCCATATACCATATTAATACACTGCAAATACAGACGTTCAACACTGTTACAATAGAACATTGAAATAATATTTATTCTACACATATTTGTACAACAAATGCGTTCTCCACGTGCTCACTAAAAACATTAATAAATAAAAGCATCTGTAAAAGTGGGAACTCAACATGAATGCGACCCATAGTGTGGAGCAATGGTAAACAAACCGCGCGCACTTGAAATATTTCATGGAAACTGTCAAACGTGCGTTTGAAACGTCAAACCAATGATCACAAAAACACATTCTGCCGCAACATAAACAAACCATTCAGCGCAAGATGGTAAGTGCAGAAATTACGGGCGAATAATTGTGCATTTTTCGTATTGTTTTAGAGACAAACGACACAAAATTGAAAAGCATGCGCGTTGCCCTGATGGAAATATATTTACGATGGGTTTTTATCATTTGGTTTAGAGTGGCCATGATCTTGCACTTGACGACGAAGCTCCGGTTGACGATAGTACACAGCTTTACTCTCACTGCTATCTATGCCATTCTCCGGTGGTTCAGGATGAATTCTGTCAATTATTCACCGATTCGGAATTTTCCTCACCGGCAAAGATACTTGGTAACGTGTTGGATATGGCGATCATGCCGGATCTGTGCCACTCGCTGATCATCTGTAACTACTGCAATACGCTCTGCACAGAATATCAGTCCTTGGTCGAGCGGATGGAAACAATTCATAACCAAATAACGACTGCCTACAATCAAACCGTGATGAAGCTAGCAGGTCTGACGGAAAAAGACATTAAGGATGGATTAGTGACGGTGGAGTACGACGATAACCTTGAGACGGAACTGCAAACCTTTAACAAAGAATTGGTAAGCTCGTATGATCGAAATCATTTATCTTCCACATGTTCTAATTGAACCCTATCATTCCATAGATGTCGATGGAGGAAGTGTTTGGAGTGAATGAACTAAACCCGGATATAATAGAAGAGGACGCATCTGCCGAACATTTACCAGATACGGCCGCTGATATGCAGCAACTCGGCCCCGATGAAGTGGTAGAGCACCGTGTGCAGTTTTTAAATGTTGATAAACATGCTACCGTCCTGCTGCCGACCGATTCCGATGCGATTGTGGAGAAAAGCATCTGCCCGGAAGAGCTTCCCGTCGAAGAAACTCTGCAACGGTTTATAATCGGTTCGGATGAAACGATCGTTGAAGTGGATGCTGAAGATGGCACGTCAATTTATTGTGTTTATGGCGAAAGTATCGAAACGTTCAGTGAACCGGAAGAGCAACTTGAAACGGAGTTAAACAGCGTGACAACAGACAGCATATCGGAAGGAAATGGTGTTGCTGTCGATAGTACATATCAAGGAAGTGCAAATGGAGCGCCCGCGATCGAGGAATCCGTATCCGCTACTTCACTATTGTTGAAAGATGTAGATGACACTGGAGCAAGATCTCCAGTACCATCCGAGGGAGATAATTTTCATCCGGTAAGTGTATTTGACTTCACATTTCTTTCCATTTCGATATGCCATGTTTGCGAAACATGAGGAACGTTCCAAAGAATGATTTATTACATTACGAGATTGATGTACAACTTTCTAACACATACAATTTGCTTAAACCTAACGTGAGGCGACGATTAGAACCTACTTTTGATCAAGTCTTTTGGCCGAAATCTGTCCGGCTATCGTATGGCGGCCCAATGCGCTCTCTATGAGGTGTGGCCATCCAGTCGCTATTCCGCAGCGCTTGGTTCGATTTCGCAAACGCGAAGTTTCAAATACCCTCATGAGGATACGCCGGCCGACGGTCGGTTGCTGCGGTTCGATCCGATCGAGCGTGGTTTCGGCTGCAAATGGGTGCCGACGAACACGATAAGCAGCGCCAGCAGCAACCAGATCGGAATCATCATCACGTACATCGGTATCGATTTGTACTCGAGCTTCAGGCAGATGGTGATTTGGGAGAAAATTTTCAACACAATGCCCACCACGTAATACTTGTAATGGTGCAGCGAAATTAGCCGGTTGGCGTGCTGCCGTTGGACGATTTCGATAACGGCCCACGCCACCAGTATAACGTCGTACAGCCATAGTGGAATGAAGACGAGAAACCAGTTCCAATAGATGCGATTTTCCAGCCGCAAGCACAGCACCACCAGAAACACAAGCAAGATGAACCACGTGAAGAGAGCACGCTGTACGAAACCCATTCGATGATTTTCTTTGACTTTAGGTGAAGCTTGTTAAGCGGTGAAGGGAATTGTATAATAGTTTGAATGAATTAGCTAGAATTGAACTTGTGCACTTGTAGAAATCACGTCTAGTGCATTCGGGAAGTAAAACAAGCAGTTGGTTTGTTTATTTTTATGCCGCCGCTGTCAAATCGGGGAATATCTGTCAATGAAATACCTTTTTTTGTTTGGTGAAATATTTCATAATTTCCCTTTGTTGGAAAGTTACATTAAAAAAAAAAGAACTGTTACAATAGAGAAAAAAAAGAAATTTGCACGATTGCGATGATTGAATTAAACAAAACATTACATTAAGTTGTAAACTAATACTTTTTCATTCGCTTGCAGTATATTAAAATAGAAAACTTCTATTGCTGTACACTCTGCCCATCGGAAGATACAACTGTTAGTACAAGTGACCTAAAGCTGATGACGGAACATTTGCAAGAAGCGCACAATCAACAATTACACACCTGCGCGCTGTGCAGTGCCATCCTTTTCCGACGTTCCGATTACATTGATCACTTGGTGCAGCACACAAGGCAAGCGCGAGGTCATCTAACATGCGACCAGTGCGACGCAAAGTTCGTTAAGCAGCATACGCTCGAACAGCACAGAAAGACGCACCAGTCGGATAAGGCTAAAGCATGGAACTGCGAGCTATGTGACAAGAAGTACACGTCGAAAGCGTTCTTCGAGGTGCACATGAACAAGCATGCCGGTTTACGACCGTACAAGTGCACTAAGTGCACGAAAGACTTCAGCTCCAAGTATGCGCTGGCACTTCACCTGAAAACACACTACGATCGCCCGCGTACGTTCGTCTGCAGCGAGTGTGGCAGTGCGTTCTACAGTCGGCATAATTTGGTACAGCACGAGCGAACCCATCGGGCGGAGCGGGAGTTCGAGTGTGACCACTGTGGGAAGAAGTTTTTCACCCAGCACAATTTGAACGTGCACAAGGTAATACACAGCAGCAATAAGGCGTTTGCTTGTCGGCAGTGTGGTAAAAAATTCGCCCGTAAAGCTGAAGTACGAGATCATGAGCGTACGCACACAGGTAAGTGATGGAATGTCGTGGAAATGATTGGAGAATATGTTTTAACGTAATTGCTTTCAAAATTCATTTTCTTCCCATTTAGGTGAGAAGCCATTTGTGTGTGATATGTGCGATCTAGCCTTCGCGCAACGTTCCAACCTAAATTCCCACAAACGGTTGACGCATTTTAACGACAAGCGGCACAAATGTGACTTATGTGGTGCTTCTTTCAAACGACGACGGTTGCTTGTCTATCATACGCGAGCGATGCACACGGGTGAACGGCCATTCAAGTGCGATCAATGTCCCGCGGCCTTCGTTTATCCGGAGCACTTTCAGAAGCATAAACGCATACACACCGGCGTTAAACCGTACGCGTGTGAGGTTTGCAATAAAACGTTCACCAGTCAGGATAATCGGAATGCGCATCGTTATGTGCACAGCGATAAGAAACCGTACGAATGTGTCACGTGCGGTAGCGGGTTTATGCGCAAAGCGCAACTCTACACACACATGCAGGAGGTGGGACATTTGAATGATACGATCGTGGTGAACCAGCCGCGCATTAGTGCGAACGATTTGCTCGAGTTCGAAACGGAATCGTTTGTGGTCGACGGTCAAGCTGAGGGCGAACCAAACCAGGATGTGGAAGATTCGGAGGAGGAAGAACAATCACAGATAGCATTCATTTGCGACGGTGAATATGAAGATGGTGAAAGAGAAATGGAATAGGTAATACGGTTTGTACGGATGTGTGAGTTTCGGATCATGTTAACCTGTAATGATATTTTTCAGCCTGAACTTGCCTGTGGATAGAGTGATCTGTTACGATGTGGATAGGGCGACGTAGCTGAACACTAGGGGAGGACGGTCTGGATGGGATTCGTTTAAGATCGGCGCTCCCACCGTACCGCACCGTAATTATATAAATTGTCTTATTTTATGCATTAAGACTCACAGTAAGGTAGGTTAGTAGATTGTGCTTATCGTGTGATGAAGATTCCAGATGCTTTCCTTACCGAAATGCAACCCCCAAATAAAAATCTGTATTTAACAGATGACCTTTCTATTAAAATATATGGCTCCTTTCTATATAGCAATATTATCATAAAAAAACATCCCGAAAGTTGTTGTAAAATACCACGTTAAATACAAGCTGTTTCGTTTTTTGCGTAGGGAACATCCATCCATTGCGTAACGCAAATGTTGAGGATTATTGATCCCCATACTATTACAAAACGTTATGATGGAGGCATTCTTTTTTTTTATATGGCCTACCAGTTTTGGCTTCCGTGGCATGAATTTACTTGCGTACGACGGAACGATGGGTACACTTATACCAGTTTACCTGAATCGCGTTGTTTGCTTGCCTCAGATTGTTCGAGTACTCGGAGTAGAAACTATTTATGTTTTCACAGAGCGCAAAGCATCTGGCAATAACGCAATTACTTACGCATAACTGAACTAGATTTATCCATCGGACCAATATTTCGCAGCTTTAACAGAACGCGCGTAATCGACGGTCGAACGTCGTTATACCCATGGCCTCATTCTTAAATTCTGCTGCACTTTTGATGTTTACTTCTGCTGTTGGCAGCCTGGAACAAGACTTTTCGAGGAGGTTTTTCCTTCAGAAATGATAAGGTATCTTAAATACATTCAGGACTTCACGTTTGAGAATACCTTCAATAACGAAAAATTACTCGCTGTTATCGTTGGGGTGATAAGCGCCATTTCGGGCATTAAAACGGCCTTATCTCAGGGATCTTTGAGCGTCACCATCTCCAAGCGCCATTACCGCGTGGCATTCCACTAAGATGTGAGTGAGGAAGTAGTGTGGAACGTTCAGGAGAGGTAAAATGCTACGATATTCTCATACACATTTAGGAAATCTTACATAGAACACTAGCGAACGGATCTCTTAGCAAGAAAAAGATCTAGGGTACTGCGTTAGGCATTCAACGAGATAAAAGTACAATAAATAAGGTGTTGTGTTCCACGCTTTCGTACACCTATCACAATGTCAGTCACAGTGATTCCTTTGCCAGTATACAGTAATTAATATATGTAGGAAAATGACTCGATCATAAAGAAAGGGATTAGTAACCAACTGGAACAAGTCTGAAAGAATAGTAACTCGATGCAATCGTTCCGTATTTCTACAAATATGAGAGAATTCTCGTGTTTCAGGAACATCTTTAATAAATAATAATACCGAAGTAATATATCGAAGCTCTGGAAGGAACTTCCCTTTCTCTTATCAATGTTACTTAATAAATGGATATTCCCTTATATGCATTCCTTTTGATTTTGGAATAATGTCTTATGAAGATGAAATGCATATCTTTGGCCTCGAGAATATCTGCTCTCTTCGACAGTCATTTTTGTCTCGTTATCAACACTTGTTTGAAGTGGAAGATATCAGATGATTTCTCTATTCGAAATCCTCAAAAGTCTCCTTGCGACCATGCTTAGACAGGCTCTCTGAAGGTAAAGCATCTATTTCCATGATTTGTTAAGTAACTGTACTGTTTGGCAGCCTCCATGTCATCCGCGAATCCGATGAGACCCTCGACTGCAAGCTATCTATATATCTTTCCAAAGCATTTAATGTTTTTAGCCTGATTGCAGACTTACAACTGATATCACCTTCTATAGTATGGTACTATAATATTGTGAGGAACTCTGGACTCTAGAATCTGTCTGTTTATCTAGATTTTATGAGCGGAACTATTTCTTTCAAAACCTGACAAACCAAAAGAACACATTGATGTCCAACATCAATAGCAGATATAGATTTCAATAATTGAATTTTATTTACTTAAAAATTCTCATAAGATAACTAGATTTTCTTTATTTAAAATGTAGATAACTACTATTACTAGTGTTGTGATTTGGTTGGGCTTTGTTTGTTTATTTACCCCCCTCCTCCCCGAAGTTTGTGTGTGTGTGCGTGTAATTAATAATTTCAATAAAATTATCTCTATATAAGCCCGACAGGCTCATAACTCGAACAGGGACAATAATAATTGATAACAATCGTGATAAAACAGCGAACAGAAGAAATTAAAAACCGTAGACAGCAACGGTAGTAATAGTAGTAAAAGAAAACCCCACGACTCTGGTGCACCCATCCTAACGCAGAGCAGAGATTCCAATAGACAGTTAAAATAATTGTCTGCCCTTTACTGAGCCGCTCTTTTGTGGGGGGATAAAAAATCGAAACGAAACACAGCATAAAAAACATTCAAGTGCCATCGATAAATTACTCTACTGACTAGGTTGTGAATGAAAATGAAACAAATGAAAACGTCTTTTGTTTACAACGTTAAGTTTCTGCTTTTAAACGGTCACAACTACTAAAACTGAACGGATGTGTAACGAGTACCAAAAAAAAAAAGCAAAGGGCGTATAACCACCGTGTCGTTCGATAAGTGTCGAATGTCGTGTACGTCGCGCGATGTCGGAGATCACGACACGCTTTACCATCTGCGCTCAAAACGAGCGTCTCGAGCAGAAGTACGCTTAAAGTATACTGCCTCCCTTTCCATCTCGGATGTCTCCAAAATCGTTCAATTCGATGCGAGACTATTACAATGAGGCGTCTTTTTGATATCCTATGGACATTTGAGGAAATAAGTATCTTGTTGTTGTTTCGTTTTTCAATAATTCTGACATGGCCTATAGAAGACACCATTATTGGAAGATGGTTCCCCCTCATCTGATCGTACTGTGAATAGTAAAAGAACGAGTACGTTAAGCACAAATTTTGATATGCAAAGTGGAACAAACGATGTGCGCTTGGAGTGAGAAATCTGTGTCGTTATTGTTTGGCGTTAGTTTTGTTGGAGCAGGATGGACATGAATGGTAACTTCCCAAAATGGCACCCATGGGACAGTAGTAGAAAAAGGTGTAAAAGTGTATGAAGGTAACACTGTTAGTAGGAGGCTAAAAGTTGTCGACGTAAGTTGGCTTAGATAGGAGCAAAAATCTACATAAAAATCTTTACAATTCCCGATCCGTGTCGTCGAATAGGTACGAGCCGGCAGGCAGGCGTTATTACTCCTATTATGTTCATGATTGTTCGTTTGTTCTTTGGTTGATGTTGGGTTTTGTAAGCGCCGGACATTGCCATCTTTGGGAGGGTTATGTCGCATTGGCTGTTGGTCGTATCGTTGGTGGATCGCAGAGCGTATCTTAGCTACCACCACCACCCAGTTCGTCTTCGTACTGCTTTCTGAAGCAGTCACCGACCGGGAAGAAGTCCCAGCATCGTTGCTGGTACATGTTCCACACGTACGTCTCCTGGCCGGTGTACTCCGTGTCCGGTTTATTGATTAAATGCATCAGGAAGAACATGTAGTTGGCCAGATTGTGTTCCTGGGCCACGTGCGTATCGAACCCGTGCGGTACCTGTTGGATAAAATACATGGGTGAGAGTTACATATATTTGTTAGACAACCCTCAACCCGCTTCAAAAAACCCGTACCTTATCGAAGTAGTCCTTGCCTATACCACAGATGAAGCAGTTGGACTCCATGTCCTCCTTGACCGATTCCAGCTGATCACGAAGCTCACCGAAAGCGTCAATGATCAAACCCTGGATGATGGCCAGCAGGATAACGATGACGAAGAAGAAGAACGTGATGTCGAACAGGATACGGTACACCTCGTACTCGTCACCGTCGGGATCGCCGATTTCGTCACCAATACCACCACCCGCCCGCACACCCTTGTACAGATGGAACACGAAGCAGGTCGCCATGTCGTGACACTTGCGATCACCCTCCTCACCGTCATCATCCTCCTGCACGTAGAACTTGCGGAAGAAGTTAAACGCAATGACCGTGTAGATGTACACGATGATCGTCAGCAGCATCACCGTCAGCACCAGCTGCTTGCCGTTGTGCGTGACGGACTGCAGGATCGTACGCAGCGTCTTAAAACCGACGGCCACATCGAGCAGATGGGCCGCGAAGAAGAACTGATTGAAGTTACCCATCACCGAGAACGAGAAGTACCAGAGCGAGTACAGGAACGAATTGTCCGTGATCGTGACGCCCGCCTTCCAGATCTGATACCGCCAGTCAATGTTCGCGATAAAGTGGAAGAACCCACCACCTTCGTTTGCTTCCTGCGCCGCAAATGCTGTCTTTTCCATGCCCAACAGATTCGAGATCGAGTCGAAATCGTACGTCTCGCTGTACTTCTGGCGGACCTTCTTCTTCACGAATTTGTCCCAGTAGTTGACGGGGAACGTTTTGGCCGATATCACCAGCTTGTCCCAGTGCGATTTAATATCATCGTCTTCCGGCTGTTCGGCAATGAACAGACCGTCGAACTCGAGCCGACGTGCAATTTCCTTCTCACGCTTGAAGATGGCCAACGGTACCTTCAGATGGTAGTAAGCGATCAGCATACACAACGACACCAGACTGTGCAGGATGGCCGCCACCCGGAGCACATGTTCCATGTAGAAGAAATCTTCGTCCACCTCCACTTTCTCCAGCGGATCCTCCTCTTCGCCTTCACCGTCGCCACTGCCACCTTCACCACCACCGGAGCCCGTTTCCAAAATGCCAAGTCCCGAACCAAGCCCGGATCCAAGTCCCATCAAACTTTCGCCCGAACCTTCGCCCTCCTCCTCGTCGCCGAATGTCGTTACCTTGTAGAACAGCAGCATAAAGTTGATGCAGAACGCAAGCACCAGTGCGACGTACTTCAGGTTGTAGAAGTTACGCGCCAGATAGCTGACGCACTTCTTCGTGTACTTGGAGAAATCGATCTGGTGGACGGCAGCGGGTTCTTTCGTTTCGCTAGAGGCCTTTTTCGACTCCGCCTCAATGCTTGCCAGTGTAGCTTCCTGCGCTTTCTGTGCTTCGGTACGTTCCTGGGCGGCACGCTTAGCGGCCTCACCGCCCAACAGATCGACCAGCGTCATCTGCTCACCCGGTGGAACACCTTCGCCCGTTAGTTCGGCGGCTCCATCTTCCGGGCTGCTCTCACCCGTCTCCTCAATCGAAGAGGACGGGCTAAGGGCGGGAGATTCGTGCGGTGCCATGCGGTATTGTCCATTTTCTTCTTTGCTAATGTCCAAACCGAACGCCTGCACCGTGCCAGGTGGTTCCTCTAGTGGCAGCGGTGGTAAAGCACGCAGTGATGGTTCCGCTTCAGGGATCGGTTCTTCCGCTTCCTGGGCGGGGCCACGCATGAGCGACATTAGGATGTTGACCAAGTACTTAATCACAACCGACACGCCAAAGCCAGAGTAGTAGAACGCGTAGAAGATCATCTTGAAGAATCCGACTATAATTTCGGGGAATGATTTCGACTGCAGTACGGTAATCTGGTGCTTGATGTTGGACGGGCTGATCATGTACACCGAGTAGGACAGACCATCCTTGACGGCCTGTATGGTGCGCTTGATGGGATCGCGGGCCGCACGTTCCTCCTCCTCCTCGCTGATGTACGTGAAGGACTGATCGCGGCGTACGGTTCCACCATCGTCATCGCTGGCCATCAATCCGGACGCGTGCGTCATTTCAAAGATGGCATCCTCGCAGAAGTTTACGAACGCTTCGAGCTTCTCCTTGTCACCTCCTTCCGTGACGATCGAGTAGAAGAATGCACGTTTCGATTCCTTGATCTGGGGTTTCTCCCACTGCTCAATGTTTGCTTCCTTGATCTCGAAGTACACACGCTCGATGCGCTTGGACGAGCCCATAATCTCAATGCGTCCCAGGAACGACTCGAAATAGTTCAGCACCGAGCCGGCCGTTTCGAGGAACCGTGCCAAACGCGGCTCATTGGGCATGTGCTCGGAAAGGTTCGTCAACAGAACGGCCAAGTTAAAACCGATCTCCTTGGCCGGTTCGTGGAACCGATCGACAAAGCCAATGTAGTCGATCTTGCCGTCGTGGTTCGTTTCGCAGCACGCAAGCAGGAAGTCAATCTCTTCCGGTGTGTAGCTCTTCTGCTGTTCCATCTTTTCGCGGAAGTCCTTCGGCAAGATCCAACCGTCCCCGTTCGCGTCGATCTCCATGAAGCTCGGCGTCGAGGTTAGATCCTTCAGCTTCAGGAACATGTCGAAGTACTTCAGAATCAGCTCGACGTTCGATGCCGACTCGACCAGTGTGTCCACCATCTGCTTACCGATGGTACCGTTCACGACGTTACCCTCAAGCATGGACAGCATCATGGTGATCATGTCCTTCTGCAGATTGAGCAGCTCCTTCAGCAGATCCACCTGGCTGGAGTGTTTCGACAGTTTGTCCTGCATGTGCGAGAACAGGAACAGGAAACCTCCGACGGCATCCCACAGACGCGAGTGCGCCAGTGCCTGCTGGTTCTGTGTACACGGACCCTGGATGACTTCAGTGAGCGTGTTGAACACCTGACTCGCGACACCGATAGCCTTGAAGAAGTTAGCCTTACCGGCCGGATCGATCAGTTCCTTGCTGGAGTAGTGCCAGTAGAAGTCCATAATCGATTCCTGCAGCCGGAGCAGATAATCGACGGTGCAGATGACGACATTGACCGTGGTCGTATTACCAGCCTGCGTACGGAGGTAGTTCTGCCAGTCGAGGTTGTGACCCTCGCAGGTCAGCTGTATGAAGCGGAACAGTGCGCAGGTAAATTCGGCATCGTGCATGTTCTTCTCACCAGCGGCACCTTCCGATCCGACACCGAGGCCTTCCGCTTTCGTGTTACGCTCGAACGCGTCCAGATCTAGTACGCTGCAGGAATTCATCAGCCCAGCGATGGAGGTGAAGAATCCGACATCCTTCTTCTCCTTCAGATGGTTTAACATGCCCATCTGGATGTCGATGTTACCGCCGCGCAACACTGCAATTCCCAGCTCCAGTGTGCGCATCACCATCTCCGACGGGACACCCTTGGAGGCGGAGATGTGCAACAGTACCATCTCGGCAACGCCACGGTTAGCTAGACGTGCCTGGTGGAACAGAAGCTTCTGCTTCTCCATTTCTTGTTCCTGTGGAGTGGGCAAATAAAAGAATTTAAGAGTATGCTCACGTTTAACTTACACGATTGGAGTTATTGGAGAACTAAGAGGACCTACCATTAGTTTTTCCATAGTCTATTTCAAAGCATTTGTATTGTTAGCGGTTGTAAGAATATATGCAATTGGTGTGTTAGATTGAGGGTATTAGATTAGAGTTGTTCTCATAGAAAGAAAAGGTACTCACGTGTATACTAGCACCTCCTTCATCCTCTCCGGCTCCTTCTTCCTCGTCGCCACCTTCCTCTTCCTCTTCGCCGCAGGATCGGGCGACAATGCTAGCATAGGACATGTACAGTGGATCTTCCTGCAGGGCACCACTGCGCTCGGTCATCGCACCGCGACAGAACGTAGTCACAAGCTGCGTCAGAGGATCCGGTTTGCCTTCTTCCTCTTCTTCGTCCTTCTTCTTCTTTTCTGCATCCTCGAACGTTTGCTAGTGTAAGAGTAACCGTAATGGAAATGGTTTAGCAGCTAGTTGATGATGTACATTAGCGATACTTACAGTGAGATCCTCAATCATGACCTCTTGGCCTACGTTTTCATCCTCCAGCCACAGTTCCGAGTAGCTCCGGGCGAAAATGTTGCAAGCCCGATGTCTAAGGCGTACGGTAGCGTAAGCAATCGCAAATAGGAAAAGAAAGGAAAATGTATCAGTATCAAACACATCACCTCATCGTATCCCAATTTCTATAGTAGAAAAACTTTAAAGGCAAAGAAAGATAAATATAACGAAAAAGAAATATAAAAAACAGAAAGATAACAAGCGAATATAAAACACAAGGCAAACAATGAAAATAACAGCTTCCTTGTTTGCCAAACATTAACAAAACAAGAAAACCCAACTCTTGGCAATGTAACAATCATTGTTAAAGCAAGGAAGTGCCATTAAACAAACGATATAGCAACCGTGCAAACATAGCAAACTAAAGTGCATATAAAGAAGTAAGTGAGAATAAAAATAAAACAACAGATTGAGAAGACTGAAGAAAAAAATAGAGGAAACCATAAGAAGAGGGCAGGGAAGGGAGAAAGAGATGAGGAATAAAAACAAACAAAAACAGAGTGGAAAAAAAAAACACTACGCGCACTTAAATGATACAAACTGCACAAAACAAACAACAGCAACACATCGGTAAAAGAAGTTGATGTAAAAGAAGAAGTAGAGAGTAAAATATAGGTAAAAAAAGGAAAATAAAGGTAGAAAAGAAAGACTCAGTCACCTGCTCAATCTATACATTGGTTTTGCTCTTAGACATGCAACAGCCATTTTGCGTCGTGCTTGTGATAAAACGTGTGTCCAATTAAGACCTTTAGCTCTAGGTCGGCATGCCTATATATATAGGTTTAGTTAGTATGCGGTTAGTGATTATTCTCCATTTTTTATCATCTCTGTTGTTGTTTCTTTTTTTTCTTGTTTGCTTTTGGGGGAAAAATTGTTGGTATGGGGTTTTTTCTTGTTTGGGTTTGTCTTTATTTAATATTTTGTTTGGTTGTAAATGTTTGCATTTTTTGCATTAATGGATCAAAACTTATTATGCGTTCTGGTGTATGAGTGCGAGTAGTGCGGGAGCGGGACGGGCAGTGAATAAATAGGGGACGGTGCTTAAAAGGAGTGTGAGTGTTTATGGTGTTCCAAATACTACGGTACACATAACCTATATCGGTGTGTTACGGTTAGTAATACAGATGTGGTAAAATGGAGTATATGTTAGTCATAAGGAATGTGTGGAATGTAATTGTATTTTTTCATTTTAAAATGATACTTAAGTATGACTGGAAGTTTTGATTTCCAACTTGAGGAAATTAAATACTAAAAACAATCTCATTGTTCAGACTGTTTCATATGCATAAAAAATGCAACAGAGTAAACACTATTTATTCAAAGCTTTTATAACTTGTAACTTGTTGCATAAAATGTCTCCTCAAGTGTATCAAAATAATTAAGTAATACGTATAGTATTTTATGTGGTACAGCCTTTTCATATTTACAGCAAAAGTTTTAGCTATTTTTATATTTCAAAAAGTTAATAATTTTGTTAAATAAGTCTTTAGTGGCACTCCGGGGCAGAAGAGTCAAATCTGTAAAAGTGGTAAAAAGAAATCACCAAAAACGGGGAACTCATTCGAAGAGATGGCAACGGTTAAGTGCATACGCCAGAAGAAAAACAAGTTCATTCTCATTCGCACAATAAAAAGAGACAGATAGAGAGGGGCGCTCAGTGGTGTTTTAGTGGACGAAATCGAAACGAGAGCCATTCAATAAAGAAACTAGCGAGTAATCGTGTGAGATGGTAATTTAGGAAGGATGTTGAATAGTGATGCCAATTTGTTTTAAATTGATTTTTGCTTAAGGCGTGGGCAGGAATTTCGCTTCCATCTGTATGCAAGTTTAATCTGTTACAGCAGCACGCGCTGGTTGTAGTCTTCCTGAATTATCGGTTTTGTCCTGATTTGGGAAGTTACGGGACAGGGTGGTTAGTTTCATATCTTTGGTAAAAGGTGGCCTTCTTCTTAGCGCGTATCGAACCCACATCGCGTTTCATAAAATTAAGAATTCAATTTAGTTTGCTTTTGTTTGCTGTGGTTGCTGGTGTTTGGCAATGACAGTTTGCTGGTAGGGAATTTTTGTTTTTTTTTTTACTCAGTTCAGTTGATTATCAAAGATAGCAAAGTGGAGAAAAAAGTTGTATATGTACAGATGCAACTGACAAACCGTTCGGGGTCCGTGCGGTCCCGAACAAACAGTTAGCATTTAGCAATAGAATAATAATAATAAAAAGAAAAAAACGAAACGAGATAAACGAAAGGAAACGGAAACGAAAAGGTATCAAACACGTGTAACAGAAATGCATAACAAAAGAACAGGTGGTAAGATGCACAACGCACAACAAAAATCAATCCAAAACGTGAGTTGAGAAACGAAAAAAAAAAACATGAGCAAAAGAAGAAACGAAAGAAAGAAAAAAAACAAAAATGTAAATACAATACATCAACGGAAAATGGCAAAGAAAAGGGAACATCGAAATAAAGAAGTAAACAGAACGATATTTGATGCAAAGAAAGATAAACAAAATATAAAAAAGTAAGAGAAACAAAAAAGAAATACAACGAAAGGAAATCATAACAAATGAAAAGAACAGAAAGGAACAGAATAAAAAGAGAAAACTCCCGTGAAGAAAGGTATAAAGTATAAGAAAATTATAAAACCTTGGCAGTGAATGTAAGGAAACTTGTCTGAAACAGGCAATAACCGCTCGTTTTCTCTGTATCGAGACGCAACTTCTGTAAACATTTTTGCTTTGTTGTTGTGGATGGTCGATCTAGATTATAGCGAAATACAAGTTGATTGTGTTTTTTTAGAAGATAAAATATACGTTATAGCCATATATTGTATTTTTTTTCGCTGAGTATAACAGCTCCGTGAAAACATTTTTCTCGCCCAGGACGAGAAGATGATGGTGTGGTGAGATTGTGTTGTTAGGGTCGATATAAGAGGGTGTTACACACATATAAGGAGCTCGATTTGATGTGAACGGTTGGGAAACGAGGGAGAGAGTGTGTCGGGTACGTACGTCGATAGGTTGGGTATTGTGTAATCCGAACACTTACCATGTGAAGCCCATAGAGAACCTTCGCCATGGCGACGATGCGCTCGACCGTGTCTTCGATTTTGTTTTCCGGCTTCTTGTCCGTCTTTTCCAGCGCATCCTGCACGATCTGTTCCTTCTTGCCGAGCTTCGAGTAGAGGTAGTGCTGCCAGGACATTTCGTCCGCCGGGTCGAGCTTGTCTGGCAGCGTAAGCTGCGTGCGGGCAAACTCGATCACCTCGTACTCGGGCATTTTCTATAAAAGTTTATCATTATTATTCAGATAGAACTTAAGTTCAAACTGTTATACTCTCATACCTTCAAATAACGATCCTTGCAGTGTTGAACCAGCTCCTGTTCCTTACCGGCGAACAGATTCAAACCAACCGGAAGCAGACGCTTCAGACAGGCCACCATCAAGCTGGACTGAATTTCCTTATCCTTGTCGCGCTTCTTGTCACGGCTACGCTTCTTCTTCTTCACCTTTCCACCGGCCGCAGGCATATCGCCGGAAACGGCGGCCGAACGACGAGTTGCCGTAGGCATAATCAGCGCCATATTGTCGATCTCGTTGGCCGAGATGAAGTTTTGCTCTTCCTTCAGGAAGTACTGGCTCTTGGACCAAACGTTAAATATCTCCGCCACGTAGTTGTACAGCTCCTCCGCCTCGGACACGTTGTCCTTCAGCCAATGGTTGCGCTGCAGATCGACGTACTTGATCAGCAGCGGATAGAACGAGTAGATATCGCGGACCAGCAGTTGCCAGTCCTCCTGGATTTGGGCTTCAATCTGGGAGGTATCATCGGTGGAAGACTGAAACGATACAGAGCGAATGTAAATACATCTGGAACATCGAAAAAAAGCTCAAGTAACTTCAGACTCACCTTGAGGAAACCACGCAAGCTTTCCTCCTTGTGGAACATGCTGTCGCAACGTTTCTTGACCCGCTCGGCCAACGGTAGGAAGACATCCTTGAGCAGCTCCTCCGAGCTGTTGATGATGATCTGCTGTGTGTACGTGGCAATGCGCGTCATCCATGGGGCATTTTCGTTGGCAATATTTTTACGGATCATCTTGAGCACGTTCTTCAGCAGATGGTTCATATGATCGGCCGTAACCATCGTGACGTGATTGCCCGACTGTGGGCTTACGTTGTCCGGGCCCTGATTCCACCAGAATGGCAGATACGAGCAGAGCAGTGGCAGAATTACGTCAATGATGTGCTGCGCCTCCTGGTATGTCTTTTCCGACTCGACAAACTGATCGACCTCGGACAGGATCGATTCAAGCGTTGGCATGCAGCTTTCCATTTTGCTCATAATGTCCTGAGCTTCCAGCGAAGTGTCGGCGATGCGGTTCAGTAGCGAGAACGGATTGTGCTTGTTGGCATGCGGCTCTAGGAAGGCCACCGGGAAGCAGGAACTGAACGCGCCCAGACAAGAGCCAAGCGCTGGCTTATGACGTTCCAGCTCGGTCTTGAGATATTTACGGTCCCGCGTCAAAGACATGTCGGTACCGAGTGTATAGAGAGCCGATAGGATCTTGTACGAAGCAACTTGGATTTCGTCCACTGTGAGGAATTTAGAAAAAAGATCCCCAATGAGAAACTGTCACAAAATTAACTGATCGTACAACTTACACAACAAATCGCTTCCATAGTCACACGCAGCTAAATGATCGAACAGTGATGTCAGTATTGGCAGGATCACCTGATTCACGTACGCCAGTGAGGTGGACGTCTTCAGATGTGTTCCACGCAATCGATCATATTTGCCATCCGTAAGGTTGACGATCGTCTGGCCCAGATCGTCGGCCGTGTTGTTGAAGAACGTCAGCATCGAGGTGCGGATGAACTCGGGACAGTTCTTGACAAGCGATTTGGCATCGATGCTCTTCACCAGCACCTGCAGGCAGCGTACGGTGATGCGGACATCGGCACCGAACGCAGCCAACCGGTAGCGTAGCAGACTGGCCAGCTTACAGAACAGAGCGGCCACCATTTCCTTCTCCTTGAGCGAAGCCGCACCAACGTTGTTTGTGGCGGTGGCGATCGCAATGAAGTAGTTGCGGTTGGTGGAGAAGTATTTTTCCATCAGTGGCAGTACCACCTTGGAGAAGAACTTGATATCGCGAGAGCAGGTCTTGAAGGACGAGCGACGGCTGAATGTGGAAGATGGTTTCAGCAGCTTCATGTTGATCGTGGCACGATCGCTGTAGGAGATCAGTTTCTCCAACAGCGAGTAGGCAAAGCGGAGCTCGATCGCAGCAGTACTCATGCCCGGTTCCTCTGTTTGTCCCCGTGATGGCCTGCATTGAGAAAGGGTCACATCAATAAACTGTTGCCCGTTTGTCTATCAGTGGACACTTACTTGTGGAGCTTGAGTCCCTGGTACTGGAGGTACTTAAGGAACTCCTGCGAACGCTCACGATCCTTACGCTTCTCCTTGTCCGTAAGCAGATCGTACGGCACCAGCTGGGCATGTATAGCCCCGCCGCACTGGTTCAACTCTTCGTTCTTCTTCTTCGCCCAAATATCGTGCGAATTCTCAGCCAACCGTTCGGCCATGTTTTGCATTTCTCTGCTCAGCGTCAGGTTGGTCATATCGACCGGATGTGGGTTGTAGTTGAACGGTGAACCAGTATCGCCCTGCAATTCCTGGATGATTTAAATACGTTCCCAAAGGGAGAAACACCGTTGGCCAAGCAACGAGGGAAGCAGCACACGGTACAAACACATTGGGACAAGCACACGCGTCACGCCGAAAGATGTTGATGTGCAGGAACGGGGTGTTTTTTAAACACCCAAGGACGCCACGGTAGTGTTGATAACGAGGATGATCACGCACAAAGTTGGTGGTTGGGTGGTGACGATAATGATGGGTTGAATTTTGTGGGTAGAATGAATAGCAGCATTTTTTGTTGTTGTTGAAGAGGATAAGGATATTATAATTTGTAAAGAAACATTAGAACAGGTGAAAAGGAAAAGAGAGGTATTCCGAATATGAAGCAAAAGTGCTTTGAGGTGTTTATGAGGTGCTCTGGAACAAATAGAACGTAAAGCTTCTCAACAGGTTACTTACAAGATTAGGCTTAGATTGGCGACGCATCGAGCCACGGTTCGACAGTGGGACATCACCTTCCGAATGTTCGATTCTCCAGTGCAGCGCCAGCAGTGCCTTCAAGCTTTCCCGTACAGGTTCGCGATAGCGTTCCCGTTCCTAAAAGATAAACTCAGTTTGTTAATTTTGCCTATAAAGTAAAGTCTGTCACACTTACGTATTCGCTGAGCGTGTTGTATGGTTTCAAGCGTGGATGAGTTTTATTCGCATCCGACCATTGATCACCGTAGGTCCATCCATTCTCCAGCTTACGGCTAGCCCACGCATCATGGTAATGCTCGCTGAACTTCTGCACGATCTGGTTCAGATCGTTCGTAAGCTGTACCGCAGTCGTATCGATCGGCTGCGGGTTGTAGTGCGGTTGATCGGGACCACCACCCGTTGGCTTACCGTACAAATCGTCGTCCGAGTTCTTCGACAAGCTGTAGTCCGGTGGCAGAGCGCAACCGATCGCAATCAAACACGGCAGTGCCTTACCAAACAGCTCCGGATCGTAGTCCATGTTGCTGAGTGAATCAAAGATGTTGGAGAACAGCAACATCGTCAGTCGCTTCTCTTCGTCCGACGATGCCCCAAACTGGGAGGCTTGACCTCCGCCGGTAGTACCGTAGTACTTGGCGCAACGTTCGTAGTGCAAGGTCAGAAGTCGCAGTGCGACGGTCGTATATTCGGACAGTTTCGACACGTCAATGGTAAGCTTGCGCAGAAGCTTCAGCAACATAGCCGGATGCATTGCTGATGTGAGCGCCACCAAGAAATCGGAAACCGCCTCACGCTGTCCCTTGGTGAGCATACGGTTCTTGGACATACGGTAAACCGTGTGCAGTGTGGCATCCAGCAAGCTGGCATAGTTTTCAGCCTCGTTGTAGAACTTCGAGTGCTTAATAAGCAGCGGCAAGATGGAGTTGCCAATATACCGGTTCATAGAGAGAGCCATATCACTCTCCGAACCATCGCTACGATCCAACATGGTGGCCGCACGCAGATCGGGTAAGAAAGCGTCCTCCAGCAAACGATAAAATAGCTCCTGTGTTTCAATTCCATACACACGTTCCAGGAACAGTACGATGCTCTGCTTGTGACCGGGCACAAGTCCCGAAGGCATGTCGGACTTTGGTCTATCTTCGCCCATTGCTGGATTGGTGAGCGTAAACTTAAGACTTAGCACACCCTGCAGATCTTCCAGCGGTACAAGCGAACGCAGAATGGCACGCGCACGCAACGACTCATTCTTGCCCTGTTCAATCACGGCAGCATCCGGAGCGCAACGACCCAACAAATCAACCAAGGTACAGTAGAAGCACAAGATGGCAGCTCCGGTATCGATGTAATCCTCATCATCATCTCCCTCGGGGAGTGGATGCGCAAAGTTCAATCCCGCGATCGTACCCTCCGCTTCATCCTGCATCTTCCTACGCTCCGTAATGCGTTCGGACATCTTGTTGGCATCAATGATGGCCTTGAGTAGACCCTCGCCCTCACCACGCAACGCCGGTCCGAGACACTCGGGACGACGGATGAGCAAACGGATGACGAGATTAGCATTTTCCTCCACGCTTTCTCCATTCACCCAAACGCAGAAGCGCAAGAAGTCAAGATACCGTTCACCTTCCACCGGATCCCAACCGAGATCGGGATAACCGCGTTCGATGAGCTCCGAGTTACTCTGCAGTCCACACCGGGACAGATAGATGGCAATCTTCTCCAGATAGTGCTCACGCAAAGCCAACGCAAGCTCGGTGTTCTCCATCAAGCTGGAGTACGCCACATCCAAGGGTGTGGAACCGCGCAGGCTTGGACGCGACAGTAGAATGTTGGAGTTCTCCAACAGGAAGTCGAAATGGTCAAACATGGCTTTCTGGTTCTGTCGACCCGTTCGGCAGAAGTAGCACAAGAAGCGACAGCAAGCGACCACCATTTGATGGGAGGTATCCTTCTCCTTCGGTGCGGACTCTTCCCCTTCGGCCGTCTGTACCGGGGCGTCACTCTGTGCCTGGGCACGACGTCCGAGCGTGTTCATCATGACCGCCATAACGTTTTCGTGCACGCGCAGAATACGAATCAAATCCGGATGCTGGAAGAAGGTGTGGTTGTTGACCAACTTCCAGAGCCGTTTGCGCATCAGCTCCTCCTCTTCCTGGCTCATCTGTACCGGCAGCAAGGCACGAATCTGACTCAAACCAATCCACATGTTCGCCACATCACCCTTCGTTTTGGAGTTAATGACGTAGGTTTTGTTGAGTGCCTTGATCAGCTCACCGATGGTGTCGTACTGGCGCACCAGCAGTCCAAACATTTCGCGCACTAGCTTAGGATTTTCGATCTGGGACTCCTCGGCCCAAGAAACGATCTGTTTAATGAGCACCTTGCGGAACACTTCTTCGGGTGTTTTCTTTTCCTCTTCCACCGGTTCTTTGGGATCCTCTTCCAGCTCCTTGACGGCGTTGATGAAGTTGTACAACTTCTTCAGCGCCCCCGGTTTGCCATCTTCAAGCTTGTCCGCTTCCGGTTCTTCGGGTTCCTGCAGCGCATTAAGCGATACCTTCCCCATAAGCTTCTCGTGGAACTCGATCAAACGATTGCGCAGATCCGGACCACAGGAAGCATTCTCCAGATCATCCTCCTCAAGGTTTTTGTATCCGAGGATGGCGTTCATTTGTTCGCGCGGTGGACAACGGAACTCACGCGTCTTTTTAGCCGCGACGGCACTTGGCAAATCAGACTGTTTGATCTCGATGTATCTATAAGCATAAGGGATATAATATTTTAGTATACTATGCTCTCGAGAATAATTTGTTATTGCTAATACCTGCGTAACTGATCCTGCTGCAAGTCACCAACATAGTTGTGAGCGAACGAGATAATGCTTTCGACGCGATGTCTCAACTGCACATCGTACAGATGATGCAGCAGATAGCACATTTGCAGTTTCGCACCTTCAGCCATCTTCATTGTCAGCAATCCCTTACGATGTTCATCCTTACCTTCCTTTTCGAACAATGGATCCCACGTTTCGGGATCAATCATGATCAGTAGTTTCTCCACATCTTCGTTCGTAATAACACCGACCAGCAGCAACCGATCGATCAGCTTGATCAGTGGTCTGGGATGGAAAAACAAGAACCCGTTGCAGATACAAACCTATTTTCCACGCAAGACACAATTACACTTACAGGAAGAGATTCTCGTTGGATCCACCGATAGGATCACGGTTGTGCACCTGATTGATCAGTACCGCTTCCTGCAGAGCGCTCATCACAAACTCCCTCACCACTTCGAGTGGGAATCTTGGCGAATATAACGAGTCAATTGCCGGTATGGGTTCACTGGAAGAATCTGGTGCTACTATTGTCGGCATATTCGATTGTGAGGGTGTGGGTCTGGGGAAGGAAGAATAATGGCATGCAAATGTTGAAGGAACGAGGTACACGGAAAGGTAGATGAACGAAACGCTGAACGAGTTCCCCGTCGCCACGTTTGGGCGATGATGCACGATGACGTTAGAAGAGTTAGAGAGTAAAGGTTGTGTGCCAAGAAGTCCATGAATAGCGGTGCTGTAAGCGTGCTGTTCCTATTCAGGGAGTTCTCGTGTGAGAACGTCACACGTCGTGGGTTTTAGTAAACGGATTATTGAAGTGGATTAGTGGCCCATTTCACACTAGGGATTGAGCTACTTACGCTATTTCGGTCATGTTCATTTCCGGTCTGACGGAGAGCGTCTGAAGCGAACGCAACGAGTGACACATCTCCGGATCGTTGTAAAGCTCCCGCAGATCTGAACCGAGCGGAATGATGTACTCATTCTTACAAACCTCCCTGCGAGAGATGGAAATTAAATTGAATTATGAATATTCTTAGACTTCCAAGGTATGGTTTTCATAGCATAAGACATTTGTTTGGATTGGCTCACATTGTGGTGGCGTGCGATTCCAAATGCAATGAAATCAGCAGATCATAAAATCCAAGACGCAGCGGACCGCTCATATACTCCGATTGAATCGCATACAGCAGCTGCTTCTGATCGACGTGCGAGCAAAGCGCATGTGCTGCGCGGTAGTTTGATTGATAGCAAAGCGCCGAATAGAGCGTTAACGTATGCGCATGGAACTGCAGCAGCCGATCGATTTCGATCAGCTCGAGAATGTCGATACAACGATCTTCTTCGGGGATGTGCAGTGCCAGCATGGATACTGGGTCTTCGCACAGCATGGACCAACCGCGGATGTCGGACAGCTTCAGGGCGTGCACCTGCAGGGACGTGTTGGGGACACGAGCCCACTGGTGTGGCTTCAGACATTGCACCTTCAGTCTCGGTGGGAACTGTGGGTTGATATGCTTATCGCTGGTAGGCAGTACGGCGGCCGACAGTGGTAGAGTGGTCGGTGTGCGACCCAGCTCGATCTGTAGAATTTCCTTGCTGGTCGCCTCGACGAAGATGGCCGGGAAGAGTTTGGTGTCCGGTTCCATCAGGAACACGTGCGAAGTTTCCTTGCCTTCGCAGGTGAACCGGATCGTACCGGTCGCCGTATCGACGAAGCATCCAACAAACATGCCCTGGGAAGCACCCTTACCGGAGGAATCCTGCGTCACTTCGTTGAACAGTTCATCCGCACGAACCATATAGCACGACTGACGATTGACGCTGCAATGCAAACAATGGAATAATGGCGTTAGAGTGGAGTCGATTGTTCCAGCAGATCGTATCTTCACACTACTTACATCTCGATAGTTTTTTCATGCTCGTCCTCCACGTAGATGGCAGCATGGCGCACCTTGTTCTGGCCGAACTCCTTGCTGTGCACATGGTACTGTGTCGTCACCCAGCCCACGTACACGTGCGTCGGATCTTGACCGGGGAAAATACGCACTCCGTAGAAGTACTCGTTGATCAAGCGCAAACAATCCGCGTCGTACACCTCATTACCGAACGATTCCACCTGCGGACTTCCCATCCCTTTACGTTCCGGTGCCATCTGCTGTTGTGTGCGCAGATCACTGTTCGACATGCGCGTAGGCTGACCACGCTGCGTAACCTTCAAGTTGCTCTTGCGAGGTTCCGGTTCCGGGGTGCGTCGATCCTTCAGCTTATCCTTGCTCTGATCGCGCTTCTTGCCAAACAGTCGGAACGGACTGCGGCCACGCTTCTTACGATCGTCCCCTCCTTCCAGTTCGTTGTCGGAGTACGCATTCAGCTCACCGTCGCTTGTAGCCTCACCATTAATTTCGATGCCTGGCGGGCTGAGACCACCGCGCGACTGATGTCTCGATGGACGTCTCGGACCGTTGCGCATCATCTCATCGGCTTCGGCCGCATCCTCGGAGTAGTTACGATGCAGTCCCTTGATATCGTTCATCGTAAAGCCACTGCGCATGATATGATCGAAGTGGGCCGGTTGCGAATGATCCACCTCCGTCATCAGACGGTGTTGGCGGATGCGTATCTCTTCCCAGCGGCGCATCTTCTCCTGTTCACTGTGAGATGATTAAGAAGATATATTATACCGATGCAAGGCGATAGGTGATGCGTCACTTACGTAATGAAGGTATTAGCGCACGTTACTGGAAGTGATAGACGCAAAAACTCCCAGTTGGCTTTCTCCATCGTTTCGAAGGTGTTGTGCGAAATCTTCATGCACGGCGGTGTATCTGCACCACCCGGGATACGCGTGACGTCGATCCTTCCATCTGGAATCTCGTCCGTATTCTCGAAGATCGGCTGATCCTTCGTGTACCAGTGAGTGACAGGGCGCTTCATGTTACTGTAGGCAGTGAGAGGAGGTGAGCGGAGATCTATCTGAATCTGAAATACTGCTTTACTTACACGCAGAATGGTTCATAACCCTCCTGTAAACCGCAAGTTGTGAACCACTTCAGCGAGTCCACATCCTGTCCATATACGACGCGCGCTTTCTGACCGATCTGTCAATAGAGTTCGTTTGTTTAAAAAAAAATAGATATTGTTGGAATCATTGGTATTCTACTTCAAAAGATTGTGAATATTATCTTATCTTGATTAACAGATCCGAGTACATGTGCTTCTAGGTCACTACATCGTAGATTACTTACACCAATAGTACAAGCTGGCACAAATCCAACACCATCCGGTGCAGTGACATCGGCAAACGTGGTTTCACCACCGAGGGCATCCATCAGCAGCTCACCATTGAGCGAGAAACCTAGCACATGGGGAGGGAAGTGAAGAGAATTTAAATTACCAAGGAACCTCATCCAAAGGGAATGTTAGACAGCGAGTTGATTATATATACAAGCGGAAGACTTAGACTCAAAACGCTTCTAAAGCGGTTCCTATAAAAGCGCACCTATATCATAGCAATGAACGCACCGTTTCAGCGTGCATAGTTGTTGAAAACAAAGAGGATGTATGCGGTTAGAGAAATAGCTGCAGTTTACAGTAATAAGGTAACATGCGTGTGAGTTACATGCCACGGCGAATATTTCCATGCCACTAGCCACCTAGGTATATGCACTGCGGTGAGCAAAAGCGAACTAGTATCGACGTGGGTTATTGAAAATATTAAGTCTGTACATTATGGTTAGATATATTGTAGTGCAGTAAATCAATCGTTAGCACTTGGTAAATATTATTTAGAAACTCAAACAAAAAAATGGTTAAAGTAATAACAATGTTTTGTGTACCATATTAGTTTGGTGTATTAAATACAAAACATGGTGTTGAGTATAATATGTCATTTATGCCAATTATGTCTAGAACTGAGATGTATGATAATCGTTCTAGATGGGTGGAAAAATGTTATCGTAATGTTTCAAATAAAAAAAGAACTGAAAAAAGAGATTAACAAGCTTTTCATGTTGAGCAGTAGCGAAATTTCATACCGATGCAAAAAACAGGCCGAAATTATATTTTCGTTTTTCGTTTTCTTTTCGTAAATAATTAAAAATATGTAAATCAGAAAAGAATCGGTTAAATATAAAATAGAAGCTATATTAGTTAGTCGATCTAAAATTTGATAGGTGATCCTTACTGATCGTATGATCCACTAAGTCAAGAAATACACCGACAATGTCGCCTGGTACCCACTGTTTGCCGAACGACTCCGTTGCACCTCCGGACACTTTCTCTTCCTGGTGTGTGTGTGTGGTTTAGAAACAAGCGTTAACGCCCGCACCCGAGGATATTTAAATTTGTTTTGGTCGTTTCCGTTGATCGGAATAGGATTTTTTTTTTGTTGGGTGGGTTTTGTTTTTGGTTTTTGTTGTGGATCATTAAGATTCAGTGGTTGGCAGGTCGCCGGTTGGGGGATGTCGGGTGTCGCAGTATTATTGGCCAATACATGGAATGAAGTACGCAATCATTAGTCAGTAAAGGTACAGATGGTGCGAAAGGACGGATGACGGATGGCGATAACATGGATAACATGTGTTGTTTTTATTTTTTGGTTTTCAGCATTCCCAGTGCCGGTGCCACGTGTGATGCGTGTTGAACGATTCAGGGTTACGACATTTATTACAGGCCAACGGAGGGAAGATGATGCGTTCAGGTTGAGGTCGTGAAAGGAATTTGATTAACACAGTTGAAATGATGAAACGTGTTGGGAAACCAATAGAAAGCGAGAATAGAAAGAGAGAAAAAGAGAGAAAGAGAGAGAAAGAGAAAAAGAAAATCAGAAAGAATAAGAAGAATTTGTATTGATCGAGGATGTTTTTCTTTTACCGAAACAAAACAGTTAACACGAGTGGATAATTTAGGATAAAATTTCCGGTTTCCGAACCACCACTAACAATAGCGCTTTTTTTGCAGTACGTTGTTTTAGAAATTTCTCTTTATATTCACAACAGCAGTACGGTGGAAGGTTTCCAACGTCTCAGTAATTGTCCATGAGTCTAACAAACATTGCTTACTAACAAAAACAAAAGGTAAGTCACTAAACATGGAGTGTAAACGATTAGATCGAAGTGAAAGTGAATGTGGCTATTACTTAGAGCTTAGAGACCAAAAAAAAAAACAAACCGACATATAACATACACGATAGAGTAAGATTAACAAGTACGGAAGGTGTGGTTTGCGTGTGCCTGTGTACCAACAGGGGGCGCTGTGGCTAGTAAAATTGGAAATAGAATTCTTCCAGATAATAGTGTATGCCACGGCTATACGGCCAGAAGGACAGATATGCTTGCGTACGAGTAGATAGGTAGTAGATACAACGAAAAAAAAAACGAAAGAAAAAACAAAACAAAACAACACACACACACGCTACAAGCGCGCCATTTGCGCGATTGCACGTTCAGCTTACTCATGCTCTTCTCGTGGACGTTTACGAAGCAACCGATGATGTCCCCGATCTTATAGCGTCTACCAAAGTCTTCGACCGTATGGAGATGCATCTTGCGCGCCTATTAACAGTGTCAGCAATAAGGCAAAAGTGGCAAACCCCACCCGGAAACGAGTTACAACAGGACCAATAGTGGCATAACATCAGTAAAGTAAAGTTTTTTTTTATAAAATCGGAAAAGGGGTGGTCAAGGACGTTAACGGATATAGTAGAAATGGCAACATATCGACAAAAAAAGACGGGTGTAGTACTAACGAGATGGCGAAGGACTTTAAATACCGGATAACGGGCCATTTAGCCAACAAATCGATCGCGATCTTAAAGCTGAGTGTCTCTACTACCTTTCAACCTGTTATGGTGATGGATGTCGTATGGTTTTTTATGGAAAATTGGAACCTGAATGTACTTACGTTGTATCCATCGAATGCCCAGGTAGCATCGTCACTACCCAGCATCGTACCGGGGTTACAATCCGCTCTTGCCCAACCAACCTAAAGCAATAACCGAAAGGAGAGAGTGAGTCGAACTCTGGAGTAAACAGAGCACTCCACCTTACCCGCATAGGTCCAGCAGTGAGTACTTCAAACTCAAAGTACCACTTCCCAGAGGTAACGGCGTACGTCCGCTCGACCCGATACGTCCGGTATGCGGCAAACTTCTGCCGCAACGCTTCGGCTGCCAACGCTTCGTTCGCCTCACCGGTTGGTGGGTCCAGATTGTAGCCGTAGATGAGCAGAGTGCGTACAGTTTCGGAGGCAGTATCGCGATTAGCCTTCTTGATCGCTTCATCCACCTTCGAGTACGGTACGAGATGGGGACTGCGAAGGTTTTCCGAATCTTCGTTCAGTCCGTACGTCCAGCCCTGCTGGATGCGTTCCTTCGCCCACAGATTGTGCGTGTTTTCAGCCAGCTGATCGACCAGCTCTTCCATCTTGGGCGTCAGTACGGCCGCACTCAGATCGAGTGGGGCTGGCTTGTAGCCGTTGCCTTGCATGTACGGATCGTTCGGTAGACGAATCGGACGGATGCGCGCTGGTGGTTTATCCATCGAGATGTAGTACCCGAGTGACAGGATGGTTTTCAGCGTTTGGACGGCTAGCTGACAATCGTAACGTTTTTCCGCGGCCGGTAACTTCTCGAACGAGGTCAGGCACGGATGAATGCGGTAAACATCGTCCCGCCGTTCACCCCAGGTCCAGCCGGACTCGATCTTGTTGAGAGCCCACATTTCGTGGATGTTTTCCGCCAGCTTGTCCTTGATCGTTTCCACCGATGATGGTAGCGTGACGCTGGAGGTATCGACCGGTTTCGGCACGAAGGCCGAATCGTCCTCTACCAGCCAAGGACCGGCGAGAACGTTCTTGTTCAGATTACCGAAGTAAAAGCACGGATCCAGGCTAAGGTTTTGGTGTGGCATAAGGCACTGAACGAGCGGCGAGAAGCCGGGTGGAGGGCTAAACTTTAGACGTCCATTGTCACCACCGAACAGGAAGCGACAGCTCAGCTTCGACGAGCAGCTCATCACGGGGAAGAACATACCGTCCAGGTTGAAATCGGTGAAGCAACCCTGCACCGGTTCGCCGTTAAACGTGAACCGAATCACCGGGACGCTCAGGTCCAACGTACACCCAATAACGTCACCCTTCTTGATGAAGGGTTCCGTCACCTCTCTCGGCACTACGCAGGTGCGTCGCCCGGCGGACCAGAAGTACACACCGTCGAACCCGTACGAGAACAGATCATCACCGACACCGTTTCCGCCCCACTTTTCACCACCGCCCGGGTACGGCACGTAACCGGCCGTGTTGGCCCAGCCGATGCGCAGATGCGGCGTCATGTGCGTCATCTGCTCGATGTGATCCATCGTCACCTCGAAGTACCACTTCTGGTAGATGGCGGATCCATCGACGCGGCCAACAAAGATGTTCGGCCGGATGCTCGCCACATGATCGACCAATCCCGTCTGCAGGAGTAAGTTCTTGCCGGGTAGCAGGAAGTCACAGATGTTGTTCTGGGAGGAACGTACCGCAACACCGTTACCAACGCACAGCGAACACAGCACATCCAAAACCTTCGGATCACGGCCGTGTTTCTCCAGCAGCGAAATGATCACCTTGATGTGTTCGTCTCGCATCATGTTCAACGCCTCCGGTGAGTCGATAAGCACACAGTGCAACACATCCAGCATGCCGGAACCCTCGCTGGACGCCTGCGAACCGAGTCGCGAGAACAACCAGTTCAATCGGTTCGAGTTGGCGAACTGAGCACAGTTGGTGTGGTTGCCCTTTATAATGGCCGCCAGCAGTTGGTACAGGTAGCCGGAAATCATGTCCCAGCTTTGGCCACTCTCGTCACTCGCCAGGAACGACGCCAAGAAGCCCTGCGACGAGATGACGTTGATTTTGTCGATCGCTTCAAGGATCAGATTGAGCACGCCCTCCTCCTGGAACAGATCCTGCCGATTGCGCAACGCACGCAGCCGGTTCTGCTTCTCCTCGTGTTCCATGTCGTCTTCCGGTTGGGCGAAGTAGTTGATCAAATCTTCCAGGCACATTACCATCTCACCCAGGTTGACCGTCTGCAGGAAGATCGAATGGCGACGATTTTCCTGCAACGTTTCAAGGCCACTGTACGAAGGAGACGAGAACTGTTATACACTCTGCCATACACCTGTATCGCTTACCGGTTGGTCTTACCTAATAAACTTGGTGAACAAACTACTGCACTTGCGGATAACACGAGCCGTACGCGACTCCTCTTCCTGCGAGCGCGAAAAGTCCAACCCATCGTCCATCTTGCCCTCCTCGTGGAGGATGGCTTGCTTTTCCTCCACCTTACCGACGCCCTTCTTTTTCGTTTCGTAACTCTTGTAGCTGACCCAAAGACCGGACTCATAGTGCTGCATGATGACCGTCGAGTCACCGTACTTGATGATCGGTGCACCAATGATTTCCAGATCCTTGTCCTCCAGCACTACCTTCTGGTCGTCCTTCTCCAGACGCAGCACAAATGCGGTCTGCGAGGTGGTGGCCTGATCGCGGCTCATCAGTATCAGTTCGTTGTTTTCGTTCACACCGAGGTACCGGCCGGTGGTAAGATGGCGTATACGCATCGGGTGCGACCAATTGATGAACCCACCGGCCCACTTGGTACGGGCTAGCTCGAGTCGCCATAGGGAACGTGCCTGTGACATCACAGAACCTCCCTCGTATACGACAATGCTGGAGGGGGGAATTTTGAGGTAAATTAGTAAAAACATTGGATCAAGGTTTTTAACAGCCTTAACTCACTTTTGACCCGAATCTAAACTCCAGGTACTCGGGATCGTTAAACATTCATCACCGCCGTGGAAGAACCGAAGTACATCGCCACCGAAAACGTAGCCGACGTACTTCATGCGCGAGATACCGGTTCCGTACGGCTGTACGCTCCAGTGCGTCACATGGAAGCTAGCGTTCACGATCGACAGATCGTTTTCTTTGGTGGTGTGCTGTTGAGATAGGATAATCGTGAATTAATATCTTGAAGATGTGCTCAGAAGACCGGTTAGCTTACTCACCAGATAACGCTCGGTAGCGACGGACACCAGAATCAGATCGTCTCCGACACGGACCTTCTCACCTTCCGAACGTTGCTTGCTGGCTGGATGGACGGTCCACCAACAAGCTTCACCCTGGCTGTGCTCCTGTAGACCGACGTCGAACGACAGCTTATCGTTGGAGGACGAAGTTGACAGACAGGCCAGATACTACGCTCGCCAGGGTGGTTGGGAAATAGAAAGTGATTAACAAAAATCGGGCGTTGCTGTGCGTTTGCCAAGCTAAGTGTCTAAAAATAGCTGCCATCTCAACAAGTTGCCAGAATTTCACCGAACGAGCAAGTGGTTGTTGGCATTGAACATCAATAAATTTGGATTGGCCAAAGCAGGAAATTATGAGGGCGAATCAGTGCCAATAAACATAGAATTCCTTGCCATGGTGATGGCTAAACGAACCGTTCGGAAAACATTACACAGCTCAAATGATTGTACTCGGCTAATTGGGGTTTACTTACCATGTCACTGTTGTTGTGACGCAACAGGATGGCATTGCCGTACAGCAACGTTCGATGGCCGGATCCAGTGCCCTTGCCCTATTTTCGTCGCAAAAGTGTAATTGATTAAGGGAGAAAAGGGAAGTGAACCAAAACAAAAGAAAAGAAAACATAATTTTAGTAATGTGATATAGTAAGAACGAAACATTTACGGTTTAGAACACCATTCGCCAAGACAGGTAAGCAGCATATCCATGGAGCTGCCACATTGTGGTTGTTAAAATTTTCAGTTGTAGAGGAGTTTTTCTGATAGTCATTTCATACACATGAAACTAATGGTGTTAATAAACTGTCACGTCAATCCATTCCAATGCAAACTGGAGGTGGTGTTTGTTTTTGTTTTAACAACACTATTCTACAATAGCAACATCACTGCATGTGTCGATGTTATTCGGTTGGTGCGAGAAAATATTTACAACGTTACTTAAGTGCTGTTATATCAACTGCAACTGTACAGACATGCGCTGAGATGCAGACTGTGTCACAACATGCAACTGGAAGACGTCTGATGCACGGATGTTAAGTAAAGAATGAGATCACTCTTGTGGGATGCAGTACGCGAACTAACGATACCCCTGCCATCAGCATGGTGTCGAATTTCTTCACCCAAAAAAAAGTCTTCTTGAACAACTTCAATTAAGGATTGCGAATCGATTATCGTTATCTTTTCAAAACAGAAATTGGCAACTCTCCATGTAAATACAACCATGCTACGTACGGGACACTGAAAGCTTGAGCGAAATTCGACAAAACGCTCATACTATGTACACAGAGGAACTTGTTTTTATTGTTACAGTTCGTTCTCATTCAAAGGCGGACGTAAGTGTGTAAATAATAATTAAATTTTGATAGAAAAATTGATAAAGATTTATAGTGATGATGGATGAAGTTTTAGAATAGAGAGAGTGTGTGACAAATTTAGAAGAAAACAAAAAAAAAGAAACGATAAACAAGCCAAATCGTTTAGTTGAGTAAATTTTGAAAATTAAAACAAGAGGAAAAAAAAAACAAAATAAAACCAAAATTTGCAGCCAATTTAAAATTCTAGAGCGTAATGTGTGTTGAGAGTTAAAATGAAAGTAGAGTATGAAGAAAAAGGAATAAATAAAGTTTAAAATAAAGAAAGAGAGATAAAACGATCGCATATGAAGAAAAGAAGTAAAAGTGCATACGAGAAGTGTCGAAGGAGAGAAGTAAAAGAGATAGAAATGAAAACAAAAGAGAAGAGACATGAAACATGAAATGCCAGGCCGGGCAACGGGTAAGGCAACAGATCAAACAAGAGTCGAAACAGAAACACGTAACACGTAGCAAAAGAAAACGAAAATGAAAACCGAACGAAAAGAAAGAAAACAAAGAAAACAGAAAGAGAAAAGGGATTGGATTTTGTTCGTTTCGTTTCGCGCATGAAACGGATAATCGGATACATTCGGGGGAAGGAAGAAGACAGGATGAAATCTTCACATCGCTTAGTGTGCGCTGCAACTTACTACCGAATCGTTGCCCTGAAAGTAGATTAAGCCGAAAAAATGGGTTCCGCATGAGAACGAGTGTGATTTTCTTTTGGGTGGACTTTAATGTTCATAATTTAATTGTTTTTTTTTTTACATTTTTGTTTTGGTTGGCAGCAGAAGACGAAAGAGAAAGACGCATAGAATGGGAAGAACTTACTTATGGTAAATTTTAATAGCTTAAATTACAGTAAGACATTTTTTTGCACCGTAAATGTGAGCAAATTATTGTTGGGAAGGGCAGAAAGCGAGACCAACCAGTGGCATAATTTTTATCGCATTAACTTACGGCACGGAATTAGGAGCATTAGGTGGTTGACGACTCAGATACACCGACATTCATAAAATGCTCATAAATCATCCCCGTGTTCCGTTGCGATTCCAGGAAGGAGTGTGTGTGTGTGTATGAAGGCAAATTTCGAGAGCGAAAGATAAGGACAAAAAATGCAACCAGCGGAAGGAAACGGTTACGAATGGTTCGAGCGGTGTTACGGGGAGGTGTCCCCAGTGGCAAAGAAATCGACCGGCATACAACGTCGGCACGTTTTCGTAGCATCCATCTCTCCACGTAGGGCAGGTTCATCTCGGCACGGAATGTGATTGAAAGCTTTCAGCTGAAGCTGGTGTTACACCCCCCGGTTTCGCTTTCCTATGCAAATTGTGCAACTTTTACGACCACCTGGACGGCCATAAAGAGAACACCCACACCGTCCTAGTGGTACCGTGGATCAATACTGGTAGAAGGGCATGGTAGAAGTGCAATAGAAAAAATTCCAACCATTCCACCGTTCGAAAATCAATCTCTACCGGATGCAGAGAAGGGACGAGAACGCAAATAGGACGAGAAAAAAAACATTATCTGAGATGAACTTGTACTTGTTGAGAAAACAAAAAACAAAAGACGCAGACTATAAAATGGAACGAGAAACAACAATGAACAACAATAAAAATTCTACTTAGAAAAAAAAACAAAAACCAAAAAAAAACAAAAGCATCTATCGCCTGAAGTTCCACCACCAGGGATAGCTCACAAATGGGGTAAAGAGGGGCAAACATCGGTACAAAAAGCAAAAAGAAAACATCAACCAACTTTCAGCATGATCTAGTGGCGCCATCTAGCGGGAAATGGTTTGTACGGTTTGTTGGGTATTTTCGATTTTGTTTTACGTGTCCTTTGAGGTCCGAAAAATGATTGGTCCGTGTGTGTTTTGGGAACTGAACCCCTTTTACTCCCATAACGAGGACCGTACCCAATTCCAATGTGTGATGCAAATTGACTCTTCAAACAGGACGACAACCATTAGTGATTACCCCAAAAGACCAAAAAAGCGGAACAGGTGGTGTTGTGTATAATGTTGGTGTGAATTATGCATAGCCCCCAAAAAAGCGGAAGGGGGAAAAATACAACGGCAAACAAAATTCGAACCAACCCACCCCATATTGTCAACCCCCCCGTGTGTCACACGTGTATAGGAACAGCACTCCAAAAGGATGGTCCAACTAATCGATAATTTATGCAAAACTACTCCCGTATCTTGGCACCAGTAAGTGGAAAACAGGCTGATGTGTGTGTTGTTTCGGTGCTCCGTGCGAGAATGACAGAAACAAGCTCATTCTGGTGTAGTGGGGACGTGAAAGTGTGTGGATGTGAATGTTTTCTGTGCATATTTAGTTCTACTGATGTGCTTGTGGGGTAGATAAAAATCAAAACTCTCGTACATGTTGTGCCAGGATGGTGCAGAAATAGTGAGAAGATTCAAAGCGCTACCACACAACAATTGGACTGAAGGTAAGTTGTGGTGATGAGCTTTCCGCTCACAGAGTGCCAGTAGATGAGGTGTAATTGTGACTACTCCCGTCCTGTCATATAGACCCCCCCCTGTGGGGCGTTTCAGTAATCAACAGAACTCAGGCTCAGGACGGAAGTTGGACCGATGTCGACTAGCGTGTGGCGTACTGCGGACGGCATACTTACGGTTTCCGACCCGGCGGCAGTGACCAGCTCCTGTAGCGCACGCACCGACAGCGCCTGCTCTATTACGAACACGCACTGCGATAGGTCCGGCGGGATGTTCTTGTCTGCGATGTTCTCCAGAAAGCAGTGCCGGTTGCCGAAACCCTCGGCTGCCAGACACACGCGCTCACCGGTTGCCGTGCAGGACAGGCAGACCATGTCTTCCTGGGGATGGGTAAGCGATCGGTGATAAAAGAAAGGAGAAAAGGACAACGTCGAAGACGATTAGTTAAATTGATATCACGCACTGATGAGGGTGACTCGCTGATGAGCCGTTCCGGAGATAGATATGATTGTTAGAAGATGCTCGTTTTGAAAGAATAATCCTTCAAAGGACGTTTGGAACTTTGGGGGACTTGGAGAAGTTACTAATACTCCAAGTTAGGTTAAGAGTCGTAATTTAATTACTACTTAGTGAGTAAGTATTTAAAGTTTAAGTCGTGATGTGTATGTCGTTAAAAATAACCACGACTTTATAAATTTTAATGAAAAAAATAACTAGATAATGCTTGATGGAATATGTATAAAAGAACTAGCTTTTCAGGTACACTATTACACACTCCGCTGCTTTACTTATCAAGTTGTTGTTAACTTTATGCCATTAGGTAAGCGATCTGCGAAGTTTGGACCAAGAGAGCCCAGGACTATCGTATCTGGCTCACCAGGAGTTTATTATAAAAAATATGAAAAAGGTTTAATGAATTATTGACCTTAGTGGTCGGCGAAGTCTAGACAACAAGTGCCCAATAATATTGTATCTAGATCGTCTGGAGATTATTCTAGAGATTTTCAAAAAGCAACAATCCATTAGTGAGCATCGGAAAGGCCTTGAGGAATTAGTTTGAATCACAGAAAAAATAGACATGTTTCCGGACAGTTATGATTAGCTTTTCTTCAAAAGAACGGAGGTCTCAAGCCTGCTTCAAAACTACTGACAATTAAAATGCTAAGAGAAAATATTAGTATTCTTATTTCATTTAACTTTTTCCCAAAGTATAAATCAGGAAGAGATATGCTGAAAACTGTATTTTGATACCTTGCTCCGTTTGCCAGGTCAATCAGATCAAAATCTTTGGGCAATTCTTTTTGGATCAAATTCAATCGTAAAGCTCGAGGTGTGCAAACATCTGCGTGCCTAATCTCTTATTTCTCAGATGAAAGATTCCTCACATGTTCGAAACAATCCACTATTTGATGCGTGGCATGATTTATGAGACTTTAATCAATAATGTGACCGAAGACTCTGCCAGACGATGTAACGAACGGTGAAATGGATTCTGGCGGTTGAGGGACTCTGACCCTGGCTTCTTTCAAAAGGTATCAAATCTCAATTTTACATCTTTTTCATTTAAGATCAAAAATCTTCAAAGTTTGAACCCTAGGCCTCTTCACAGTTTCTGTGTGAGACGATTTTGGTGAGAAGTTACAGCTTTAATTTCGCTTCGGACTTCAAAAAGGCTTAGTCAACCAGTGCAATTGAGATGCTTTAGTGGCATAGAACGGATACTTCTACAAGTTTGCAGTGATACCGATGAGCAAAAGCTTCAGAATCTGGCCAAAAATTAAGAATATTATTCTACAAATATATAACCTTAACTCCACAAGTCAATCCATCGTATCAATAACGATATGATAAAAAGATTTGTTGAAGTCGGTAGATATTTATGACCATCATAATGTTCTAGTCTTCAATAACGCTATTAAATCATCTTTAAACCAAAATTAAAAGCTGTATGAAAAACATCACCCATCGGAAATGGCCATAAAACCGCAAGCTCGCCTACAGAAATCTTATAAACCACCAGCTTTGTGGAAGGTGTGAAATCTTAAACAATTCATGAAAAGACAACGTTGTTCCATGCCATTGTCTTCTTGCGGCGAAGCACTTCCAATTGGCAAGCAATTCGCCAAACCATGGCGAATGTTTGTACAGATATTTCTGTGTAATGTGTTTGGTTTATGGCCCTGCTAAAACCGGAACCCGGAGGGCTCTTACAGCGGGTGGAAACCGTGGGTACCTGGTTGGTTCATGAATGCTTAATCGATCCGTTCGAGCTTCGTGAAAAGGAGTTCCGGGTTGGTTGAGCTCGGGCAGAGAAAAGGGGAGCACCAGGCGTTTGGGGAGTAATAAAATTTTACGATATAATATCTTTGTTAACTAATTAAACGATAACAAAGTGCGTTATCAGACGGGTCGTTTAATTCAATAAGAAAATGTTTGCCCTGGCTTACTTTCAATCCTCTCCCCTAGCGGAAGGTGATACATTTGTTAGGTTAGGAATTAAAATAGCGCTACAAGAAAATGGGGCAATGGGTACTTACCGTGCGCAGGAATGAAACATCATCCTGCTCGGATCCTCCCTCTGCTTCAGCCATGTTGCTGCACTACTACGGCTCTATCTTGGCAGCTTTTGATTCCCACCCCTTTATGGAACAGTTCGGCAACTTTCGCTGCCCGGCGTGCCTCGCTTGCGTACAGCGGCAGCAACACCAGCAAGCGCTAGAGACCGATAGACGTTTGAATCACTTTCACTGGACAGCACCGTCGTTGGTGGTGATCACCACCGTTTCGCTTGCTTTCACGTTTGGCAAGATTTCTGTTTTTCCTTCGGTTCGGCTTTTCACAATCACTGTTCCGTACACTGTTCTGGCACTAGTTTTCGCTGCCCGCTGCTGGCACACATTCACCGACGGCCATACTAATCCTGTTTCTGCGAGGCACAACCACGTTGACACGCGGAAGCTGGCGGTGTTGCGGGGTGGGCGGGGAGAGTGTTGGTGACGAAACAAACAAGGCTTGTAGTAGACGGTTCGCGTTAAAGGTGGTCAAGTTTCGGTTTCGAGATCGGTTCGATCGTAGCCGCTATAGTAGAAGCACGTCGTGAATGTCGTCGTGTGATCCTGTGAAATGAATGGAGGGCGAACAAATTCGTACAATTTATTGCAAATTATGTGTGGGAGGATTGGGTGCGTAGGTGAGTGGGACGGAAAGGGAAGGAGATGAACAACGGATGCAATTTCCGGGGGAAAACGGATGAGAAAGTTTTGCCCAAGGATTTCGGACAACGAAGCGTGCTGGTGCCTTCAGTATGGGATGCTGAAAATAAAAAGAACAAATAAAAAAAAGATAAGTTTGTTGGTAAATCTTTTGAGGATTTGTGTTTGAAGTAGCACGGTTTTCGTGACAAGGCGTGGCTTTACAGTGATTTATAGAACTGATAGTTTTATTTGTGGTCAATCTAGCAGAAGAAATGTAATTTATATTCCAAAAAAAATCTGTTGAATTTTAATAAGATTTTATTTCTTTTAGAAAAATTCCCAAAAATCCTATTCGACTTTGTAATCAGCTTATGAATGTTTATCAAATTGTTTATGAATTGTTTATCAATAAAGAAATACAAAACCGTAACAGCATGAGCTGTTAACTTCTTACGGAACGGCCCAAACTAATTATAGTACAGTTCTTCAGCTCTCGACATAATTTTCCTTTGCAATGAACTAATAAATTGAATGGAAAACATACTTAGATGGTCGCTGGCTAGGGAACGGTGTACATAACCGGCGTGGCAGCAACCGCTACGACATTTATTATAGCTGCCACGACCGTCACCACATGTTCGGAACGGGTTTCGCCGTAGGTCCCCGGCTGAAATCCGAGATCATCGGCTTCAAGGCTATCAATGATAGGCTATGCACCCTGCGCATGCGAGGCAGATTCTTCAACATCAGCCTCATTAACGTTCACGCCCCTACCGAAGACAAGGACGAGGAGGACAAGGACCTGTTCTATGGCCTCCTCATAAAAACCATTGACCAGTGCCCCAGATATGACGTAAAAATC
>KB663666.1:585202-617892 GCA_000349025.1 Anopheles minimus
CTAGACCGTGAGCGGTATCGAGGATTGTTGCAGCAGGCCAAGACCGCGAAGCGGTTGTAGCGCCTGATAAGTAAGTAAGTAAGTATACTTAGATGGTAGGAGCGTTCCTTAGAAATCAAGTTCTGTAAATACTTATTGATTTGTATTTTATATTTTATTTTATTTTATTTTCCCTCCGATTTCTCTCTCTATGTTTATGTCTTTAGCTTAACAACGCATAAAAAATTATGTTTGTTTTTAATAGGGAGCCTGACTAGTTTACTTTGGCTACAAGTACATGCTACTTTACTTCCATTTACCATGGAAATATAAGAAAATTATGCAAATGGTGAGTTTCATTATTCTACTCTAAACATTAAAATTTGTAGCGACATTTACTGATATCAGTGGTCGGCAAGTTGAGACTCTTAAACTGTTTGATATGCTTTGACATTTTGAATAGGACTCTTAATCTTATAATATCATGCCTAATCTAACATTTTGTCACAATTTGTAATTGCATTTAATTTGTATTGTTGATGCATGAGGATTTCCAATAATTTCTACTTCTGCTTGTAAGGCACTATAAACTCGAGAAGTCTTCTTCGAGCCTATTTATGCATTTCTAGAATTGTATATTCCCGCAACGAGATTATCGGTCCTGAGTACGGATGTGTGGTCTAGATTGGATTTTAGTACTCTTCCTGTCATGTGAAAGAGAAACAACTGCCATCTGTACTACCGATCCACCTCGGTTCTAATAATAAATTTTACAATTTTATTTCATTGTTTCTTTAGAATATTGAACACAGCAGACCGTTCTACAATCGAACAGCGATTAGCTGTACGTTACTCCAGTACTCTGTCGTCTGCTGTAGTTTTTCAGCAATAGACAAGTGTATCACAGATTTGCACAACAAATCAAATGGGAATTTAAGATTTAATAAATGAGTTTAAAATAAAGTTTTGTAAGAATCCAAAAATGAATACCCTATGAGTTTTTTTACAATACATTTTTAATACTCAAAAACCAATAAAACCTATTACATGTACATTTTTATGATGTTCAATTTTTTGGAATGGGAAGCTTCTCAATCACTGACCTACATAGATTGAGTTTATTACATATAATAATACTAAAATGAAATAAACTGTTATGATGCCAGAGCAAACATGTCAAACATGAGCCCCGAAAGACGCAATCGATTGTTGTTATAAAATTAAATCTATTGGTTTCGAGTAATTATTCTAGTGACAAAATGTCCCATCGCCAGGAAGATTCACGAAGCTAATCGAACTCTGCACCTTCTCCAGCTTATCCCATATATGGGCCCCAATTTCTCTTAGGACCCCCACAACTCTTCATCCGAATTAAAAAGATTTTGCTACAAAACTGTGATCAATCATACTTTAAGTTAGAAAGCTTATTTTTGTAGAAGTCATCCGTCAAATAATCGAGCAAATATCGAACATCCAATTGAAACTCTAATCTGCTAGAAACTTTTGATCTGTCGTTTCGGAAAACTACCTTACCATGTTATTTCGAAGATGCTGTTAGGATTTTATTTTAATCTTTTATGCATTTGTTATATTTTTTTAAAAATTTGGTAATATTCTAAATAAAAAAACTCAAAGTTGGCTTGCCAGTTTGTATGGAAAGATAGCTGTGGATGAGTTGCCGTACTTCAAGGACTATGCAATAAAATTTCTGTTAAGACAAGTGTAAACTCATGAAGTTCGACTTGAAACTGTGTATTAGATAATTACATTGAATTTATTAGATTTATTTTATTAGGCGGTCCTGTGGCAGAGGAGATAGCGCCGTCGGTATTAAACGATAGGACCGGAGTTCAAATCACACCAGGGCCGAGCACTGTCTAGTGAGCCAGAAATGCAGGCATAACCGACTAGGTCGTTACTCTAAAGAAGAGGAATTTATTTTAAATCGATTAGTAATCATTAAAATCAAACATTACACCGAACAAAATATAAGACCTGGTTTTGTATTAAACGGTGCGGTTATAAATTGTTTCAAAGCTTACAACCATTTTAAATTTTTCTGTTTCACATACATATTGGCCAGTTTAAATTTGATCAAATTCACTTATCATTGTAAATAATCATTAAGCCAATAAATAATTTAAACTGATTATCATGCTCCTCAAAATTGTCAATCACTTTAACCATAGTTCTTCATCTTCCCTTTAGTTCTCCCTTCATTTCCTTTTAATTATTCCATGATTTTATAATGAGTAAAATTAGCACATTATCAAAACTGCAACTCAAAATGTAACGCCACCATATGGTGCGCGTAGTAATATAAAATTCTCGCACCATTTGCAAAGTGCAAATTGGTTCCTTCCCGCTTGGTTTTCATTAATGCATAGCACATTAATTTTATATCACATGTACGTAATCTACTCCCACCCTACGCCCAACCCACAATGTTGAGTGGATAATTTATCCCTTTTGTGTGTGTTTTTTCTCTCTCTCTCTCTTGTGCTAATGTTGGTATATTTTCAAGTTCGCCTCGCCTTATTTATGTTGCTTTGGGGCTTGGTGGTCATAACGGATTGCTTGTTGAATCCTGGCTGGAAGCAACAGCTGTTACGGTACGGTTCGGACCGGTAGCGACCGATCGCATTAAAAATGGCCTACAAAATCCTTTCCGGTTTCTGTGTATGGTTATGTGTGTGTGTGTCGGGGGAGGGGAGTTGATTTTTTTTTTCGTTCATTCATTCGTTTGCCCTGTTCCGGATGGAAAGTTTGCTTCTTATAAGCATTAAAGCAAGCAACAGTTTTACCCGTTGGAGTGAATTTGACTGCACGTAGCTTTTCCCAGGACGTTCCCAAGCCCAGAACGCTTGTGGTTCGGTTGGAGTTGAATTGTTCGAACCGGCTGGTGTCTAAACTCTTCCCCAGCCCAGACGTACCGGAGATAGTTTGGGCAATTTTCGTTTATGTTCCGAAAGGGGCAGGAGGATAATGTGCGAATTGGTAGAGGGACATTCATTTTCGGTCAGATAGTGCCACAAGTGGAAGCTATCGTCTGCATGGCAGAACGATGGGCATAAGGGCATCTACCTCCACAGAAGGCTCCCACAGAAGTTTGTTGGAAATGCGGGAGTGGGTTACGGTGCCAGGCACAAAAAGACAACCGTAACCGTGTAGCCAACCGTCGTCGTCGGTCGTTTGGCTCGAATAAAGATGGGCTTGCTTTTGTTGTCGGCGACGAACTTAAGACGATGGCCCGCTTGCCATCGTACGGTGGAATGGGAGGTGTAGTGTTGATTTTTTATACCTCGTTCCATCCCATCGTTTTCGGCGCGTTCGGGCTATTTTATGGATGGATGGTGTCATTCTGCGGAAAAGCCCGAAACGAACCAAAGCGGAACAGTATACCGATAGGGCAAATATTTGCACATCGTGTGTAGCATTGAATGATAAAAACCGTGCGATGGCTCAGAGCGATGGCACGAAAACAGATTATGAAGGATAACGGGTGAAAGGTTTGTGAAATCGTTTCGATATACGTTCAATACTGGTATGGTTTTTTTCCGTTCCGAAACATCCCAAAAATTATTACACATCGTCAGCTTTACACATTTATTTATTGCACTACTTTTTATTTCATTTACAACTGATGCGGTACACAAACAAAAACCGGGGCAAAATGAGGTCAAGGTTTTTCTGCAAGTGACATTGTGTCGTAAGACGATTGGAAAACTAATCAAGATTTTCCGCATCCGGGCAGCAACTGTTTATTACCGTAGCAGTTGTATCGTGCTCCGTTTCGGGTCTGGGTGGGGTGGGTTTTCCAGTGTTTTGTTACGTTTAGCAATCCACCCACAAACGGAAAACGCTACTCCTCGTTGCATGGATGGAAAATAGCATCCAGTCACGCGAACCAGACACGGAACCGCACATCAGCAATTGCAGTTGATTGCGAATGCGAATCCGTTTGGTGAAACGTTTACAAAACGGTTCCGTACATGTAGAAGGACTTGGAAATGATTACATCTTGCAAGAGCTACATGTACGCTAGTGACATCTATAATGGTGGAAAGTTGTAGGAATTACGCTTGAAGATGTTTCGCAAGCGATATTATTTCGATTAAATTAAGTCGGGTGTATAAAACGATTGTAAAGATTATTTTTGCACTCAATATATGTTTTTCCTAGCGATTCCAAAATAAGTTTCAGGAAGATTCTGCGAAGAAAAACCCATCACATCGTTTGCAGTAGTACGGAATTGATTTTATCCTTCAGGCGACCGTGAAAGTTGTTTAGCGAAAATCAAGCGATAAAGCAAAAAGGACTCACTGTGTCGTCGGTATGGTGTTCCTAATCGGATTATCCGGGAAAATCGATGATCGCTCAGATGAAAACGGTTTTGCCGGGTTGGAGCATGGAGCGAACACTTATCGCAGCAAGCAAAGCGAGTGATTTATTTCACGCTACTGTTAGTATGTCCTTTTAATGGTGGGATCTTTTATGGCAGCTTTTGAATTAAGGATGCATTAGAAAATTCTCGGCTATCTTTCAGTGTTCTTGGAACTCTTTTAAGAGTTTAACAACATCGTTTGTATCACTTTGTTTTGGTAAACGATGCGAAAATGACACGAAAATGAGGTATTGTAAAACCACAAACGAATGCAACAGGGTCATGTGGTGAGTAAATCACTTTTTGATGTGGTTTTTTCTTGGGAAAAGCTTCCGATGTACAATAAGAAGCATATATTCTGTGCCGAAAAGCTGTTCTGACCACATAAAGGACACCATTTTGACTACGTTCTCAGTTTATTGACTGTAATTGTTAATTTTATGATTTATTTTTAAAGATAATTAACATATAAATTTATATTTAAGGGTGATATTATAATTATTTTATTTTATAGTTAGATTATTTTATTACAGACATACGATCTGGCTTATTTAAAAATATCTGTGTTATTTAAAAAGTTTTTTATTATTTTATTAATAATAAAATATGCTTTAATTGTGAACAATTAAATATTATTAAACACTTTTCAAACAAGTTTTCCATTTGTGCATTTTACTAGTTTTCATGTAAAAATTATGGCTTCCATTCGTTAGCGGAAAACAAATAAACAGAACATATTTTTTGTTGCTTTGACTTCCACCCTCCAAATTAAACATCCACCATAAAACAGTGGGCAGAAAAACTGTCCTCCTTTTTTGGCTGGAAGGAAAAAGCACACACAGATAAATATCGCGTACCAACCCGCGGTCTTTCCCTTCCTAACCCAAGTGAATCAACATTTCGCACGAAATGGAAGCAATTAGTGTGGCGTATCGCTTCCCTTTCATTAGTCCGTTGCTTGGTAACCCAGTCACAGGGATTTTGATAAGGTTTTGAGTGGTTCTGGGGTTTTTGGTGGTGTTTCCTCTTCGATAAGATCTCGAAGGCTGGGAGTTAGTTATGCAATGGAGAGCTTTAAGTGTGGAATGGAAGGTTTGTTTTGTGTTGTATGAATTGAGCTTGGATAGAAGCTTTGGAGTATAATTGGGTTTTATGATGTATTATTGTTGTGACAATGTCATAACAAATTAATTGCTGAAGATGCATTCATATAAAATGCTTAAAGTTTTTGTGTGATTGACCATCACGATTTGTCTAATCCTGATTTATTTTATATCTCTATTTGCTCTTAAAATTCCTATTTTATATTATGCTCTTGGAAAATAATACCCCAAGAATGGCAGTTCCACTTACAACGCAGCGGGTTAGAAAGTGCGGAACTATTTACTTTCTCCTCACACATTCCTTCAGTCCTGGTCAGCTCGAACGGAGACAAACGAAAACAATCACCGCATAAATGTTGCCTGGGTGCATTTAATTATTATACCCTGGCACGAATCGTTGTCGTCATTGCTTGCATTTGGTGGAACGGACGCAAACAGTCTGGAGAGACACGATCTACATAATGAATAGTGTGAAATTCCAGCGAATAGCCCTTTCCATGCCAGTGATGATGCAACCCTGTGACCTGTCTAGCGTAACAGTAGCCTGAGTGCAACTGGCGTTTGCAATTTTCAGAGTTGGTGAGGATTCTAAAAATAACTTATTTATTTAAAATATTAATTTATTGGTCTAATAACTGGTTTCTATAAATTATTCATAAATAAATCTTGGAACCAAAACTAATCTAGATAATTAATATTAATCCATCTGAAAGTAGAATACACATCACCAGGAAGCTATAAAAATATTTCATTTTCCTTCTACAAAACCATCCTCCAACACGAGGCATGTTTGTTGCTGCAGTCGGTAGGAAAATAATATCTCGAAATGACTGTACGCCAACATTAATAACACTCTGAGATTACTTCATCGGCTTTCAAACACTAATAACCGTCTGCGTTTGCTGCTAGTCAAAGCCACAGTACATAGACAGTATATAAGAAATACACATTCATCTGGATCATCTGTTGAGAGTGAAGATCTTGAGTTCGATGTGTAAAAATAGCTCATCATTCTGTGTACACAGTAGGACCAGTCGGCGAATATCCGGTCGGTATACCGAGAATCGGTGACAATGAACTGTTTTTGCTGGGATTCTTGCACCACCACAGCGTCCCTATGAAACAATGGCCATGTGTTTGTTCAGTGTCCAACATGTTTGTTACACGGTATTATGAAATGATTGTAACAAAGAACCATACACTTGATGGGTTGCCAAAAATGTGGACAAAATGTATGAATGAGTCCTGCAGATTTTTGGCAGACCACTGTTAGGTGCGAACGGTTTTATATGATTCATAACTCATCACATACATTTCCTCAATGAAGCAACGTTATTCAATGGCTTGTGTGGGAAATATTTATAGAGCATTACTTATTATTCTACCAACATAATATGCTTCTTACTAATAGAATAATATAATATGACTATATATCATTATGTTTTTATAAAGCAATATTAGACAAGTGCCAAGTTTTAAAATAAAAACAAACTTTACAACCAAAATAATAAGGTTTGTTTTTATTTTGTTTATTTTGTTTTTGTTTAATGCTATATTTTGTGCAGCTTGTACCGGTGTGTCGGATTATCCGTGTTGCTTACAAACGAACAGTCTCAAAGGTTTTAATTTACTATTTGACATTTTAAAAACAAACTCTATTGAATGTATCAATATAAAATAATACAATACGGTCAAATGCAAATAAAATTTGGAAATTCTTATTGTTACACCACAGTTAAATAAGCCATAACTTATAAACTAATGTTTATCAGTAAACTGAAATTTTCATTTACATCGGGTTGTCGGATTATCTGACCTAGTCCGCTGTATTGTTGCAGTGACAACCAGCAGGATACAACATTTTAGTTAAATGTAATTAAAATATATTTCTTCATCTTTCTGGATCACAATAATAACTGCAAATGTTATTTATTATTGAGAGCTATCAACCACTTAATCAATTACTGAATTGCTCGCCAGATTTGATGCAGTAATACTACGGGTAGAGTTTTACAAAGGTAGTGTCTCCCCTTTTTCCAAGATAATTCTTCTTTTAAGCTCATAGGAATAAATAGAATGCAGTTTAATATTTCCTATCCATAATAATAATTCAAATATAGGAGACAGAAGACTCGGTACTTTAGTGGCAGTAGCACCGATCTTGACATGATAAAGTTGATAAAAAACCCTAATAGTACCGGATCCACTATCTTCTGCTTGGTTTGTGGCAGTAACAACCCAAAGTAAAACTGTCAAATGTGAGGAAATAGAGGACCTCAAAAGTTCGTGTCCTGCTACAAATTACTGGCTCCCTTGAATATTATATATCTCTACAGGGATAGTCAGCCCGGCGAACGGTGGAATAGTTTGGATTGGATCTCGATATCTGTCATGTATTGCCGCTTCCAAGTATTTCCTCATGCGTATCTAGTTACGTGTAAATAAAAGTCTTGGACAAGTACCCCAAGATTTCCTGAGGATTTTGTTCTAAGGAAAATTAAAACTGTCTTCTTCTTTTGATTTATAGAAATATACATGATGATAAGGGAATAACTCTACGTTAGTCCATAAAAATATTATAATCTCATCACAACACATATGATCATATGTCAGGGTGGTCTTCTATGAACTTCGTCAGACTATAACAACATGTTTTATTTTTTCCATATTCTCTGAGTGTATTAAGTTTTGTGTATCAGAATCGCAGTGAAATAAAGCTACTTACCTTCTTCAAATTTCACTGCACGGCGTTCTGTGGATGGCTTGTTCGTAATATCCACTTTGAAGTTAATATCCAGAAGCATCTCCATTCTGAAGGTGATCGTACTGTTTCTTTCTTTCCTATTAACTACACCGACTGTGGGAACAAGCTAGTAATACAGCTCCCGAAACATGTTTACAGCACCATTTTCCTTATAAACAAAAATGCTTTTCCAGCATCATTTTCCCGCACACTATCAACACAATGCCTTCCAATATAACTGCAGACGTTTCGAGTGGTGGTTACTTCATCTCGTCGGTTTCTTGCAGTGGCCTTGGCTTGTTTCATGCCCACTTAAACGCACACACACACTGTCATCGATTATCTCTTGCTCTCTCGCATGTTTTCACGTGTTTGTTAGATAGCTTGAAAAACATGATCACACACATCTCATACGAAAATAAACTCTTTCGCGTGCTAGAAAGATGCTCTTCTCTCGAAAAGCACCTCCGCATCCTAGATGCCGGTTATTGGCGAGCAGATCTGCAAGCGCACGCGCATTTGCAGCTTGTGCAAGCACCACAAACACTCGCAGCCGTACGCACTCGCACTTCCACACGATCAGATGCACGCGTGTGTTGGCTAACTTTGACCCGGCACGACCGGGCTCCGACCGTGGATCGCGCGTTTCGGGACAAAAAGTTGTATTCGGTTGCTGGCACGGCTACTACTGCTTGTTGTTGTTATTTTTCTACTGCCACTGTCACTGGCGATCGGTACCAATTCTGCAACCCCTGCCCGAACCGGGAAGAGCAAGAAAACATTGAACGGTGACCGGTTTCGGTGCGCTCGAGGAGGTATTTAAAAATAAAACTTTTCACTTGCCACTTTGGTCGGCCAACTCGCACTTTTTTTTGTGTGTGTCGGCTCTTGTACACGGAGCCATATTATTATTTTTTCACAACCCTGGGCCGGATTTATTTTCCTTTTCTTTTTTCGCACACATCCGGAAGCAAGGATCGACAGGCAGGATCGATTTAATTATATCCACCACTGGGTAGGACCCAGCGTTTCATTTGCAGAAGGTGGATTAATATTTTCTGCAACACTCTTATGGGGATGCACACTGCACTACGATTATCTAACAATTAATTCATTCACTTGATTGGAGCTTCAAGCTTGGATTTCGAGGTTTCGAGGCTTCAATGGTGGACACTCGCTCGGCTAGCCAGTAGTTGTACGATCGCACTGGAGCACTGGACGCACTAATTATGAAACAGCAGTCAAAAACCGTAATCCACGGCCCGGTTTTTGTAAGGAAGCTAGCTAGCTGGCGGCACACATCACCTACCTTCCCGGCACGACCGACACACACAGACACACACACACACTGGTATGCTATGCGCACCCACTGGCGCAACGGCAGACGACGGTGAGGCAAAAACTCGGCTCGGTGTTCACTCTTCCACGGCTCGACTACGAATGGGTGCGTTCCTTGGGGTCGATATTTTAAGATCGTCCGAGCGCACCGACTCGAACGAACTCGGAACGACCTGTCGGCTCCCGTGTGCGGACATGGGTACGGAGTACAAAAATATCACCTAGCCTGGCCGTCCCCGGGGGTAAGTGCTTCTGGCTGACTCTGACCGGTACGGTGTTTTGTGGGGTTTGTTTTGTGTGTATTTTTTTACCCCTATGGTTGGTTTGAACCGTGCAAGCGAATCTTCTTTGAAAAATATTTGGTCGTTTAATTTCCGATGATGGGCAGCAGGAATTCTTTTCCTCAATCATCCCTTTCGCAATGTGGTGCGGGTTGTGTAAAAGATATTCGAAAACGATTGTGAAATTCAAGCAATTTTGTCGCGGTTAGTGCAAAATGATCGTAAAGCGGTGTCAATAGTATGCAGAATTAACGCATCGAAAGCAACATTCGTCTGTGCCTTTTGTGTTTAATGAGAGAAAAGGATGGAAATAGAAGTATTTCAAATTCAAAGAAAAATCTAGCGAGTTGTTTGGGCTATTGAGCATAATTAGATCAATTATTTTGCTATTTTCTTTTATTGGTTTCATCTTGAAGAATATAAAAAAATGATTGTTTCGTTCAAGTCAATAGATTTTGGATTTTGTTCATTAACTTTATTCATGAATGTTTTCCTATAATTTAATAAATTGCTCATTCTTCAACAATCGGATTCTACCCGGATAAGCGACCAGTACTGACAAAACAAATACTGATTAACGATGATAATCCGGGATTCGTAACTCCGTAAAGCCACTTAACCGAGTGACGGATTATCCGTGAACCTAAAAAAACACAGTTACAAACACGATTTGACCTATTATATGCCAAATTACCAAAATTACAGATTTCTTGTTCAACACCACGTCACGAAGTAAAATAAAATTTAGCATTTAGAAACGAGCCCTCCTATTATTCATAATAAATTAATATTTATGTAGAAATCCCAAGTTACCCATTATTCAGATTGTCCGGTTATTCGACAGGGGTCGAATGAGCACGGATAATCGGCGTTCTACTATATCTGCTTTCACTTGTCCGTTGAAACGACGATTTCCCATACTTATTAAGATTCTGTCTATACTGGGAAATTGGATTTCACTGATGAATTAATTTTAGTGAGATATATTAGTATAATGGCTAGCGTTGCCTCCAGGGTTAAGTTTACGTTTTGGTTTATTCACAAGACATCTGTTTCAATAATCTATTTTTCCCGTCAGTGGGTTTGAAGTTAATATGCCATATTACCCTTTAATACGGCGATTTTCAACGGCTCTTCACCCGAACCTGGGTGATTTTAAGTAAAGCTGAGAACAAGCATTTGTTCTAAAGTTTTAATTGCTTGGCTCCAAACCACATAATTCTGTGGAGTGATTAAGATGCATAGTAATGTTTGCTCCTGGGAGAGAATTGACAGCTGTCATTTCGATGGCATTGAAATTGTTAAACTGTCATTTTTAAGCTGCACGTATAATACAATACTAAGTGTGCAAGGACCCGGGTAATCAGAAGGTCTTTATATATCTTTATCTTTATTTTGTAGCTTTTTATTACAAAAGAAAACTGCACAAATGCTTGAAAATTCTTTAATTTAAACCTACACGGATTATCGAATATCCGGTTAATCGAAAACCAGCTAATCACACATATTGTTTTATTGGCTGTTTGAATCGTTCGGGATTGCTATTAAAGTTGAAGGTAATTGCATGTTTCGAAAACCGAGCGTATTCAGCTCAATTTTCCTTTCGTTTGATGTTGGATACGGAAAGGCAGTACAAGACGTATATTTATTTCCTTGAGCTAGCCGAGATTTGAAGAAAACCGCAGAGTATATTCTTAGTTATGCTATTTATAAAGCATAATCAAACAGCAACGCATCTAAAGCTGCCCAAGGTGGTGTATGTATGGTTTTGCAAATTGAAACGAAACAGCTTGATTCGAACCAGTTGCAAGGTTTCGTATTGTTCGATGTTATACATTCAGTTTAATGTGTTGTTTTTTGTGATCGTTAGCAATTGTGATCAGTAAAATCATTGTAATATAGAAAGCAATATTCTTGTATGTTTGACAATTTTTTAATACTCTTTCATTATATTAAATAAAAGGGGTTTTATTTTAATTTTAAGATACCCGAATCATGATGCATTTAATTTTAAAAGTATCACCTTTAAAATTAAATTATTAACACTCAAATTCCTGTTTTAAAGTAACAGAAAGATAAGCAGTTTTAATCGTTCTCTTCGTTTTTGTAGCGTCCGTTATACCATCCATCAAACTGTCGCCAATGAATGTTGTTTTCCTTTCGCACACAACACAATGCCAATTGCATACGGGTCGGAATTTCAATCCGAGCTTCACAGTTCATAAAATTATAAATGTATCATCTTGCCACGTCTTGCTGTACGGTCAATATTTGAACTGATTTTATGCTTCATCCTCACCGTATTGTTGAGCATCTTTGGCGGCACAGAAAATGGTTTTTTGTAGTTCTATTTTGATGAATCACTGCACTACCTTTTATACGATATTTGTTTGCTGATGGTATAAGTGGTACGCGAACCAAACGTACGGGACAGTGGAAAGCAACATTTCAACAATCATTTTTCACCTTCCATTCAAAATACTCGTTTCTTGTTACTTCACGCTTGCCAAGGGGCTGTTCGTACCCGGGAGGGTGTCCGTTGGCGCGCTGCTCACTAACTGTCGAAACCGTAGGGGAAGAACTTGGTGAGCTAATTTTATTTATGCGCGCGAAAAACTTTCACGCACAAACGCTCCCGTTCTTCGCGTGTACTGTTCCCGCACACGCACGAACCATCGCCACGTAAAGCAACACAAAGGGAATTGCTTGCAAAGCTGAGCACGAATTTGTACAGGGGTTAGTTTTTATAAAGCATGTGAAGAAATTATGTTAACACTTGATTTTCCATTCGATTTTTTACACTGCACTACTTCCAATTTTTAAAAATAAGTAACATCGTTGTTGGACAACTTAAAAGATAAATTTGATTGTTTAATTTCACTCAAGTTGAGGTAAAAAATAACGAACTTAAACGCACGTTGCATTTATCTCGAGGTTAACTGCACTTAACACGATGTGGCTGACAGGAAGTGTTGGAATGCGTTTAAATAATTGATCCATCCAGCTAACGTTCGATGAGCAGTAGTGGCAATGAAGGAGGAAAATGAAAAAAAAAACACTAAAACTACCGTTCCATTCCCGAGTGCCACTTACAGAACGGCTCCGGTTTACTTTTCACCCTCTCACAGGAGTCCCAGGACGACAGTAGGAAATGCGTGGCCTTCGGTGGCCTTGTTTCGATCTCGACTGAGCATCGCTCTCGACTGTTGCAGTGCTCGAGCCAAACCGAACTCACTCAATCGAGATTGCGGTATCTGATGAACAGGGTTGAATCGAACCCTGAAAATTGAATATTGGGTTATGTTACCTCTTATCGCTTTTTATCTTTATCTTTTTATCTTTATTCTTTGAAGTTTGTTATTTTTCAATTATAAGAAAAATTATAAAATGTCCTAATTCTAGTTACTTCTTTTCGAGCCTTTTCGTGATTCAGCGGGAAAACCGGTAAGAAAAGTTCAGCAACTCAACTTGAATCGCTTCAAAACCACCACATCTACATGTTTCATCTGCTGCATCAATGTATGTGCGTTCGTTCGTTTTTCGAGCAGTTGCCGAAGTCTTTCGTTATTACTGCAGGATTCGACCATAACAAATGCTTCTCCCGCCTCCCTTTGCCATTTTCCCTCCCGTCCGTCGGTGAAAATGCTTTCGGACAGCTGGATTGCGGTTTGGTTGACAGCATGCGCAACAGCTCCCGACGGTTTGCATTCGGCTAGCCGGCAAAGCACCACACCCATACATGCAACAGGCGCGTGAACTAGAGTAAGTTATTTTACCTTTCCGTCGACCCATCGTATTGTAGTTTGTGTGTTGTATTTAATGTAACGATTTGTTGATTAGTATTTTTGAGCATTTACACATTGATATACCTACTTTGTTCTGTTGTGCGCATACTGACGGTGCGTTAGTATTAGTGTACGCATCGACGTTGCTTAGAGACGGTACGATGTTGGCAGTGTTGATGGCGAGTGAAGCATTACTTTCCGCAGTACCAATCCCGTTGATTGATCAGCTGTTAGGAAGCGGGCGGGAAAGGAAGCAGAGACTTTATTTTTAATTCATAGCAACAAACTTGCCCCGAGGGAAATGCTCCCCGAGTGACTGGTGACGATGCTGCCAGGGATGTGTGGGAATGCACATTTACTGCACTACACTGTTTGTTTATTCTGTGAATACTTCACGTGTAATGATATTTCAATTTCTGCATTTGTGAATGCAAGCTTTGAGCGTATGCATTTGACAAAAGAAAAGCGTTTAAAATTTTGTGGTGTATTAAATACAGTAATTAATCTAACAAGTCTACTTAACAGTGTATAAGAACAATAATGATTAGTGTACTTTTTATTAATACAAACTAAAACTTTGTTAAAATTGCCGTATGAAAAACCTAACATTTTTTTACAAACAACCAGGCGTCTCCATTAGGACAACACTTGAAGGCGTGATATTTAAATTTGAAGAAACACCAGGCGTCTCCATCCTAAGAGGAAGCACCTTTATGATACATAAATAAAATTTTAATAGTTATTCAAATAATTGTTAGATAATGTGGAATCCTCCCTCAATGTCGAGTGTAGATGAAAATTATCCTGTTTTGCATTAATTTGGAAATCAATTCGATTGTTTGTTAAATAACATCTACTAATTTTTCGCGGAGGTTTTGAGCATCGTGTTTCTATACGTAGCTATTTTCATCTGCTAGATGATATTATGTTTTAATCGTATAATTTGACAAAAACATAATGAATGTTTTTTTGATTTTGTTCTTTCAGAAAAAAGATAACAAAGAAGACATACAAATAACAATACAAACCAAACATGTGTGGAGCAAATAAAAAAGTTTGGAAACAGAAACAGAAAATCGGACCTTTTCTTAGTTTTACATTTATCGACCGTGAGTATGCTCATACTCAGCTGCATGACTTTTTACGTATGAAAAAAATATCAAACTTGATTCTAGAATCATTTTACACTTGAATTAATGTGTATGAACATTTTTGTGTTTTGATGAATGATTGAAAATTTAAATACAATGCTTACCTTTCGTCGTCATACCTCCCATATGGTCTAGTGGCTAGGATATCTGGCTTTCACCCAGAAGGCCCGGGTTCGATTCCCGGTATGGGAAAACCTTTTTCTAGTTTTTTTATTCCACAATACACGCTTTTTATTTCGCATTAACATCATTATTTGACATATGTGGTAGAAGTTAAAGAACGAGAACAATCTTTTATCAATAAAAACACTTTTCAGGTGATGTACAGATTTAATTTATTTCTTCTCAAAATTTATACATCATACAAATGCTGACCAAATCTGATTCCGAATTTGCACTCGTAGCTGTGTCTCTTTCTAAGCTTTCTTTATATATTTCTAAGACACTATCTATAAGAGTTGTGTAATAAAACATTTGTTTACGCTACTTTTCTTCTATCTACCAGACTGATGGGCATATGCTGTAAGATGAGCTCATATGCGGTCGTTCGTATGTATTGCACGTATTAAAAGTAATAAAAGGTAATTCACAATAAGTGTTTGTTTACCGCTGCAATGATGAGATCTTTCTACAAAGAGACATGAAAGAGTGTATATAAACCATACAAAGTGTAAACTTTTATTGTTAGTATATTATGCTGATCGTAGAAGGAGGGGATAAAGAAAGTGTAGAAAGCATCTGTTTGAATAATTCTAACACGTTTGGCAGTTTGGTGATCAGTTTGGCAAACAAAAACCATTTGCATTAGTTTTCAGTTTTTTTAAATTAATACCAAACATTATAACTCAAAATCAACCATTGGCTCGTTTAAAATTGGTTCTTGCTTATTGACATGTTAACTTCTCCGGCAGCAATATTCGTATCTTTGGCCTATAATTTGTGTTTTAAATGCTACTAAAACTTATCCTTTTTTAGTTTTTATTTACAAGAATAGGGTAACGAAAATCAAATAAAAGAGCAAATTGCATAACGTTTTTACTTAGCGTTGTAAAATTAACATATATGAGGTAATTTATAGAGGTTCCAATTTCGTAATAAAATTTGACAGCAATTAAAATTGTAAAAGCCTTGCACAAAATTGGTTCAATAAAATAATTTTTTTAATTATTGTCAATTGTTTTCTAATAACTTTCGAAAACAGGTATTATTTGTAATCTTATAGTGGACGCTTTTAAGGAAATTAAATTGTACCTAGTACATTAAACAAACACTAGCGCTCCTTGCATATAATTGACAATGTTGAACTACCCAGTACATTTTTTTTAGAAGTATCTTTCTTTTACTTTGGTAGTTTACATGGTTCATATTTGGACAATATGTAACTTTTAAATACACGAAACCTTATCAATGCGTTCTAAAATTCAAACAAATAATTCTATGCAATTATTGAGTTCGCATTAAATGTTTCGATTTTCCAGTTTTTCACTAGTATGATTACACACACAAAGTAACGTAAATTGGATGCACTTTTGTTTCCGATAATAATTCGTTTTTTATTTGTTATTTTAACTCCCTCGGTCCTAATAATATTACACAAAATTAAACAAGATGTCCGTCAGAGTCGGTATACCCAACGGACACATTGTATGACGCCAAACTAGAACTGGCTGGCGGATCGTACGAGCCCATCAGCAAGCTACCGCCCGTACTGGTGCCAACATTCACAGAGTGACCGTGTGGTTCCATCACCAGGAAACCACTGCTCGGTCCTGCGACGTACTGGTCCGATGGGATGGGCGATGGGTTGTGCACACTGTACAGCTGCTGTTGGTGTGGCAGAGTGGAATAGGTGTGGCTTCCGCTGGCGGAGCTATTGCTACGCTTGGGATCTTTCAGGATACCTTGCGGTTGCTTCGGTGTTGATTGGACGGCTTGCGAGATGCTGGCGCTGAGGCCTCCGAGTGGAATCGTGGACGACAGACTACCGTCGAACGGATGGCCAACTGTTCGGTGGTGTGTGTGATGCGTTACGTCCGGCGGTGGAACCATCGTTCGGGCAACTCTTCGTAACGTTTCCGAAGCGCTTTCGGTTGGTGCTATGGAGGGTAGTATGGGTAGTGGAGGAGTCGGAAACTCAACACCCGGATAATCCTGAAAAAGAGGAATGAATAACGCCATTGTACAGAGCGAGCTTTTCGAGACGAACGGAACTTTCAAAAGCTTCGAAAGCTTTGAAGCTTTACGGCGTTACCTACCATTGGGGGATAGAATCGGTCGCTGTTCATGTGATAGTACGAGCCATCCATAGTAGAGTTTTTAAGTCTATCGGTGGGTCCGGATTGGTCATATCCTGAAAAAAAAATCGGAAATTAAAATTTATTTGGTGATTTTAATGTAAACTTGATCGCAGAAGGGATTTTGTTTTAGTTAAAATCATTCATATAAAAATGGTATAAAGTAAAATTGAGACTATATTCATTCATTCAAATTGCGTTTTTGATATCGAACAATTGTTCCTTAGAAAGTTGGAAACTTTGAATTGGGTAGAACCAACCAAAGCCTTGTTGAATCTTTTCACACTGAAATTTTCACTGATTTTAAACAGTTTTCTCTATTTCATCACCAGGATGTCATCTTAATATACTTATAGCCCTCACTAGATTTATCGATTAGCCATTCTTTAGGAAGATTACTTAAATAATATGTTCATATAAAATCATGTCATACAGAATATTTAAAGTTATGAGAGTCTCAATTGTAAAGTGAATATTTGCCCTGATAACATCAAACGTGCATCAGCATTCAACATATCAATGAAGACCCTATTGTTCATTTTTCCCAACAAAATATAATTTGTATTATATTTGTAAATATCAAAAAAGCAATTCAACATGTTCAACAACGTAAAATATCTTGCTGGGCAAGAGTAAAAACCCTGCATTTGAATTATTTCATGATAATGTCACGAAATATTTCACGGAACACAGGAAATATACGAATGCACTAATTGGTTAGGAGATGAGCTTTTTGGGAACTATTTCCTGAGCTTTGTTTTGATTTTGGGTATTTTTGGAGCTGCTCTTAAACCGAATACAAAAGTAAAAAAGTTCATATCTTCTATACAACTTACCATTGTCAGTGCCAGTATTGCTAGCGTAATGAGGTAAGGTGCTTTCTTGCTGATATCTTGGTGGTTGCATTTCTCCTCCATCGATCAGATACGTTGAAACCGCTCTTTTCCGAGTTTCATCCTACAAAATGGAACGAAAGGTGTAGACGGGCGTTGTTATTGTCGATAGAAAATAATGTACCAAGAGTTCAGTTCACTTACCATAAAATCTGGCTGACTACCGTCGTTCGAATATGCGTCACTTTTTTCCGAAACGCTCGATAGTGTCTCACCGGTGACTGTATCATTGTACGAGCTGGGTGCGTACATTTCAATTGTGGCAGATTTACTGTTTGGATTTGATGAGGCTATAAGTGCAAAAAAAAAATCTGTTAGTTTTAATTATTAAAGCGAGCGATTGCGTGGTCTGTTTCCGGATGTTTGCCCCTCGGTGCCTTCGGTGGTTATCGACTATTCAACAACAACCATTTCAATGTGGTCAGTCTCGAATGAGTATTTATAAACGTAACCATTAAGAGAGTGTCTTGATTCCGATTTTCCCAACGAATTATAAATCAATCCCACTAATGGGTCCCTTTCTGACGGTTTGTTGGTATAATTTGCATAGCGAAATGATTGATAATATAAGATTCCAAAGTAATGGCATAAAAAGCGGTTGAAATAAAACATGCACACGCGCACGCACACACACGAACAGGAAACATCCAACAATAGCAGTAATCACCGATTATGTCACATTCCTTCGGAGCGCACAGATTAGCCGGAGGACGATTTTGTGTATTGTTTTCACTGATGACACTGTTCGATGAAAAGTTATAATCATGATTGATGTTCCCGTTGACACCTGTGGTCTCGGAAGGCTTTGTTGCAAACCCTGAAGAGCCTCGGGCCGGAATGTTTTCCCCGGTAAAAACGTATCCTAGTCCGGGTTCCGGGTTTTCCATTAGGTTTGAGAGATGTCTGATTTGTGGTTTGATTGTCGGGATTATCAGCTTGAGGGTAATCGACACAGTTTAAATTATCACACCTCACCATACTTTTGCGGCGTGTACACCGGGTTTGATGTAGATTAAAGATTGTCCATTTGTTTAGCGCATTGTGTTCGATGCAAGTCTAATTTATTGCATTGCGTGTTGACAAGTTCTAATGAGTAGGTAGTAAAAACCCGTTTGTTAAGTAAAAATGCCTGCAAGGGAAACGGCACCACAGATGCGTTCGAAATGCATTGAAATAAAATGTAGGAAAATCAATAACGTTAATTTATTTCAGTCAACCAAATATTATTTTTTTCTATCACAGTTTGGAAAATTTAGTTTCATACTATTTTATGGCTACAACATTTTGTAGAAAAAGACATTAGCGGATCTGTGTATTGGGTATGAGCGCCATAAGTTATATACAGTGTGTACCACAACTATATGGACTATCGTTTTTTTGCAATTTTCTTCCTAAGTGATACAACTACATAACACAGTCATAGCAAATTTAGTCGATCGCTTGAGAAAGTGCTAACTCGACTTAGAATCCAGAGCGCTATTGTGTATCTATAAATAAGTTCGAAACAGGCTACAGATACCTGTGTATCGTCCATTTCGCATGTATTTGAAACGTGCGTGTATTATAGATGACGGCATTCTGTGATGATAACATTCCGTGAATTTGCCAGAAACTGTCAAAGGGATTTTGATTATGTTAAAATTCATTATCGAATTTTTAAGCCGTCTTTAATTGTTCATGTAATTTTTTACTTTAACTTTTCTAAGTTTATGGTGCTTCTGCATTCATTTGAGATAATTTTGTTCCAACATTCGTACTTATTTTGATTGGTATAATAATAACAAAAAGCATATAAATTAAAAAAAATTGTTAAAACAAGATATAATGTAATTAAAAAAAATCAGATCACAAATTTAGGTTCAGTTTATTTGAAGAAATCGTCACAAAATGTCCATATAGTTATGTGACGGCTCTAAAATAGTTTTTTAAATATACAATACGTAATAATTTACGGAAAAATAAAAAATTGGAATAAATATAAACTGTATGCTTTATAAATCATACGAACAATGTTTGTATCTATCTTTTAATAGTTTTAAATAATTAAGTAAATCGCATAAAACATGTGTCCATATAGTTGTGGTACGCACTGTATTCTATGATGACACAAAGGATCAATCCATAATTTTCCAATATTCCTTAGAAGCATGCTACGATGGACAAATGATCACATAGCTAGTGTTTGCATACTTTTCGGCGTTATAGAATATTGTATCGAGTAAATATTATGTTACATAAACAGTTTTTTTTACATTTGGATCGCTAATTTGAATTAAAGTAATTGCTTTAAATTTGCTATTTAATATTTTAAATAAAACCATTCGAAGCAAAGCCAATAAAACAAAATTATAAAATTTCATGTAGAACAAGATAACAACAAAAAACAAACGATTCGATTCGTTTACTTTCCTTTTAACGGGCAGATGAATGCACTGAAACATCTGGTTGGAAAATAAAATTGAACAACAAAATGAAAACAAAAACCCCCACATTACCAAACAGTGTGCAGCTGTGAACAAATTTAAGCTGATGTTAGAAAACATTCGTTTGATGTACAGACGATGGGCTGCAAGCGGGACAGGGATGGCACAGAAAAACGGCACTCCAAGTTTCAACCAGGACTTAAGTAAAGAGACAGAGGTGAAAAAATGGGTCTGTTAGTTTACCTTTAGCCCGCTTCCTCACGATGAAGCAGGCCACGAGGCCAGCGTTCACGATCAGCAAACAGAGTCCGGCGAAGGCGAAGCAAAATATCACGAAGCTGGGCAGGGCAGCCTTGTCGCTCAGCTCCACCGGGATCGTTGCGTCCGAGCCTGAGAAGGGTTTTTATTTCATTGGGGCGCGCGAATAGTCGATGCGTAAATGCGTCCGTGCGCCAATCCGTCGGAATGCGTTTTTCGACATTCGGCAAGCGCGCGAGGTGCGTGTTTTATCAGCATGAATGCCGTGGAGCAGCAGCAGCAGCAGCAGCAACAGCAGCAAATGAAACGAAACAGAAATAAATGCAAACGAAAAGTAAAGTTAAACAAAGCCGAACTGAATGGAAAACTGAATGAAAAAAATGAGGTTATAAAACAAGACCAACAAGAAGGAAAAGCAAAAAACATTGCAAAACAGACGAAAAGGAAACGTCGGTAGAGAGTGGTTCTTTTTTTCATTCGAGGTTCCGGTTTTTATTTCCGTGCAGGAAACATTTACACAGTTAAGCTGGTGGTCAGCAGAAAGCGTAGTGTTGTGGTTTGGTATTTTCTTTGCTTTCTGCGCCGTACCAGGATGGTGAATGCATTTTCGGTACGATAAATTGCAACCTTTTGAGAGCATTAATGTGGAAATTTACTTAAACTATGTTGCAAATTCTTAAAACGATACAATGATGCAATTTTCTTCGCAGTTATTAAATGCTGGAGCTCGTATGCCATTCGGCTTTCGTCGGTAATGGAAAGTAAAGGGCAATTCCATTCATTTGGGTGCTTTACAAGATTGTACTAGAAGTTAACAAGGGTACCGTACTACTTGGAAATGACAGTTTCGAAAGTGTTTTGAAGGGTAATCCTAAAACTCGATTTTTGCTAATAGTTTAAAAAACCCTATTAAGAAAATAAAAATGTCTTTAAGAAAAGCGCTCATAATTCTCATTGTATGAAAAACTCAAAAATTCAAAAAGCAATATCAAAAATTAAATCAAATTAATTAAATCAAAACCCTTCCAAATTACAAGAATTTCTATATTTTGGAGTTTGTAGATTTTTTTTGTACAAAGGTAGAATATAGCCCCCATTCGTCCATTTATGTCGTGAGTGTTCGATTTATATTTTAAAATTTTATTAATTTATCAATTTCTAAATTTATCAATTCATGTATAATTTCTGGCATGTTAGCTGGCATGTTAAAAAAAATCTCAACGGACACTGTTTAGAGCATGGAAAGCTAAACGAAACATTTTTGTTGGCCAGACTAAAAAACAGATATTTTTTGATAAATTTAATTGTTCTTTTTCGTCGGAACATAGCATAGCTTTCAGACCTAAGCATTGCTCAAAAGCTCACCGTCGGTAGAACCGTTCCATATCCTTCCAAATCTTTCACACGATGGACCGGGACCAAAATCCCATCCCATCCCATATATTGCGTCATACAATACCAACAAAATTTTCCAGATGGCCAGATATTAGGTCCCCACTGGACCCTTGAACCGTCAAAAAGGGAATCCAGAATAAATAATTTTAAATGAATAAAAATATGGTAAATTAATAGCGTAACTAGAATCTCAAGTGTAAAGGTTACACTTTTAGCTGTAAAGGAATAACTGGGGACACTATTTTACTCTTTTGCGATTCTGTTGAAATACGTTTTAGTTTTTTTTACTGTCACTTTTAAAACGTTCTCAATATCCATTACATTTTAAGCATATGAAAATTCTTTTTTAGCTGAATTTTTTGAAATTATTTTGCTTCAATACTCTTCAATGTTTGAAAATTTAATAATATTTTTGTTTAGCTCTACAAATTGTCGACATATATATAAAAGCTTACGGAACTCTATTCCGCAATACACAATAAAAGTAACGTGTCAAACGGAATGCGACTAATAATTCGGGAATCGACAGTCTTTAACCGTGTTATTGTATTATCCGTGTTCCGTTTAGTCTGAGATCTAAATTTAAAATCTAGTGCTTTTTATAGCACCAAATGGAAGAAGTGACGATAACGAACTTGGAAGAAAATGATTTTCGGACCACTGTTTAACGCCAGCAAATCATCCGCACTGGGAAGAAAGTTCCACCACGACAACAGGTAGCGAACGTCCGCCCGTCCAGCAGAAGGATAAACGTAAATGCCCCAAGAAAGCGAGGATATTAAAAAATAATTAACAACAAATCCATCCCAACCCTGCCGGAGCGCCGGATGAGCGATGAGCGATGAAGAAAATTGGTGCGAAGAAAAGCTGACTTAACGACCATCTGATGGGCAAGAATGTTCGCGCCTGAATCGGATCTCGTCCAGTGCGAACAGCGAAACCAAGACACTCTCACGAAATAAAGTGAAACAAAAAAACACTCTAGTAGGTTCCCTGGGAGCAACCGGAAACGGACCGTTCGCAGCGGAAGGATATAACCATTACCATCACCACCGATGCCACCACTAGTGTACGGTCCGTTGTTGTGTTTGTGGCCACGGCGCGCACGATGTGTGCCGGGGCTCGTACCGGGCAGTCCGCGCCGGTAGAGACAGAATCCGATAAGAAGGATATTGAGCAGCACCAGGCAGATGCCGGCCGCGACCCCGATTCCAAGCAGCAGCAACCCGGACGGTCCGACCGGTGACGAAGGGCCCAGAAAGGATGAGGACTCCATCGGTGGCTTACTGCCGAGCACGGACGATGCGGTATCGGTTGGCGGTGGTTCTGAAACGGATGGGAATCCCACATTTAAGGATGATTTTGTGGCCAATGCCGAACGAATGGGATAGGAGGCCGAGGGCTCGTCCCGCTGCTTGCTCTATTTTTAATCGCTAGCTGAGTGAACTGCCAGCCACAGTGAAGCGGGATTTGTATTGTTCGGCCGGAGTGGACGACACAAGACACAAGAAGGAGCTGAGCACCCGGTTTGTGCGGGCATTGCGGAGAAATATCGGGACGTGCGGCTGTGGCTGTGGTAAAGATTCGGATTAATTTCAGTTTTAATTAAAAACCGTTGTAATTTGAGTGAAAGCGCTCGCTGCGGACATAGACCACTCTCCTTTTCGCTTACACACCCTCAAACACACACAGACAAATCATTGTAGACGTTCCGATGGATATTGCAGCTTTTTTTCCTTTAGGGCCGAACAAATTTTGATCCCTTGACCGGGCGACAAACGGGGACTCTGGTAAGTTCATCGATCCAACACCCATTCTGATGGATCTTACTTTGGTGGAACACATAAAAACCAACACAAAAAAAAACACCGAAAAACAAGAAATACGGACGCTTCCTGCACAAAATGAAGTTAACTTTAATTACCTCGGGTTTGGGCACGGGTCAGATCCGGCAGGTAGCGACTTTCCCCGAGCACGTTGGCGGCCATGATCGAGAATAGGTAGAGTGTGTTGCTACGCAACCCGGACACGGTGAACTGCCGGGCGTTCGTGGGCCCATCCTCGTACCGGTACCGTTCGGAGGATGCCTCCCGGTAGCGTATCCGGTAGCTGGCACGATGTCCACCATCGAAACCGGGCTCCCAGCCGAGCGTAACGCTGTCGTGCGTTACGTTCAGCACGGCTAAGGTGGTCGGTGGTTCTGGGGCGGACTTCACATCCAGTCGGCCCACGCCGGCACCACTGCCGAGATCGTTCTTCGCCCGGCACTCGTACTCGCCATAGTCCGAGGCGGAAATGCGCTCGATCAGAAGGATGGATTCGTACGTTAGTGGATCGATCTGACGCTGGATGGTGTGGTATTTCGAGGTTTGGTTGACGTTCAGTTCCTGGCCGGATCGTATCCAGTGGAAGGTGGGTTCCGGAGCGGACTGGGAGCGGCAAGGCAGGCGGGCTTGATCACCGGGGCCGGATGCAGCCCGGAGCATCGAGGGCGATTTATCTATCTCTGGTGCGACTGATCGGCGAAGAAGAGAGATATACGAATGGGGTTTTAAAATAAAGTAAAACAACAGCTGTGGAAGTTGTTTTAAAAATATAAAACAATATTTAAAAACTTATGCAAAAATTCGAATATTCTAAGTAATTCAGCTTTTTGCTAATTGTGAAGTTATTTTTTTAACAAATTAACACAATTATTCAAATTCTGCAATAAAAAAGCCTTTGTTGGAATTGATTAATGTACAGATTTTGTTTAATTAAACATAAATTCGAATTATAGTTATAGCTATAGATTATAGAAAATAAGTTTGCAAACACCGTCTTTGAAGTACTTCCGAAAGATTGATAAATAGTAAGTTTGTTATGCTGTTTGTATACATTTGGGCGTTATGTTCCATATGCCATGATTAAGGATGTGCATACTTTGAATAGATGTGCTTTTTATTATTAATTATTAATTATTTGTTATTATTTTTAATTTACTAGTTTAATAAAACCTTTGAAAACAGCAAAGTTTGTAAAGCGTTTCATTCTATATAAGTGTTTCATATTTTCAATCTTTTATTTCTACTGATAAATAGCTAAATCATGCAGTTGTCACACAAATAATTTGTTTTACATTTTTATCATATCATTTACAACATAATTAGTAGCAACACGTTTTACTAGCACGATTTTCAAATCTGTTGTTATTAATCGATATCGTTAAAATTTCGAATGGTGTTACAACAGCAGAAAATTGGGTATTTAGTTTTAAGATGTGTTTTTTAACGAGATTTGTTGTTGAAGCTTACATAAACAAATATGTAAAACAATTAATTTGTGTGATAAATGCCTAAAATTGTTATTTAAAAGTAAAATTAACAGATCAAAAATATTTCAAGCTATGAACTAATAGCTATACACATTTCCATATTGAATGAAACACATTTAGGTTTTGGGTGTCCGTGTTTGATCAAGTATTTACTTTCAACAAAAATATTTAAATTTGAAATAAATAGCCAAATTCATATTCATACTTGTAAACTCAAAATATGTTGTTATTGTTATTGAAGAAGTTATACTTTTAATAGTGAATGTATACATTCAGGCGTTTGTTAGTCGAATATCCTCTATAAAGTCTAGTTTACGTTGTTAAAAAAATAATTAATATCTTTTCACTCAAGTATCATTCAAAAAAACACCCTGAAAATGGCCGATACCTACATTTGACAATCAATAGAACATCACGGCTCGCTGGTTCCCCGACATGATTATCAGCGATGCAACGGAAATTGCCAACATCCTCCCGTTGCGCATCCTTCACCACCAGTGTGCCGGTTGCGTTCGCGTAGGCCGTGGTTGTTTTCGCCTTCAGATCGTACCCGTTGCGCTCCCAGCGTACGTGTTCCGGCGTTAATGGGTTTCCTGCAACGATAGTGCATCGAATCGAACACACACACAGACACGAATGGTACAGGTGGGTAAGGTTAGTGAAAGTGCAGCACAACACCAAGGCAATCTTAGGCCAGAAATCCGTTGTCCATTTTCGCTGAACCACAGTACCGGTGCCGGTTTGGGTGGGTTGTTTGTGGGAGGTGGTTAGTGGTGGTGGTCGGTTTTTTGGTTCCTGTCATCGTTGCTGTTGTTGCTGCCCGGTTGAGGTTATGAAAACGCCGCATAGGTGGGCATCTTTCAACCACTGTCCAGCACCAACGTATGACAGTGTGTTTGCGTTTGCCATTTTGAGATGTGGGAAATGTTTTGTTTGTCCGTTGAGTGGGTTTTTATTTGGTGAAGTAAGGATTTTTTTTTTACTGAGTGTGTCTATGTGGTGTTGCTTTGCTTTCGAAGCACACTCGCACAGGGACTCCGGGTGCCTTGTTTTTCGCTAAACTGCCACTGCCAGAAGTGCATACGTAACGGTAGGAGATGGAATTTGCGTTATTTGAGGTGGGTTTTTTTCTTTCTACCCCGGTATCTTTCTTCCCACCAGTCAGGCTGTTCGTTTCAACAATTTCTGGATTCTGCGTCCGCTGAAGCGCTGGTGGAAACAAAAACACGGAACTCAAATATGGCCTCCTCGTACGATTCGGACCATTACTACGCAAGCCATTTATCGCGTGTGGCCAGCTCGTGACGGTAGATTGAAGCGAACGTATTTCGGTTTTGGGTGTGAGGGTTTTTTTTTCCCTCCAGTTCTTGCCCGGTGGTATCGCTTGTCAAACGCGTATAGGAATGTCTGTCATATCTACCGAAACCGGGCAGGGAATGAAATGAAAATAGGCCAAAATAGTGATACTTGGGACGGGAAGGTTCACCCTTTCCAAAAAGGGGAGGATGAAAATGCAAATGACTGCTAGCAGTGTGAGAAACAAAAAAATTGGTTTACTTCACCAAGACCGTACGCGTACCAGATCGGTCAGTTCCGAAATACTGATTCCGCCGGCTAGTTTCCAGTGATGCTCAATATGGCGTCCGTATGGGGTTTGCTTATTTTACGTTATGGTTACCGTTTCGCTTACATATCCAACGTGTGCAGTAGTAATAAAAAAGTGCACAAAACAACATGGATAATCAACTCGCAGTTGCACGTGAGAAGGGCTGGATTTGTGTTCACATCCTGAAAAAAGGGCACTGAATCTAAGCACGACCAGAACTAGAAACTACAGTTTCGTTTTTGCAGCGGTTCCAGCTTACTGTTGAAAACTGGAGGTTGCGTGTCTGTTCATTAGAATGTGCATTGCGCTGGAAAATTCCTTCATAAACCAAATAGATGGCTTGGCGGATGGGCTAGCAAAATAGCAACTCTCAACAAGTACAAGCATTGCCACGAACCAGCAGACGTGGAATGAAAGTGCGCGTACGGGACAGGCTTCTTTTATGGCACATCCCGTTGATGTGCGCCTTGTGACCTGGTTGCCTGCTGGAAGGTCATACTCGCTTTGTGCGCTGCGTGTTGCACTATGCAATTAACGCGCCATGAAATGTTCACACATAGAAGGCAATCCTGAAAAGCGAACCCACCGCCCTCTGCCATCTGTCTACGCGCGGGACAATGGGAAGGAAATAACTCGAGTTGACACTCGCTTTTGATTGTGTTCGATTGCAACGGGGCAGAATGTGGGTGTGTGTTTGTGTACCAGACCAGACGGTACATCCGGGAGTGGAAGGACCCGTATTTTATCCATTTCCTTGCGAACGGTACGAAAGGGTCTCTGTGTGGATTGCGATACACCGTATTTACTTACCGTCAACGGTGCAGTTTAGTATTGCATCCTCGCCCGGGTTTACGATAACGGGTTTCGAAATGGATTTTATCGTCGCAGCATCTGTGGCGAAAGAAATATAGAAGTGAATCATAAAAGTTGGTACGTATGGGTAGGATTGATAAAGATGCCCGTTCAATTGGTGGACGGTTCAGTAGTGGCTTCTTGGTAAAACATTTATGGAAATGGTTTTCGAAAGTTTTTAATCATACTTGAACCGATTTATTAACTGTTTCTATTTATCTCTTTGATTCAGACATGCCCATAAAATATAAATACAGTTTAAAGTAAAGTAGAAAATAATAAGGTTTTAAGAAATTTTGAGAAAAAAAATGTATCGAGAAAATGAGATGATGATTGCATACATTCAGGTGTTGCGAACTCATGACACAACACAAAAGATATACAAAAGTGGGAAATGTTGAACAATTCTAGTTGGTTAACAACTTGAAATCATCTTAAATTGATTTCGTTAAACTATTTGGAGGGCTTCAGTTAAAAAATATTCTAAAGAACATAAACCTAACCAAACAATCTTTCAGAGCTGCTTATACAAATCGTACAATAATATTTGAATGCGTTAAATCGATGTGTTATATGCAAATAATGGTTGTGTCGAATTAAAAGCCATGATACATGGATAAAATAGGTTCAAGAAAACTTTAAAGTCGTCTCTTAAGCTCAAAACTCCAGTGATCGTAATGACGAAAAACCCTTCCTAGGGTATTTATGATTAGCCATATGGGAAGTGTCAATAATGTTCGTCAGAATGTTTGCGCTGAAGAAACTCTGAGGATCGATGTTGCACATAAGTTTTCAACTAGTAATAATCGCACCTCGATAATAATTGTGATAATTTTTTCTCGTCGAATTCCAGTTTACTAATCCAGATAGAAATCCTAACACATTAAGCGTCATACTAATTAATGTTTTTATAACAACAATTAGTTTTTAATTAAATGTTCTTTAATATCTAAAGTTTTTTTTATCTTCCAAAAGTCTAAAAAAACATCAAGGCACTAATTGGATTGGATTTGGATCTTAAATACAATTATACATCTATTAAAATTATCCGTTTTTAAAACGACTTATAGGTAAATCATCATTATTAAGAAAAATAATTGCATACATTTAGGCTTTAGCTAATTGAAGAACTGTAGGTGCAATTAAGCCAAGGATAGACACTCACTTCCATCTATTGGATTTTTTTGTATAAATTTAATGTAAAACAATATATTCATGTGTAGAAATAAGATCATTGTAGAACAGATTTAGAACTCTATATTTGCAGTGTTACTACATTGCTGAAGTGGAATACTAATCAGAAGTTAGTGAGATAATGTCTACCAAATTGAAGCAGTTCGACTGTATTTGTAGCATTTATATTTGTATCAACATTACTTTTGTGTATACTCCATACAACTGCAACATTTTAAAGCTTTACTCACACGTTTAAAGTAATGCAGTGGATACAATTATTCTTAATAATATTTAAAAAAAAAAACTCTTCATTCTTTGCTAGTTCCCTTAGACGAAAGCGAACTCAATTGAAACTGTAAGAGTTGCATATCGTACCACAAACAGAGGGACTTTTAACTTGCATTAAAATTAATCAATCGTTCGGTATAAACTTTTCCCACACACCGTACTCAGACATCGCGCACTATACAGGAAAGATAAGAAGACGCGTAGATTTACGTTCGAACGCTCGAAAAACAATGAAGTTGAGTGCGCGTACTAACTTCGAACCGATCGAACAAACTTGAACGTCAGGATGGAGTTGGTTAGACCAGTTTCGAACGTGGTGCTTGAGGTGCTTAAAACGAACAAACGAACCATATGGGTGCACGAAAGAAACTCCATTTGTGCTCACATCCTGGTCGATGCACTGTGCTTTAAAACGGAGAACATCCCAACATCCATCGAGTGATTGCTTGGACTGACTTGGTGGAAACTTTCGGCACGTCCTTTGGTATGTTTTTTTTTGTCTGTGTCTCGACTCACCCAAAACAAACGATACTGGTCTTCGGCTTGCTCAACTCTGCTCAATTTTGCAGAAGCCAAATTAACTTCGTTCGCTGTCACGACTTCTTCCGGGCCGGAGCTAGAAGCAAGCAATGCAGAAGTTTTGTGCACTGTGGTGTCTGTCTCGAGCCTGGTGTTTCTTACCGTTGATGATCGGTTCGCGGTCGCGGTCCGGAAACGGTTTCAACTTCGGATGTACTTCTGCAGACAACGATCGAAGTCAGACACTAAATAGCACGGATCCGGATAATTGAAATACGTTTCCGAGTTTTGACCTACACCACCGGGCCATCACTCTAAGCCATTCACCACATCTCGGAACCGGCAGGCCAATTCGCTGCTAGTTAAGTTTCTTCTAGCAATGGCGAACATTTCGGGGAAGCCATCCGTACGGTACCAATAAAATCTTATTTTATTGAAAGGTCGTACACGACCTGGGCATGATAATGGGTAAGGTCGGTTAGTCGTACAAAACTCATCCTCCGGGGGTTCGGTGTTTAATAGCAGGAATTCTACCCGTTGTACGATTTGATGGAAAGCTGCTGACCGTATTTGACGATTGCTGCAGTCAAAGAGCTCACTACCCAGCGTAGGAAAAAAGGCTTCTGCTTCGAAATCGCAGCAGCACGAGTCAGCTTGTCCCTGTATTGCTGTACAGGGTCGCTCTTGGAATTTCTCTGGCACGGTACCGGGCTAGGTAATGCAGGCAGCTGAGGTTCGCATTACTTTCATTGTTTACGAGGCAACCCTTCGGGAAGGATAGGTTAGGGGTTTTGGGTGAGTTGGGTTGAGTGATCCGAAATTCCAATTTCAGGACGATTTTGTCCTGTGTTGTCTCCTCTATTTTCTACCCGTCGTACACCCGCCCACCCGTTTTCCCTACCTTCCCCCAGACTGACCGGGCATGTAAGTGAGTTGTGCAAGAAGGTGATATGGTTTTATTGTTGGGTTTTGTGAGCATCGGCCACCCGTCGTGCGGCAATCGGGTCGGAACCTCCTGCTGTCTAAGTTATGCCGGCTGTGGCGAAAGGTTGCCCACACCGCGTGTGGCCAGTGGACGAAACACCTCACGGCCCACGTACAGAGTGCAGGGTACCGTCGTACGGAAAGACAGCCGGAGCCATTGGATGAAGATACTAACCACCATACACACTAACCATCCTCCCCTATATGTCAGAGGGGTTAGTATATTGATTTTCTTCCGGGAAATTTTCACCTCACCGCCTTGTGTGGGCCTTGTTCTTCGGCCAGCAGCTCACAATTGGAAGTAATTCCGTTCGCGGCAGAGATCGGACCGGGTGGTAATCATCATGTCATTGTCAATGTACGATAGCGCCCTCGAGGATGGTACTACTAGCGACAAATTTGTAAGCTTTCGCCAGCATCCCGGGCGAGCGTTTGCTTGGCTCCGTGGCGAATTTTTCGGTTGCTTTTGCGGTTTGCCGTTTTTACCGCAACGTATTGCGTTGTTGGTGAATTTGTTCAGCTCGTTTTCGTAGGACAGGTTTTTTGACAGTATCAAATTGCTGTAATGTGTTTCTGTTGTTATACCGATGCGTCCACGCGCCGTCAATAAAGTTTACGGCGGACGAGCGGAGCGGGTGGTCGGATTTTGAATTTTGATATGTCAATTTGGTTTTGCCAAATAGGACAAGTTAGGAGTAAATTGTTATTGACAATCGATGAGATGCATGATGGGCAGAAGTGTTTAAACAATTTGTACGTAAAGCGCTAGGGAAATGGAGCAGCAATAGTGATTAGAGTATCATCGGTCTACTGTCAGTTAAGGCAGACAAACAAATAAATTTAAATAGCTATGGAAATACTTGAAGCAATAATACATGTCATATAATTCAATTAGTTCAACACATTCAGTTGAAATTTTGACAAGGTTTTTGATTTTGGTAAAGAGTTTTTACTATTATAGTATCCAAGAGTATTTCAAGATTATACTTTTTTACTACAATACCCGAAAGTAAGAATACATTTTTGGGGATAGCCTCTGTATTCTGCTGGGTATGAATTTTTGGAAGAAATCTTCAATTCCGCAGTCGTTCAATAGACCGAAAGTATTTGAAAGAATCTTGTTAGGACTGAAGCCTATATTTTATCAGCTCTTTCATGTTATGTGAGATAATGTAAATGTAAATTAGCAGTTTTTCGTGCCAATTTAATACAAAATTGCATACATTCAGGCGTGTAGAATGACATCCATCAAACAAATTTGTTTCAAAGAAGTTTTGTGGCGAGGATTATAATTCCAAATCCTTCATTCAGTAATTGATTTTTCCTATAAGTCTAGCAAGCCAGTCATGGCAGGCATGTCCTATTTTGAAGCTTTTCTTTCGGTGACCTTGCAACGCAACTTTATGTCTTCCAATATGCGCGTGCTAGACATACCCTCTTACCCATTTCTCCCTTATTTATTCCTCCATATCGAAAAAAACAACCTTCAATTGTATACTCAATTTAAACGCTCAAAATAAAATCAACCAGTGAGCTAAAATTGTGCGTAAAAAACGTTTACTGCTACGCAATTTTCAAATGTCATTGGCCGGTCGCAAACGCCAAAAAAAAAAACTCCCTCTTACAACGTAAATCGTACCCGAATGGCCCTTTATTTGCGCTATCACTCTCTTATCGGGGTGGTCCCGTGGATGTTCAACCCTGCTTGTTACGATCGCAATTACTCACGCACGTCTGCAATGGGTTTTTTTTTTCGCTGGATCTTCTTATCCATCCTTTTTCCATCGTGAGGGATTGGAGTTTGGGGATTTCTTTATAGGGAAGAATTGATCACGCGATGAAGAAAGAAGGGAAAAAAAAATCGTACCACATTACAATAGCGCGTGAATACCATCCAGGATTGGGGGGGGGGGGGGGGGGGGGGG
>KB663666.1:618039-678403 GCA_000349025.1 Anopheles minimus
ATTTGGGGGGGGGGGGGGGGGGGGAGGAAGGGTTGGGAAAAGGTAACAGGATCGTAGGGAAAATTGGGTCCTTGCTTTTCGGTGATTGATTTTCGCCACTGAGCCAAGTGGTTAATTCGCATGTCCGTGTCATTCAACCGTTTCATGGGACGCTCGTTTTGGAAAGGATTGACAATTTGATTGGTACCTGGTTGAAAAAAGACCTCATCCCCGGGTAACTTGGGATGGGTGTGGGGTTAATTTGACTAAATCCGGATACATTTCAGGGTTTTCGCTCGTCAATTAGCTCTGAACGGTATGTGTGGTGCTTTTGAGAAGAACACAAAATAGAAACAGCAACCCGTCTTGTCCATTGCTACCGTAAACAATGTTGATAATGAAGAAGATGATGATGATGATGATGCTAGAGCATTATGATTGATAGGGAAGCAATGAATCAGATTATGTCAGCCGCTCTGGGTGCGCTCGAGCCCGTCCGGGTACTATAGAGACAAAAGCGATATAACTCCACCTTCTGCCAATTTTTGAATCGTGTGGCATGTTTTGCGGTGACCACAAAGTGCCGACTCCCCCATACTGTGGAGCACCCGGGGGCATCTTCAAAGCGTTGGTGCCCTTTTATTTGGGTGACCTTTTATTTACGTTTATTGAACATCGGTGGTGATGGAACCCGGATAGAAGGTGAACCGGTGGTTGGAGGAGGTGAACGCTTTTAATCCATTATTTACGGACCATTTGCGCCGATTCCGACGGGTCATTACCGTTAACATAAACGTCAAGTTGACAACAGTTGACGATGGCGTCACCGTACATCGGTTCGACATCACGGCCGCCCTTGGTTTGGTTTGGTGGTCGAATCATCAAAGGCCGATCGGGTCTGGTCCGGTGCGTCCCCATTACGGGTGGTTAGGATATGCAATAGCAGTGGTCAGGACATCCATAAAAAACTCCCACCCCTGAGCGTGTTCGTTTTGTGTGGGGCTATTCATCCCATGGATCTCTAACAGAACGGACGGCCACCGGATGGGATCGACACACTAGTTTGGTCATCAAAAGTTTCTCTTTCTCGATGAGCCCAGAGGAATGGGCACACCCAACTTGAAGGCAAAACGGATACATTTTTCCTTCCATATCCCTTTCATATGTGTGCGTGTCCCCTTCCCGAACTTTTGGACTAATGTCATTTTCCTTCAATTTATTCACTGTGATGTGCATGAACAGAACGAACGAACGTGCGAACCATTCTTTGGTGGGGAGCCGAATGTCTTCATTCGCTATTCCAAAATCACTTCCGTAAGTGTGTTGTGCTCGGTGTACACAAGAAACGCACGCCACGCCATGTGTGTTACACTGTGTGGCGTAGAAAACACTAATGCCTCCCCGACCATCGGCCACGTGCTCGTGCGAGGCGCTGACGGTACCGATAGTAGCACCTTCCGGTGATTGATGACCGGATATAAAACACTAATTTTATCAAATAAATCACACATTATATCTTCCAAGCGGGCGCTGAGGCGTACCGCACGAGCATGCAACGTCGCCATGACACGTCGTCTTGCGTTGCTCCAATTGGGTGCGCGCTTGTTACAGCTTTTGTCTCTTCTCCGGTTCTTTTTTTCTTCATGTCTGATAGTGTCCGCGGTACGACTAGCAGCTGGCAAGTTTTCCCACGTTCACTGTGGCACTATGTGCCAACTACCGCTTCCAAGCGGTTCAACCGGCGAAAACCGGCGAACATTAGTTACTTTGTGCGCAAAACTACACTCCACTACCAGCAGTTCCCGATACATAGTTGCCCGATCTGGTGGCCGGTTTTGCGATTGGGAACGCGCGGCCAAGTGAAGTGCAAAATGTGGAATGGCACGGATTCACATACTCGCACGCAACGAGCGAGTCATCCGCAGGAAGTAACGCATGAAAAGGAGCCGGCCTACCCGGTGAATGAATGTGTTGTCGAGTGAATTTATGACTTATGCTCGGTGCCAAGTGCGTCACCGAACCGGAAACGATGTACGTGGTACGATGGTGAAACCGTTGAAAGTGCGCCATTTTTTATCATACGCCATGATGAGCAATGCGTGCATGTAGGGTGAGTACTATGGGAAGCTTGGTGTCTTCGGAACTTTTTTTGTGTGTTACTTTCATTTGCTCGATACTTGGGGAATTGTTGGGTGAGTACGCGAAGTCATGAAGATGAATTGATTGGAGCGGCTTATCAATTAGAGGCTACTGTAGCTTGATGTACGACAATTGTGTTGATGTACTGTACTACAATCATTTTCAAGAGCTGAAGACTGTGCTTTTGCGGGAAGCTCATGATCAATAATCTGTAATTTCATAAGGCAAATAAAAGGAAGTACTGCTCTTTATGTACTGTTGAAAGATGCGTCGAATAGAAACTCCTGTTTTGTGAGTATCTCCTGGTAGTTAGTATTAGCAAAGGTATAATAGACAGGTAGAACAGATTTAATTTCTAGGAATGCCTCTTTATGCCTTCCAGTGGAAGTAAAACATATCCTTTAACTGATCGTTTAATTGAAATCAAAGATAGATCCCAGAACTATATCCACACTTTGTGTAACTAGAGATATGTAAGCTTGCATTCTCATCTGATTATAACTTGTATTCCACAAGCTCTTCATAAGGCAGCATTGGCTTTTAGGAGGAGTATCCTAATTTTTCGGTCGTTCATCACACAAGAGAGTCGACTACATTATCCTATCCTTCCTCCGATTGAGGAAGGACTTCACAGTTCCCAACAAGACCTTTCACTTAAACCACGTCAGGGCATCAAAGTGAAGAATATGAAGAATATAACATCCACGTTAGCTGTAGAAGCGAGGTCTCTTCCGAAGACTTGATAGTAGAGGTCTAGTCTGTCTGGGAGTATCGAGAAGCAGATTGAGTTATATTATTTTATTCCCATAAAAATAAAATGGCTATTCAAAATCAGAGTTAGCAGTGAAGGCGTGTTTCAGTGCCGTCATAATTTCGTGTTGGAGTCCGACAGTTTTTTTTTAAATAAATAAATAACTCTTGCGCATTCCACATCTTCTTGCATATTATTGGTGATCTGCAAAGGTTTGGATGTCATTATTCAAATAAGAATTGCATTTTACAGATTGCGTTTCTTGATTAATTGACTGTAAAATAATTAACATTGTTACGATACCATTACCTTAACGGAAGTATGTTTGGAAAAGTATTAAAAAATGAATTTGGTAACTTAGATACGAGACACCAGCTTGGAGAAGTCAACAATCAAGGAATATCTATGATTGTTCATGGAGCCACTAGCAAAGTCACAACGACATTCATCCTTTGATGTTTGTTCGTGAGTAATCTCTTGTTCGTCAAATTCTCCTGTTCTGGAAGATAGTTTTTTGACACCACGGCTATGTCTGAGGTGCCGGCAATATGCATGGAAATATGTGTCTTGATAGCTGTTTTGTACAGATTTCTTCAACGTACACTAAAGTACTAGAAAATTCGGTGGATGTCAAAATAGTATTCCCCCCAGAAAGAGACCATCAATTCCGTGTAATACTTTTTTATAAGTAGATACAGTTTAAATACATAAACGATGGTTAACCTGTGTTGGATTATGAGGTTTAACCTATAATTGTTATGTTTCAGCAAATTTTATAGTTTATGGCACAAGAACATAGTAGCTGAAAATTCTATAATTGGTGGGTAAATTTAGATTTTTTTCCTGAGCTTTGCTCTACAAATTGGACGATTATTCTAAATTGTCATCGGCTATTTAAAAAAATTATCTAACGGTCAATTTTATCATTTCACAAACATACGAACGATTGATATTTATTAACAGCATTGAATCAATCTAAACGACAGTCAATTCTTAAAAAACAGAAACATCAAATTGGAGTTCCCCAAAACATCCTAATCCATGATGGAACACGAATATAAACAATGAAAAGTGTAATAAAACAAATAATCTACAACTATATTCATTGCGGGCCGGTGTAAATAAAGCATTTTGAAAATCGATTAAAACAAACAAAGTTCGTGTGCGTCAAAGTATCGTAAAGCTCAAAGTGCCATAAAACGTTAAATTTCCCACATTCCCGTTCGCTCGGATATTTATTTGCTCCCGAACCGGGAGGGAAAAAATGAAACGCCCAAGTAACTCTCCCCCTTTTGGCGCCCGGCCAAACCGGAGGGGTCCGAAATCACTGCACCACTGACCCGTATCGTTGCAATTTTCCGCTCATTTCTGTCTCCCAGCGTGTCCTCACGGACCGGGTGTGTGTCTGTCTGTCCAGCCAAGCTGAAGAGGGCCGTTAACATTACGGCGTACACTGTGTGTTTGCGAATAGTTTATCTGCGGTGCGGTTACTTACACTTGACTTGCACGGTGATATTAATCATCGCCGACCCTTGGGAGTTGATGGCTTCGCACGTGTACACGCCGGCATCCGTGCGCTTCAGCTTGGTAATGTTCAGGATCGGTCCTTCCGAGACGATTCTCGGTACACCTGGTGTTCGGCATGGAGTGGGTTTGTTTTTAAACGGTGCGCAGGGTGAATGAAATAGAAAAACGTACAGATTTGGGATTAATCGGACAGATTATCTTAATGGACCTGCGGTCACGTATGAGATTGAAGGGTCGAATAAATCCAAACTACTGGAATGAACTTCGATGGCAATCGACGTAGTAATACACGGGCCAGCGAGATGCATATGAACGACATGGCCAATGGTCAGTATAATGTTGTGAGATTGAGGTTAACCAAGCAGGAGGAGAAGGAGCGCATAACCTACCGGACGATGCTATCCGTTGTCCGTCCTTGGTCCAGGTGTAAGCGATGGACGAGGGATTACCGGTCGCAACCAGTGCAACGGCTAGCGGTTCGCCTGCCACTCCACTGACAGTCGTTTCGTCTGGTGGCGAGAACTGGGGCTCATCTGCAAGTACAAGCAGCGCACGGAAATGCGCACCGTTACAAACATCGCTCCCGGGCAGCCGGGTTGAGGTTGGCCGTGATCGAATGGATTCGGCAATTGGATTTCGCAACCCGGAGCGTTTGGTGCATACAAGCGGGAAAACGCAACGGGTACGCGGATACACTTACAGAGCACCGGCAAATTGACAGCCACATTGATGCTGCGCTGCAGCATCTCGTTCGTACTCTGGCAGATGTATACGTGGCCATCCATATCCTGCGTGATGTTCAGCTTCAGCTCGAGCGAAGACACGGTACCGCCCCACAGTCCAGCTTTGGAGGAGTTGTTCGTACCTGCAGCATACCGTACCGTGAACATACGGAAGCCATGACGTTCGATTCCATTTCAGCCGGAGGATGAATTTTCATACGGATGAAAGAAGAGCATAGCGGAGTGGGTATTAGATTTTTGGGAAAGAAAGGGAAAAAAGGCAAACAACTGCTGCCAGAACGAACTCTCCATGTAGCAGCGGAAGATCTGCTGGTGGTCGTGGGGGTTGATGTACACGCCCTGGGGACGATGACTGGAAATGAGTTCCGTAAATTCTTGTCAAATTCCATTATCATCACCATATCAACGGTGTTTGCGTTCGGTGTGTGCGGATGAAGATGTAGGTTTGCGGGTTTTTGATAAGCTTCCGTGTTGTAGGTGTAGTGGTGTATCTGTTGCTTTCTAACAGCCGCGCCACCCTTAACATGCAAATCCCGCACAAAGCCCCGGATGTTGTTGTAAGGATTCTGGCACCACGGCACATGTCTCGGTGGTGTTTTTCTTTTGATGGAAAGTATTAATTTGCGTGTCGTGTGTGCGTGTTGTACGTAGCGGATGATTACTGTTCATTTCCGCCAATCAGCGGGCGGTAATCCATTCATTTATACCGGCGCATGTTTACAGGGTTGCCGATGTTTTCGGGTTCAATGATTAGGAAGTCATTTATGTTTGTTAACATTGTTTTAAAACAAAACCAAGTTTTTGATAGTTTCAATTCACCAAAAAGATCACAGAATGTAAAAGCTCTCAATGGTGATGAAATTATCTAAATTAAAAAGGTTCTCAAGGGGTAACCAATTATGAACCGGCAGGAAAGATTTTTTCTTTTATTGTATGACGGCCAGGCCAAATTAGACATTAGGCAGGAAAGTTAAAATAACTATAAAAATGCCATATTTTTTTTTTTAAAGAGTGGCTAGTTAGTATCATAAATATTATGTTCATCTTTCAAATAATATAAAAAAAATGATAATGGCCAATCCGGTTACTGTCAAATCATTCACTGTTTTCATTAAGCTTCTATCGCGCGTTGCTTATATCATTCTGTAGAAGATTTAATCCGTTACAACAAAGTTTTAATCTGGCGTATTCAGTATTGATTTGTTTCGAACCTGCCAATTCCATAGCTCCGTAGTGTTTGGCTCATAATCAAAATTTAGCTCACAATTTGTAGATTTTTTTAAAATTTTTTACTTAGACCTCTTTAATTGGTCATGATCCTATGTATTACTTCAAACTATATTACTTTAACCGTATACAAATTATCTGTTTTCAAATATACTGGCATCATAATTATTTACGAAATATCACAAAAACTTAAATTTCTTGTGATTCTTAAAGTCAGATTCAAATATTTTGGGCTTTGTTAATGGAACACTACCGGAGCTAAGGATTTGGCAGGATCAAAACAAATCAATCCAGGGTACGCTAGTTTAAAATTTTGCTGAAACAGCTTCATCCTTCTAGAGGCCATAATAATATTGGAAGAGATGAACTTTGGGCTTACGAGGCAATAGAAAGAAATTACCAAAACAATTGACGATATGACAATAACCGATTGGCTATTGAAACCCTGAAAGGAAAATAACGCAGGAAACGTTTAAAATTGCAAATCAAATTAAAAGTAATACAATAAAGTATAAGGTGTGTGTGTCAACAAAAAACGCAAAAAAATACTGTTGGCTGGTTATCACTTATCCAAAACGACGCGATGCTAACTTTGACTTGTAGTAATCACAATTGATTAGATTATTGTTTTTTTACTGCATTAAGCATGTAAGTGCATTTTAGTTTTTGTTGAAAATGTTAGGTTTTGTGCCAAAGGTTTACTTTATGCTGGAATCGCTATTCATCGATTTTAATTTGATGAAAATGGTTTAAAATTTTAAGGAAATGTTGCTTTATGTATACCAACGCCTTCGTTTCAAAGATGGCGATTCCGATGTTGACGACCGTACCAATAGAAAAATAACCGTAAAGCACCAACGACACTCAAAAGGTGGCATTGCTTGACGAGGATTCAGGCCATACGTAAGAAGAACTTCTTCCAACATTGGGAGTCACCTGTCAGGCTAATTTCAATCGATTACATTCGTTGAGAATGATTCGAATAACTAAATTACCTTACGATTTGATGTATGACATGTTAAACATGTTGAAAATATTTCTGAGCTCTGGAATTTGAAATTTTTGTGCCATTCACAATTTCCACCAGCTATTGCATCATCCGATTATCGTATGATGGCTAATATTCCGGCTGATAAATGGGTTTTTTGATGGATAATGGCAACAGATGAACCACACTCCTGTGCCGTTCGAGCTCTTCCTGAAAGGAAGATAAAATGGCTAATGGAGGCCAATACTTTCAATGTCGTTTATAAGTTATATTTCCATAACGTTGTATCAATTAATCATTAGCAGTTTTTTTAATAGAAGTTGAATTTTTGTAATAGAAGTCACATAAGGCATGAAATAAAACACTAAATAAACTCTTCAGTCTAGTTCGAAGCGCTGATTCTAACTTGACCACTTCAGGAGATCCAGAGGCGCACTTGTTGTGAGAAGGAATCGTCAAAAATTGTTAGAAATGTGGTCATTAGTAACAACTTTAATGGTACTGAAGATAATTCTTTTTTTATTTCGTATTTACTACCTGGCCGTATATCTTGCTGACGATAACAATTTTACTGTTAACATTGTGTAAAACTTCGCTTAAATTTGTTTTAAACATTGAATAATGTCATTAATACACGGCATTTTTTTTACATTAAAATATCGAGAAGAGATAATAACGAATAAACTAATAGCAGGTGTCAAAAGAGAAATAATATATCAAAATATGGATCTTACATTCGTTAAATGCAAAAAATACTAACAAATAAAAATCTAAAAATCGGAAAAAATAATTTAGTGATTGACAAACCAGTGTGAACTAACCCAAAAATTGAACACATTCGAATTTGAGTTCTTACTGCAGCGGCGTATCAATTCACGGCATTGGTTTTGGGAAATTTTACGCATATCCAATCCAGCGTATGCAAAACCATCACATTATGATGCGCATCGCTGCGAGAAATGGATTTTCCCCGCTACCTGGTACAGTTGACATACCACCCCCGTAACAACCATCTAACTGCTGTCCCGGATTATATGCTGGCGTATTGGAGTATGTGTTTGTTGGGTCTTACCTTCCAGGACGGTTCCTTCGTGCCGCCAGGCTAACTTTGCCGGCGGATTACTGGAGCTAGAGTCACATATCAGCGTCGCCTCGATACCGGGCCGTAGCTCCGCCGGTTCGATCCGTATCTTGGCCTTCTCCGGAGCGACTGTGCCAGTTATTGGGAGTTTGCAAAACAAAAACAAAACAAGATTGCATAGATAAACAAGAGTGTAAAGATATAGCAGAAATAACGCACATGTACGGGTGTGAACGATTCTAACGTTTGGAGCGGTTTTTTTTTTTGGTTGGAAAGCATACCACCCGATACTTACAGTGCACGGTCAGAACTTTCGTTTCGAAGAGTGGAATCTCGGTAGCCGAATTGTGAGCTTCGCACCGATACTGAGCCTGATTGTCGGTTACGTTCGCCTTTATCGACAGCTCGGCAGAAACCGACTGGTCCGTCGTTTTGCTTACGGATTTGATCTGAAAGTAATGTGGAAAAATAAAGAAAACCCCCCGCTCGAGAGGATGAGCAATACGTATTGAAAGAAAGAAAATCGATATGAGCTTTCGAGTTGTCGGGAGAGTTGCCTGGAGGTTCATAAAAATTCATGATGTTCACGAGTTGTGAGTTTACATACGTCTTGCGCTTCGGCAGTGCGTCGGGGGAATTGTGTGGGGAAAAAAGAAATATCGATAAGAAAACTACACCCTGTGTGCTGATGGTATCTAGTGAACTTTTTTCCTTCTCCCCTGAACTTCAACCCAGAAGAGTTGGCGAACTCGGCGGAAAAGTCACACCGTTACCGTTCGTCCGGGCCTGTACACTCCGGCACCGCACCCGCTCGTAAGCTCAATGAATTTTGAATTAGTTATGAACATATGAAATGATATTAATAAAAGCCCGGGATATGAGTTGCAGCGAATCGAGGGACGACACGACGGTGACATGCTAAAGTGTGTAGCGCACGAAATAGAGGGCAAACGAGCGGTCTTAGAGCGTGTCGTGACGTGATGAGACAATCGTGTCAGTAAGGGAAGCTAAAAAGGGTAACGATGAAATGAAAATTGTGTGAGCAAACGTGAGCTCCTGCTGGATGCGAGTATCATCAACTAACGTAGCTGACAGGCAGTCTGGTGTCAGCTTACATGGGTATTATCGTCGCGGTAATATCATATGTGTTCGGGGGGTGTGCACTGTACGGAACAACACACGAACGCCAGGGAACAAGAAGGATCGTTGATATGATCTATAAGTTGGCTCGTACTAAGCGAGCGAATCTTGCCTTACCGCGGGTGTGCGGTGTGTGTGTGCAAAGTTCACCATGGTGGGTGATACATTTTTAACCAGGTTCAATAACTTCACCGGCATAAGCAATGGGATGGAACTGTCGATGAGTTGGCTGAAGAGTTATTTAATCAATTTAAAAAGTGTGCAACTTGATTCTCCAGAACACCGCTCCAGTACGGAAGTGCAGAACAGTTTGGATGGCAAAGAACAGCTAATAAAGTATTTAAATTACGACACATACTTAAGCAAGCATGCAACAAAGTTTTACTAAACAAAAGTTTTACTTGAAACAAGAAATTTGTTTCTATCCGGGTTCATAAGTGTATTGTTAACCCCAAGGTTATTACGTTAAGTAGTCTCTTGAGGTCAACACCCCTGGAAGTATACAATATTTTAAAGTAATTGGTAGACCGTGTGATGTTTGTTACAAAAGGTAGATATGAAACCTGAGCGAGTCAGTGACCCAGGAAGTTTTTAAGCTAGGGTGAATGACTAACGAAACAAATATTGCATACATGCAGGCGATTATATCCAAGGCACTATTTTGCAGTGAAAGATCAGTTTGGACCTTTGATGCTGAGAAGAAATTCTTAAGGCAAAGCAGTTTTACAGCATTGCCAAATTTTTATACTGTGTTCGGTGCAAGAACCTTGACTTGATAGACGATAAAGTAGATTTATATGACAATGATGTGATCAAAGTTTATTTTGTTGTGCATATTTTCATCAAGGAGAATAATCGTTTTAGCAATTCTTCTATAAAGTCGAAAGAAAAACTTTAAAAAGAAAAATTTGAAGATAGTTAAACATGATGTTGTGTCAAGTTATAGAGAATAAAAATAAACTTTCTCCCAATTTTTATGGAATATTCCATCATGAGATATCTTTCAGGCCATATACAAAATCTTTTGTTTTAAATTCAAATAATCATCTGATGAAAATTACTGTAGGAAAAATTCATTAACATTAAAAAGGCTCTCGAATAATGCAAATCTTTTTGTTTTGTTCAGTGATATCTGATACCATAGCGATCTTCATACAGAAGTTTGTATATTACGTACTTATATTGTTTTTTGTTTCTATTTTTGTTACTAATGAAAAGTGCGCTTGCAAAATAACAGGTAAATGAAGAAGATCAAACATTAATTGCAATTATAATAGTTTTATCCTTCGTTTGTTGTTGTATCAAAACAGGCACTATATAACGTCATTTTGTTTCATGTTAAAAATCTTCTCTATATTCTATATGCAATACATTATCTCCTACAGAAGTGTCTAAATCTACACCACATTGTTTGATATGAAATAAACTACAGTCTACCGCTGAAGCATTGCTGTGTAAGTTAAAGTGTTCATTTCAATATCACAATTGTCCCTTTCGTTTGCACAAACGTCAACTTTGGTGCTGTTTGTTTTGATCGTTTATTGTACACTGTTTTATTCGATAGCTGAAAAACCAATGATCAATCTATTGAAAAATGATAATTGATTATTTTTTTCTTTTTATATAATACTAATTTTCAAATATATTTTGAGTTAGTAAAAGAAACTGATAATTTATAGTGAATCAATACGTGTCGATACGTGTAAATCCACTTGGCACCCAAATCTGTTTCACATCATAATGTACAGTTTGATGAACAATAAAATGTTAGATGAAGAAGCAAAAAACAAGCGACGAAAAGTATGGAAGCAACGATGTACTTAACCATTTCATTGTTCATCAGTGCTTTTGTGTATGCCACGGTAAGGATAAATCCTTAACGCTCGGCTAATAGATGAGGAGCAATGCAGGCGGGAGGTTCGGGAAGTGGCTTTTCGCCATTTTACGCCTTCATATCCGCCATAAAAGGGACACATTTTATTTTATTGGCATGGGGACATTTTTTTCTCCCTTCCGGGGGGTACGATCGTGGTACTAGCGCGACCATAGGCCATCAAGAAAGTCAAGAAGTCACCCAAGTGGACGGGACAAAGTTTGCAGTTAGCAAATTTAATACCATTCAATCACAGGCGCGCCCGGCTTCCATCGGTCGTGTATGAAGGAATGGGGGAGCGATTTTTTTTTCTCTCTTGCTGTTTGCTGTTGGCCTGAAGTAGATAAGAAGGGTATCCGGAACACATGGAAGGCTGGGCCATGGGCTGAGACAGTGTGCTCGAATATCCACTCGTCCGTACAGATCGAGGGCGAGGATCGATCATGAAGCCGAGGCGACAGATGGAAGGCACCCAAGGAACAGCACAACAGCCAGAAATAAAAGAATATGAGTAAGTCGAGCGGATGAAAAGGATATCAAATTTTCGCTTTATCAATCACGGACAGCGAGACGCCGGGTGTGACCGTGTGTGTGCGATATTGGTCGGTGTGCTCTTCTGCGAGCAAATCTTCTCGAACGCTTCGTCACGCTACCGAAAAACGTCATAAAACCAGCTTTACGGAATTGAACCTGCTGCTTATGGTTGTGGGCTATATGAGGGTGAAGTACAAGCTCCACAAACAAAACAAAACCTCCCCTAAGCTTTATTGGCGTGGCACTGAAATCGCCTGACCCATCCCAACGTTGATGGGGTTGGGTGCGAAGTAGGCACCATCAGAACACCATCCCAACCGAGTATGGATAAAGCCCAAAATAAAAACGAACGATACACCGAGTCACACAAACAAAACAATCCCCTTGTGTGGCTGGGGCTATATACCGAACCTACCCGATGGCGTCCATCGCCCCAAGTGGAAACGGTGGATGGCCTTTAAAGCCCATCAACACGCCCTCGTACATTGAAAGGCAATAATAACGAGATATTGTTTATTTTATTGTTATAAATATTTATGGATCAAATGATATAAATTAAAATTTAATGTCCCACCGTCTTGGTAAAGGTTTCTCCTTCCTGCAAGCCTTCTTCCCGGTAGGTATGTTTCCAATTTGGGAGCTGTTTTTTTTTTCGAATATCCTGGTTTGGTTTGAAGAGAGCTTAGTCTTATCTTATTATCGACGGTTTTCATGACGCCTTTTTTTGGGCAATATATATTTTTCCCACTCCCTTCCCTTGACCACCGCTCCCGGTTCCCTTTGGACGCGTGTTTTGCTCGATAGTGGTCTTTTGTTTGCAAACTCCTTGGACCATCGCGGGGGTTTGTTGGTGGCGGATTGCACGGGCATGAAATCCTAGCCACGCTTGCCAAAACGTAAAGTATTCATATCGCTACCGGCAGGCTTCCGTGCCTTTTCGCGGGTGGTTTTGTGCCGCTCGGTTGACTTCCTGCGAGGAACTCTTATCGCTTATCGATAGGATGCTTCCGTTCGCGTCTGCCAGACCACTTCGGAAAGCTCGTGTGGAAAGAAAACCAAAATCCAATAAAATTTGTACGCCATCATACTGACCATCCGTGCTTTTTTGAGGGGTTTTTTTTTCCTTACTGCAAAACCGGAACGAGATGAAGCTTAGTTCAAGCTCGATTCTAGAATTTTCCACACCGCGTACACGGACGACGGTTCGTACGCTTCGATTGGCCATTCCTGTGGTCGGACGTCCCACCCCCGAGGGGGCTTTTGACCACATGCTCGGCATTTTGTGTGCCGAGTCGTACCGGCCACAGCACTCGCCTCTAGCATCCACCCCTCTACCCATTCATCTTCGTTTCTTCTGCCGCAAAATGGTCCCAACGCTCTTCCAGCATCGAACGAAAGGAATTCAATTTGAAGCGTTTATTATCGTGAATATTATTCTTGCGAGTGTGACTTTGATTGTTACCTACGGAACGGAAACAGAACGACCACTCAGCACCGTCAGTTTGCGAATGGTGACGCAGAACGGAGGCAAAGAATGTTTTAGAAGATTTCTATAGCAATACCGACCCTCGGCTCAAATGGAGAGGCGGGCTAGGAAGCAACAGACATTGGCCTGGTCGTTCCAGCGCAACCAGGGCATTGATTTATGGGAAAATATTTTAATAAACTTTGGTTCTTTTATGTTTGCCAGTGTGCACGCAAGCGCTAGGATAGGGAGTGGTGGGTTAGTTGCCGAGGGTGGATATTTCTATTCCATTTTATATACCTTTTATCTATCGACAAAACATTCTTTTGCTGTACTTTTTGAACGGTTTTCTATGCACACGGTCCACATTTGTTGTTTTCTATGCTTTGCATTTTTTTTTTTGCAGTGAAATAAAGTACTGGGATGTGGTATGAGAAATGGGAAGTGATCATTTGTTTAAATTGTTTTCCTGTTAAAGGATGTAATTTTTTGTTGATTGGTTTTGATATGCACTTGCTTTCCTGTAATATGCGATAGTTAAAATTTAAAAAAAGCCTACAATGTATACCATAACATTTTTTTGTTTTGTTTTGTAAATAAAATATAAAGGTAGATTGTTCGATAGAACGCATTTTTCCGAAAATTTAGCTGATTTGACATATTAATAAATTTTTCATTCAAAATTATGAAAAAAGTTTTCATACGAAAATACTATACGGCCATCTAGCAGTTTATCGACTTTGTTTCAAAATTCAATATTAGTATTGTCTTTTGGTTTTCTTATATAGTTGAACTATTTTGAAAGCACCTTTGTCAAGTGTTATTTTAATTTTCAAATTTTTAATTCGTATTGTATGGCGCTCAGAACAAAAAGAAATTATAATTAGGAAAAATAAATAATAAGACGTAATTTTTAAATAACATATAAACAAAATTTGGCACACCTTCAGAAGTTTGTATTTAAATAAATGATCAATCACCAACAAGATAAGCAGGAAATTTATTTAAAAAAAATAATAGCTTGTAAATAACCTTACTCGCGTTACAAAATATACCAATCTTCTACAATGTTGTCAGAATTAAGGAAAAAAAAATTAAACCATTCAATTTCAACTTGTTCACACTTACCTTCTTATCGTTTTTGTACCAAACAAGCGTTGCTAATGGATTGCCACCAGATGAAATGCACATGAGCTTGTGCTTCGTACCCTCCGCCAAAATGGATCCTTCCGTGTAACCGGAAATAATTGGTGGTCCAGGAGGAACTGTAAATAAAATATTTTTGTTTAGTTAAACTTTCTTTTAAATTTTTTGCTTAAAATATTTAAAAAAAAACATATATTCTCAAAGGATATTGTTTCTATAGTAGAATGATTGCAGCACCATTGGATAAGATAAATGATCATCAATAGTCCCTTCTCTATCATTATCTTTCGTGTTCTTTGGAAGCGAAAAAGAGAACCATACAATTTTCCTGAACATTAACGCACATGTGTCGCCATGTTTTGTGGCGTTATTTATTGCGCTGTAGATGTAAAAGGAAAATGATCTTGTTTGTTCGTAATGAAGTTCTTTGTCACGAAGCACGATTGATAGTGATGTTGTCCAGCCCTATTAGTGATGGATTTTGCTGACCATTTTGCTGTTTACATGCACAAATAACAAGAACGAAACCCTTTATGTTAAACCATTTTTACCCGGTTGATTGCCCCCGGCATTATGTAAGCAAAGTTCCTGCAAGCACTAAAAAGAATATTCTTAATTTCCCGCTGACAGCTTTCATCCTTTGTTCTTTACCGAGAAAAGGAGTATTTTTTTACTTTCGCGCAATGCGGGATTAAATTTACCCATCGTTAGATGTGGAAAGTGAAGTGAAGGCAAGAAAAAAAATCAAAAGTGGAACAGTTTGGGTACGTTGTTTGCAAGCTTTGTTGGATTAATTATTGCAATTCAACGCTGTTTTCTATCTTTCTCTCCCTCCCTCTCTCGCTTTCTCCTTTTATTCCCTTTGTGCGCGTGTTTCGCTTTTGTACCGTCGGCGGTTTTAATGGCGGTACGATTAAATGATAACTAAAATTTTAATCAGCTTATCCTGCTCGGCTGCGAAACGCTTTTCCCACTATCGAAGCGAACGCACGGGAACTGATAAGGGGGGGTGTACGGGGCGGAATGTTGGATTGGGAAAGCAGACTGCTGACACTGACAACTTAACGTGCTTATGCCAGCTGATCACTGGTACCGGCGGATGGTGGATTTGTGCAAATTGAAACCGAACTTTGGGCACAACTATTTTAATTAAACGAGGCAACTGTTTGGCAGTAAAGTTTTCCGAATTGAATTCCGCATTCGAAATGGTACGGGCCGAACCGAAGCGTTTGAGTGAAGCGATTGCGTGTACGGGGACGTTCATATTTAAACCGAATGCGAATAGGCACACGGTCGCAAATGAGCTGCAGCAAAGTGTGTTCGTGCGTATGTGCGTATGTTGGTCGTAGCGTGGAAGACTGGGCGTCTCCATGGTAACACAGTACGCAGATGCTCAGCGGCGGTTTCGCTATGTTTCATTTACTTTGCCAGATTGGGTTAGTTTACAGGCAAACATTCATCTATCTTCATCTAAGTTCGAACTTTTGTGTGTTTTTGTTTGGTTACTGTTAAACTATGCAGACTTTTACAAGAAACTTTGATTGCGGTAGGGAATACCTCGCAGAAATGGGAGATTATTATGAGTTTAGCAGTGGCTTATTTGAGCGTATTTCTTTTTTATATTAATTCCATTTTCTACTTATATTATTATATTTTCATTTAAATTTGCTTTGTTTCCTGCAAAATAATGTTGAAATATTCTTTTTTTAAATCATAGTAGTACTTTCTTTTTCGAGATTGCCTAGAATTGTAGGAAAGATAGTTAATTCGTAGATAGATTTTGACGAATAAAAAAGGCCACTAATAATCTTCAAAAAATATGTTTGATATGTTCTGATGCTTTCTATTATATCCAAATATCTGTGTTACGTTAAACGATATTTATATCGCAAATAGATCAATTATTTTCTATATTTATTGTAATTCAGATTTTTTTAATTGGCCTTCACTTAGATGTATATTTGGCCTTTGGATAATTATTTCTGAAGCATTATAATTAGTTTTAAATAGGTAACAAAATAAGCATTTTTTAAAGTTAAATGAAATGACTCTGAAGGCATTAAGACGATTTGTTTAAACCCAAAATAAACATAATTTGAGATCAACCAATTTTTTATTTTCTAAGTAGTCTTAATAATAGGTATACGGCCCGGCCGTTCTTCAGCGATAAAAAAAAAAGTAGTCTTAATACATATTTTATCAGCAGTTTTAAATAAAAGTAAAAACAACATTACAGTTTGTGTACAAATAAAAAAATAAACAACTTGATAAAAGATTTTTGTGTTCCTTCAAAACCACACAGTATATTTGCAAGTATCTCTTTAAACTTTTCCAGTTTGTCTCAAAAACCAAATGTTTTAGTTATGTTACGAACTGTTCAATTCGTTAAATAATTCTATGTTAAGCAGGGAAAGGAATGTTTTTTTCTTAATCATTCCTAGATTTGTTGTAATGTCTTCAGTATCAACGTCATAGCACATTTTAGTTTTGTTTTTCTTGAGAAAAGGCACAAGTTTATAAGAAACATAATTAAACCAATGTTTCCATGCAATATGGTGCAAGATTCTCGGAAACAATAATTTCTTTATTTTCCCCGTTGAAATCGAAAACCTACCCAAATACGACAAAAGCTCGTAATAAGTTATCTCGCAGACCGTAGTGTCTAGGGTTACCCAAAACCGATGGAAGATTTAAGTGGCCCAATATTTCCCAAACCTGCACGCCAAATTCACTGGAAAAGGCACTTAAAATTTGCCCAATTTACCAATCGAACATGAACCAGCCCGGCTCCGGGGTTTTGTCATAAACCATGTCGCTATATTTGTGCGATACAAGTTGGCTGGATAGTAGTGGTTCCGACTACCGACAGGGTTTGAATCGGTCACTTTCGGGGGGGTTTTTTTGTTGGAAAGGGGCACACTGTGGCGGGGGCCTAACTTTCCGATGGTAAAGTTTCCTGACCGTGCCGGGTACCGTCTTGAGTTGATGGACATTAATTAGTACAAGTATTGTGCAGATAATCGCACGGACAACGATGAACGGCACTAACTTGAAGCTGATTAAATTACCTTTGGCGGACTTTGCAAGCTGTCTAAGAGAGGGGGGGGGGGGGGGGTTGGAAAGACGTCGAGACGGAATGATTTATGATGATTTAAGTTATTTACTAGCGTAAAAGTGTTTGCATGTTTGAACAGCAAACCATTTTTTCATTTCATTTCATCGTGAGTTCATTAGCTGCGTGCAACAGATTATTTTAAAGTAAATATTCGAAAATTTGCTGCTTCTAGGTAGAAGCTCTATATTTAAAACTTCTTCGAGAATAAATGTGAACTTTTAATTAACATTCTCCAATGCGGACTTTATTGTGGAGGACACAATGAGACAACCATCAATCGTAAATTGGTTGCTTTGTCGAATCAGGAACTCAGCATTTCAGGATCTCAGGAAATTCGCTCCCATTGACGATGCTATCGCGACCATCCTTTTCGGTGCAGAATTCGTCAGAATTGACTCCGACCAATCTTTGGCGCGGATCACTGAGCATAAAATTCGGTGGATAAAATCAGGGTTCTACTCGGACGTTGGATTTTGTATTGGACGACCAAAAACAAAAAAAAAACAAGGATCTAGCTGTAGCTCCCATAAAACGGTAGGCTAGACTTTTGCAAGGAAATGGTTCCGTTTGGCTTGGAATTTCCTTATCATCTTCCGTAAAGGGTTGTATTTCTTTGTGTGTTTCATCAAGCTTCACCAGCGCGACACCATGGTTGAAAAGGTTAAGTGCGTATACTGTTCGGATTGTGCGGAAGCAACCGGCAGGTCCGCAGGTTGATTAAAGCCAGTATCGGGCTGTAAACGAAAGAGTACTCCATAATCTTCACTGTTCCTGGTTTTTCACTATTGTTCCCGCGGCCATCATCTGTCATTGTGCTAGTGCTCCAGCCCCGCCACATCACCGGTACACAAAGCAAGTTGATTTGCATACTAATTAGAAACTTCGCCGGAACCGGTACGTTTTACCCTTTTATCAAACTCGGTAGCACCGGCGGTCGGCAGTAACGCAAAGATGAATCTCTCCCGGGACTAAGGTAAGAATATTTCACGTTCGATCTTGTTCGCTAGACAGCTTTTCAGACGAAAAATGGGATAAGACGAAACATCCCAACCGACATTCCAGCCGCTCCATCAAAATGAACTGCGCTGGGAAGGTTTACTTCTTGACAAGGGGAGATGATAGGTGGGTACAGTCGGAGATATTTAACAACATTCTATCCGTGTGCAATTCTTGAAGCGCTCCCTAAAGTATGCGGAATAATACTTACGTAGTACATTAACGGTGTGAGTGGATTGTATGTTTTCGGGCAGCTGCATGTTAACGCCATGGCAAATGGCAACCAGTGAACGCTTGTTGGGCTCCACCGTCGCTGTGATGTTGGAGGTTGTAACCCATCCTCCTGGAAAGAATGCATTTAGAAGGATTTTCCCAAAGTGTATTAATAAAAAATTATAATAATCGGAATATAATCCTAATTGCATACCTTCAGGACTTGGAACAACTTTGGAAGTAGCGTTAGCCACCTGCTTTCCGTTAACAATCCATTTAATATCGGCGGCCGGATTCGATGCCGTTGTCTGACACTGGAGAGCCACACTATCTCCTATCCTTGCCTCTGAGGGTCCGGAAACTATCACTTGTGTTGGAGCAACTATAATAAAATGAGTGCGAGATTTATTAGCTAATACCTTCTCTACTCTATTAATCGCGCGCACAACTTACACAACACATTAAGCGTAACCTCAGCTTTTAGAATCCTTGTCGCCATTATATTGTTGGCTTCGCAACGCAAGCGTACCTTGTTGTCACTTGCTTCCGCTACGAACGAGTAAATGTTTTCCGACAGTCGATCAGTCGTCCGGTAAGCCATCCGGGCCTGATTTTCATTCTTGTACCAGATCAACTGGGCTGGAGGGTTACCACCGCGGCTCCGGCACACCAGCTGTACGTGCTGTCCTTTTCGTAGGGCTTCGCCCGGTGTGTAGCCTTCGATGTATGGCACTCCGGGAGGATCTGAAAAATTAAGAGGGAGGATAAAATGAGGAGAATTAAAATTAGACGTTTTCTGTACTTTCTAATTTAATTGATAAAAAAGGCATTCCAACAAAAATAAAAGGAATGTTCATCCAAAACACCATATCTCTAGTTTGCTCTACTAAGGCCTCCACATTCGTAACGCTTAGGGCCTCCAAACAGCTTAATCCGCTACTGCATATCAGGTACGCTACTTATGCGGAATGATGCAGTAAGGGATTTTGAAGTTACCCTTGAACGCAAGCTTGGATTTCAACAGTAGATTTATTGTAGATTAGACTTACAAAACTGTAGCGATTATTCGTAGGAGTGATAGATTTGATGGTATGTATTGACATAAATAAACCTCCAGGAACAGACCATAACTATCGACTAAGTATTGTTAAAACAAGAGATTGAATCTAAGCTATGATGGCTTCGGCGAGCTCCTTCTGACTAATCATAGCTCCAATTCATGACTCTTCGCCTTTTATGTAACGTCAGAGATTTTTTTTCGAAAAATTATAAGGATTGTTTGTTTGTAAATCGTCTCCAAATGATTCTATAAGCAATGTACAACAACCAACAAGATACTTTGTTTTTGGTCCTGGTTGGACAATTTTTTAAAATACTTTTTATAGAGGATATGTGCCTATTGGCTAACATTCGCCTGTACCTGTCTTGATAATGAAATAATGCTTGTTTTCTTTATTTTTAATCCAATCCAATCCTCGGCGACCTAGTTTGGAAGTACTTTTTTGAAGAATAAAAGCATCAATTTAGCTCCAAAATGGTTGGACGGTTTGTTAGTTTATAGATATTTTAAATCAATGGCTTCATTTGTCTCTTCTATTTACAGCAAGCGGTGTTGGATTTGAGAAGCAAAGTATTCTTTTATTTAAACTTGGTTGTATATGCCAGTAGTTTTAAGGGAACTTAAGTGTTTCTAATTTTATTGTGTGTTGCTGGATAGAATAGTGTCGATGATGTGGTCGAGTTTCACTCTACAATGGTTGTTGGATTTCCCAAACAATCGACTACGACTGTGATCGTAAATCCACAGTAACTGCATGATGAAGGAGTAAATTTTTCCATCAGGTTTTTTTGTGGTCGGGTTTGTGTGTCCTATTCGAAGACGCGATAGGACTCTTTGGTCTCTGCTGGAGTCGATGCCTGTATATGGGTCAGAAGGAAACTTGAGGAGTATCAGAAAACGATTTCTTGTTCCAAATGTCGGAGATCCCTTCTATTCTAAATGGTGAGAAGGCCTACAGCTTCGTTTCCCTAGATTATAACATGACTTGGAACCAAAGTTGGAGCAGAAAGTTAGATCGAGAATTTTTTTAGATCTTCGAAGTGTTGAATGTGTGAGTTTTTTTAAAGTTCTTGTGTCGAGAGCACTTAGACTTCACTCAATAAATAAAACTGTGTGGTATTCGGAACTGTATAGTACATTGAGGAGCTCCATGAGTTGTGCTTTGGATTCAATATCGTTTAGCGAAGCAGAACTCCGGAAGACTGGTCATGTCATAACAGTGATACTGGAAGAGCTATCTCGTAGAGTCTTTTCAGGTTATCTACATGCATTGCGATTACGTTAAACCACCCACCAGAAAATCCAGGAATATGAATTGGATGATGATGGCTTTCAGCCGTGAGTAGTTTTGAGGATTTCGTCTGCAATCTTATTCCGAAGCGTATGTAGCCAAGCATATGTGAGAAACTTATGACGGAGCGTTTTACAACATGCGAGCAAAAGAAGGAAGGGATTGTAGCCATACCAACTGACAAAGATCTTTGCATTTGCTAAATGCCAGCTGAAGTTGGAAGGATTTTCATACAAACCTTGTGGATTAGAAACAATTCTTCCAAAGAGTTTATTGAACCACACAGAAAAGTTTGTCACTATGGTTAATAAAACGTCAAACGTTGTCAATTTTTGTGCTCAGGACATTAATTAGTTGCACTTAGTAGATCAATCTTCTAATATATCAAATTGGTATACAGGATTGAAGAGTGAGAGAACAGAAAATAGCGCTATTGAAGTAATTATTTTTGGGTGTATTGCTCTATCATTGAGCTTCTTAAGTGACTCTTAAGATTTTCCCTATTTTTTCGCTCTGAAGGAAGCATTTCCGACCATTATACATTCGTTCTGAAGAAAAAAAAAACGTCGCTGCTTTATCGTTATGTGTGACTGCACGCGTATAATTAATTGTTTGTTTTTCCCTCTCTCCTGATAGCATGGTGTGCCCTTAACCAAGCACCATGCCAATATACGCCATCTTTGTCCACAGCGCAGCACAGGAGAATCCGTTCGAAAACCATGCCGAAACCCAAGCGGAAAATTGGTTTCCTCATCATTATTCGTACTTTATCCATAATTTGCAGCGCCTTGTGGCGTGTGTGTGTGTGTGTGTGTAGCGCAGCAAGCATATCGACCAGCGCAGCAGCAAGCAAAATGGTGGTAAAATTAATTTTCTTATCACTTTATGTGTTAGCTTTTTCTCAACAAATTTACATGCACCCCCATCCATCGTTCTAGTGTGATGTTCGGTGTGTGTGCGTGTTTGGGTGCCTTGTTAAGAAATACTTTCCTGCACGTGTATAATGAAACCACCCGCAACCCCCGGCCCTTTCCCGTCTCCATTCGGTCCCCACCGCAGTCGCGCTGCCGTTTCACTTGCTTTGTTAAGAAACGGGCAAAACCATAAACGTACTGAAATAACCGACACCATTCGTTAGGACAAACTTCGACAACTTGTCTTTGGTGCGCATAAATAATGCGAGAAATGCTAATTTTCTTAGATAATGTGCGGGCCCCGGCACCATTATATTACGTGTGCACGAGTGCAGGTGAGTGGCAGTGGGCGATAAGTAGATTGAATTTTAATGCCAACATTGTCGCCATTTTGCTCGAGCACACCGTGCCAACGCCGAGTGCGCTATCGCTAATGTGCATTTTTCCAACAGCTTTCGGGTACAAACCGATGCCCCCGCGGCATATACCGGCGATAAGATGTGGTTTGGCTTTCGACCTCCATTCCACCGGCGGCTAAGAGCTTTTGCCCGCGCACGGTTGGAGGCACGAACCGTTGTAGATCTTGTTTTATGAGCGACCAAAGGAAAGGGAGACCAAAAAGAAAGCCCAAAATGTGTTTTAAATTTGTGTCCTTTTCGAGTATGTGTGTGTGTGTGGATGGGGGTTCTATACATGGGTTAACGCGGCCATACAGTTACCGTACGAGGGGAATATGATGGAAAATCGAAATGGATGTATATTGGATTTTTTTCCCACCACCGAAAACACGCTTTCCTGCCACGGTTCTAATCCGTTAAATGTGATGTCATTTCCTGGCTGTCATGTGCAGAACCCGGGCGCCATCCCGCATGCTAATCCTTTGAGTGCATCTTGGAACTAGCATCAGCCCCTGCATCTTTTGCGCATGCAAGTGTAGTTTGTGCGCTTGCATGTGGTTGAATGTGTGTGTGCAGCGTTTGCTGTTAATGCAAACGGTATAAATATGCAGGATGCATGTTTGTGCGGTGTCGTGGCGTCAGGATAAGGTACGTGTGCTTGACACGGGATTTTGCTGTTGTAGCTGAAGGATAAAGCGAAACTAACGATGTAAAAATAAATTAATGCTCGAGGGAAGCAAATAAGGAGGGGGGTTGGGGTGCTCCCGAGAGTTATGTGAGATATTATATTCAGATTGGATGTTTAAATTTATTTTGCAAATTATGACTTAAGTATAGAATTATTCGTACACTTTACTAAGGAAGTTTGATTGTTTTGCCACTCGTTTATATATTTGGCTTACATTAATGAGTTGTAATTTCTTTTTGATTACAGTACAACTAATACTGTTTCTGAGCGTGTAGAACGACTTCTTGTTAGTTCAAAAATGACCGAACTCTGGTTAAGGAAATCGTTACACACGTGTAGTATAGATTAAGGATTTGAATAGAGGAGAATGGAATCACTGCATACAAGGGTACTTATTCGACGTAGGTCCTCCAGGAAGAGTCAGAAACACCACCATTCCAGAGGGGTGTTAGCGTAATGGTTGTCGTAAAATCGTTTAACAAATGTGGTACCAGCATATGGCACTGAAGATGATGCAGTGTTGATTTTGAAATCTAACAACAATATTTTTTAAATTGCTGAAAACTATGAATACACATTTTTTTCAGGAACATACAATAAATTTCAAGGGGGTCGTTATACACGCTAAAATACGGTACTTCATTACAAAAATTTTTGATTCTCGACAGTGTTTTGGTATAAAAAATCTGTTTATAAAATTTTTTCTGAAGGTTAAAATACCTTTAATTTTTATGATACTTCTTTTTTCATTAAAAAATCATTCTTGAGTAATGCGTAGAGATATTCACAAATCAAAGACCAAGTTTATACGAGACAAGGAAAAAAATCATGTTCAAAACATCAAATTACAAATCAACTTGAGAAAGCGATTTGGCTAACTTTAAAATTTTAAATGATGTACTAACTTATTAAATAAGTGTTTAATCGATAGAAATTGTATTTCAGCTTAACTATAGCACCACGACTACCGTATTTTTGAAACGAGATGAGAATGTTGTATAACATAAATATTTAGTTTGGGTCATATTGGATATATTCTACTGGCCTGCCGGAAATATTCGAATGCTGTTATACAAGGATGGAGTTATACACACGAAAAAAACCGGTTTGTTTGAGCACTTGAAGGATTGGACATTTTGTGCTTTGTATAACGCGTAAAAAAGAGATAAACATTTGATTTCATTTCACATGATTCAGAAAATTTCTCATTTTATCATAAATAACTTATTATTTTGCATTTTTTTTTCAGGTTAAACTTTGTTTAATATTTTTAAACATAAGGTAATAATGAAAAATAGAAAATAAACGTATGAACTTAATTTAGAGCAATTCATAGCTAAAATGTTTGTAGCGATGTTAGTAAAAAATTCATACAAATTGTTTCGATGTAAGTGATGAGCAATCCAAGAAATAATTGTATTAGCATCGATTTGATATGTAAAACTTTCTGTTTTGGGCTTGGATGAACGAAATTATTGCACTTTTTATATATCAGACAGGTTGTGCAGTCTACAAAATTTAATTTAATTCCTTTGAACCCCTTAATAAACCCAAATTAGTTATAAAACCTAATTAGTTCGTGAAGATGAGTTCAAGTAAAGACCAACAGTAGCACAATTTTACTATATCATAAATTTCTCTAACTGTCAAAATATTTTCTCACTTGAAGCATCTGGAAACCCCACCACCATTTTCCTCTCTGTCCCATTTCCTCTCCAGCAAGAAGGTTGATGAACGTGCAAACTGTCAGCTGAATAAATGAATAATAAACGCTTCCATTGCCGCTTGTCAAACGCCCAGCCCGGAGAGAAACAAGAGAACTTCAAATCAGCAGTGAAGTTTTAAATCAAAAGACTCAAACTTATCGCCCCCGGGGCGAAATTCGTTCGGTTCCGAATGCAACCGAATGTGCTCCCTTGTGTTTTGTCGCTCTAATTATATTAGCTCATTTACATAGCAACCCAACCCAACTATGGGCGACTATGACGCAGTGATCTTGTCTTTCGCCTTCCCAGTACTTGACTGGTTGACTAATTATTTGTCTATATTATATTCCTTTTTTTTCCTTTGTTCGTTGTTTCCCAACTGTTTGGAATCAGCTGCCGAATCCTAGGCAGCGCTAGTGTGCACGGTGTTATGTGCAGATTATGGAAATTGCATTACTTTTATGAACTTTTAACCTACTTTGCGAATGGCAGAAAGAGGACGCGTTCCCGCACCTAGTGCGCTACCGTGGGTTGGATTTTGTTGATCTTGAATGATTGTTATCCTCAGCGAGAATTAAATTTATGGCAAACGGAGAGGATCGCTTACCGTTCCACGAAACAATGTGAACTTTAGTTTGCAACTCCCCTGTTACTGCTTACCATCCCTTACAGTTTAAAAAGCACACCAAAGATCATGGCAAGAATGACGGGTTTTTCTCGTTTTTTTTCCCAGCTGGTTTTGTTCCACTACGTTCCTATTTGTAAATGTCTGAAATGTCGGAAAGTGGAGCAAAAGGATTTGCTCGTGGAAAACCCAAGGCTAAGAAGGGATGGGTTTTCGCACCCGAGGCAGCTGTCGGTTGTTTATTTTTATTTAATATTTACTTATTACATTCTCCACCATCATTTTAACTGCCGTCCCACCGTCGCTTTCTTTTCGTTTGAGTTCTTTCGTTCCGTTTGTGTGTGTTTGCTGGGGTTCTTCGTTACTTTCATCGCCCTTTCCGTTGCCTTCTCTTACAGGGTGGTGTTTTTTTTCCTTTTGAGGGATGGGAAACTCTTACCGATTCCTAAAATCATATCCTTCGCCTCAGCTGCAACGACCATGGCACACAATTGTAGTAACGCTCGCTTCTGCACACAGTGGGTGCTTTTTTGTCGTTTTGGCGTTATTGCTTACAGTTGGCATTTCTCAGTGTTGTTGTGCTGTTTGATGCACCATTTCCCACAGACACTCACTTTTACCCCTTCGTGTCATACTGGGTGCTGTATGGGTGTGTGTGTATTAATGTGCCGTTGAGAAGGAATGAAGTAAAGTTAAGAAAAAAAAGGCAAAAGAAATGTTAACGAAACAACGACATTCCCACCCCTGTCGGTCGGTGGCTTTGTTTGGTACCGTTCCAATGGGGCGGGATTTTTCCGCGGGCTCCGCAAGGGAAAGTGCCCGAGGGTGCTGCGAAATGAAAAGTTATTTTCCCGTGCTTTGTAATGGAAGCGCGCCGGGTACATTTTCTTCACGATCTCAACCAGTGTTCCACGTTCCACCGAGGGCTCCAGCGAGTGCACACAGTTCATCGCGTGACTCGCTGACGACGACAGGCGTTAGAATTCTTTCGCCGAGTATACAGAACGCTGACAGCAGGCACGCAACAAGGAACACTCCCCCCCATCCCCCCCACCCATCTCGACACGAGCGGAAGGGTGGAAAGTTTTCGGTTTCCAATTCCTTACCGGAGGGTTTTCCTCGGGTTCGCTTGAACGAAGCAGCAGCACGGGGTGTACTTTTTCACTGCTGAGCTGTGCAGTTTTTAAAATCATGCTCCACGCGCAACGACTGCGAAACAGTCGAAGAAAAAAAAAACCCCCCGGAGGGCGACCATCGCTGTCGTTCGAAGGCAACCGTTCAATTGATTGAGAAATCATAGACTACCGCGTCCGGTACGAGTTTCAATTGGCCCACGGGAGGAGGGTGGAGGTGGGGACGTAAGCAGGCGGGGTTTGGGAAACGTTACCCAGAACTCCTTCACTGCCACGCTACATGCTCTATTGGCTGTAAAGGTACGTGACTAGCAGCTCATTCCCGGGCGCCAATCAGCGAACTCACTGCCGGCAGGGATCGGATGGCCAAGCGTAAGTAGCCATTAGTACTCCAGGCAGCGAACGTGCAGTACCGACACCACGAGGTAGTTCGATTGCAGCTGCAGTGGTACGGCAACGGACGGTACTTACAGAGCACTGACAGCTGCACGGTGGCCTGCATTGGCCGGTCTTCCGGGATTGCTGGGTGTCGGGCTTGGCACGTGTAGTCGATGTAGTCATCTTCCGCGGTCGGTTTAAGGTGCAGCTTGGACGTTACGGTGTACCGTCGATCTTCCACTTCCGCGGTCTTTGTGTCGACAGCGTCTAGAGGCGGGTTAGAGAGAAAGAAAAGAAAAAAAGAATGCCAACGCCATTAGATGGATGCTATCGATGGAAAGTTCTCCCAATGAGTAGTAATTACAATTGCTTCGCGAACAATTAATCAAATCAATAGTTTGATTTTCACTTCCAGTTTTATTGCATCAGCAATGTTTTCGTACACTCTTGGGGGATTGTTTCGAATCTGCTTACAGTGTTAATAGTGCAGTTGTTTATAGTAAACAATGTCGAAACTCTTATTGTTTTATAAAAAGCTTTTGTTTTTTTTTCAAATGTAATTCTCGTTCTTTAACGATATGAGATGACATGCTCTTATGTGGTGATGTGAAATTTCGTGCTTTCACAACTTTGTGCTCATTGTGAAATCATTTTTGCACGTTTCGAGCATGTTTCAATGTTGTGGCATTCTTTATTTGTTCCGCATTTGCTACTTTTCATTATTATTTTTATTTTTTGTGTTTAATTTTCTTCTATAGCTATTAAATTTTTTAGTTCATCTGTTTCCTTCTTGTTTACAGTATTTTCCTCTATTTGTTGATACTTTTTATTTATGTTTAGTTCTCTTTTGTTGTTAATATCTCTTTTTATATTAACTTTTAATTTTAAAAAATTCTCTTTTCTTATTTTGTCTTTCGACATTTTCAAAATGCCTCTACAGTTTTTTTATCGCTAAACTTTATGTTTTTTTAGTGTTTTCCCAGGTACTATCTATTCAATGTGAGCAACCTGGAGAGGTGTTTCCATGTAAGGTGATGATGGTGCTACCGGAACCAGAGTTTCACATTGTAAGACCGGTTGCAAATTTCCATTCGCACCAGTTAGGACCTACGCAGGACTGATTATTCTGTTACGGGTCAGATAAAAGTGATAAAATCCAGAAATGGTACAATAAGACCTTCTGAGTTTGTAGTTATACAAAAAGAAAAGAATGAAATTATAATTTGAAAGTTTTTAATTCTTTTTCCAAATCACCAATATATAAACCAAATAGTGGTACAATAAATAAGTAATATATTGTGCAAAATTCTCTAAATCCCTCTCTATCTCAAATAATTACCAACCAATAATAAATTTTCGCTGCTGTGACCTGCACAGCCATGTCATAAGATATTAAAGACATGTTTGATGTTAAATATAGCACGATTGAGTGTACTAAAACTTTGAGGAATATATGGGGAAGGTCTAAAAATTCATTTCTCGCTAATAGCTCGATTTTACAATTGTTGCGAACACAAACTCGATCCTGGAATAACTCGGCTATTTTAGCTTTTTTACTATATTGGATTTTACTGAAGCTATAAGCATAAACTAAAAACTCGTACTCCTTGTTTCAGAGTTCATTCTCAACTGTATGAAGGTACAATTATGATCAACTTAATAGCATCCGAGTCCTGGTGAACTTCATTTGTTGCTTGATGATGACGTCATTGGTAATTTTTTAATTTTAGTTGTTGCATTTTTGTTCAATACTATCAAAATCTTTTTTTAAGCCGCTTTTTTACCCCATATTATTAACTTATGCAAAGTATGTGATGATTTGAGACAGAAAAGTCCTCCTTCGATATTCTATATTGGTTTTTGGTTCTTCAACCAACTGCAACAACTATGAAGGAAAAATATTTAGCCACATTTCCCAATGAATAAAAGCATTCCAATAAAATCATTAAAATATCAACAGCTCGATCTGATATTATTCACCGGTAAAATATTGCTCCCTTTTCCATCCCTTGTGCTCGCAAGAGTTGCACGATGCCTTAGACATAATGTTTGGATAAGAAATGGAGCAAAGTTAAACTAAACGGTTCAGCCGTTATAAGACACACAAACAATGAGCTTGCCTCCCTCTTTGGGAGTCTTTTAAAATTTTGGCCTTTCAATTACTGTCTGCCAAACCCGCTCCGATTGGGGTCTATCAGATCAGAATCATCGAATTATCCAACAGTTCGTGATTGTTCCGAAATTGGACGAAAGCACCCATCCCGTACGATACCGATTTCGGATGGACGTGTGTCCTCGTGCTGCACAGGCATCAGGTTTCAGTGCAATTGCATCGTGTGTTCGGTTCTCGGCGCATCTTCGCCGTACCGATCTCGACCGTAACGTGTGTTACGTACTGGAACAATGTTGCTACCGCACCGTAAAACCTTCGACATCCACGACGGCGTGTGTGTTTGTTCGAAGAAAAGAAAACCCAACTTGCCTCTGTTACAGTTATTGATTTTTATTGTCTGCCAGGCGGCTGCAACTTTGTTGCCGTTGGAAGCATCTCCTAAGCTAACCGGCACAAGCCGGTGGTCGATCGTCGAGCTTCTGTGTGGGTTGTTGCTCATCATCCTTCTCGTTACTGCATTATCATTGTTTAACGAACGTTGCTGTCAACCGGAGACCTTTTCAGAACCACCTCAAGATGGCTGAACGCGTGCGGTACACGCACACACCGAGGCAGCTGTAGCGAAGCTGCAACCGGGCAGAATCACTGATAAAAAGCTCATTTTCCTTATCCCCAATCTCGGTACGATGCAGTTCGAGAACATTGAACAGGAACACGGGACCAAACCAAGGCCCTTTGCCGGTGTTGCCGTCCCAGCTGCTTCGTATGGGGATGGGTTGTAGCATCATCAAATGCTGGTTCGCTTCGCTTTTGCAGATGGTGATAATTTTAAGTGCTGTTTATTTTAGAAACCTCCACCCGCTCCATTTTGTAGGTTTGGGGTATCCCTCTAGGGAGGCGTCATAGTAGTGCTTGTACTACCAGTATAATATTGCTACAGCTGGACACCCTGGATCAACCTCCGGGGGCGGTTCCACCAGTCGACACAAAACCCCGTTTCCCGGACGTTTGCACCCCCTCCCCGGAAGTGGGGTTCGATGGTTCATACATGTGGAAAAGCGGATAATAGAACGATGATACATGTCGATCACGTTTCCGAGTTTTATGTTTACCTATGTAACAAATGCTCCATTCCGTGCCGTATCGGTCAGTTTCGGTTCTGGCTTTTAGAGTTCGAATGTACACAGAGAAACCCAGAGAATGAGGGTGAAAAAATTCATGCCACTAGCTATATACACATAGCGAAGGATGCGAAGAGCGTGATTTACCAAAAGGTATGAATGATGATGCATATTTTATGCTTTTTAAAAAGTTTCCTATTCTTCCGGCAATGGTTCGGACATCGGTAGAGAGGAACCACTAGGGAGAATATAGACAATACCCGATCGAATCGGTACGTTTGGTAGCTGTTGAAATAATTCCCAATGGAGCTCAATTAAGTTTTGCATCGCTGGAAAGTGGAAAGTTCCGTACTAGCTGGGAGTGTTTTGTGTTGTTAAGCGCTACAATTTGCTTTAACTTTTTTTCTTGTAATAAATTCGTTCAAAAAATTATAGCCATAGAAAGATTCTCATCATTTCATATTATTATAAATCTTTTAGAACTGTTATACTTATTGGAAATTGAGTGATTTTCCACAACATGGAGTGTAGGATAAAATCAAAATATGCAAAATTCTGGTTGAGGTTTTGAAAAGTCAAAACCACTTAAATGGATATAAAATATTAGCTCGAAACATTCAAAGTTAATAACATTCCGTATTTTAAAAACAAGTTTTAAAATGGGCTTACGCATCCGTATGGATTGTTATGTTAGAAGGAACATTTTTTGATAAGAGTGATATTCTATATTTCATGTTTCACTTTTTACTGGGAATTGATTGATGAATGATTATTTCTTAAAGCTTTTTTCCTACACAGAACAAACTAATGTTATTGCTTAGCTAGTTTAAATAAAACTCCTAACAAGACACTTTGAACATTCGATGGGGGTTTTCACTTATTTTACACAATTTTATCTATTCCCCTGCTCAATGTTGTCATTTCCGATCCCTAGTAGAACTCCTTTGCTAAGCTGTTATCAGACTTCAAAGTTTCACTATTCTAAATTCAATGAATTCTCTCTACTCTAACTTTCATATGATTGTTATGTGGCTTTGAAACATGTAATATTATGCTTAAAATACGTCATAAATTGATACAATTTGTTTTGTTTCTGCTAAAAGATGGTTCATCATCGCTTTCAATTTAGTTTCAATTTAGATTTTTTTTTAACGAACAGCAAAGCATGTAATTATGCTTGGGCAGTTTAAAATGTTACTATTTTAAATTATTATGAATTCGGTTCCCAGCAAGGTTTATAACATCAGTATTCCATATGTTTAATGAGTTTTGGTATGTGAATATAGTATTTAAATACTATAAAAGTTTTCCCAATATGAGAACCCAGCTTTATTCCACTAATCCTACAATGTGTATGAAATTAAGGAAGCTTGTTCTGTGAAATATTCTGCAGGAACGCTAGAGTTGAAGGTAAACAACCTTATTTTTTAATCCTCTTTAGTCCTTTTGATCTACTTACTCGTGCTAAGTATAGAACCGTTCCCTGCCAGCTGATATATTCCAAAAACAATGTTAAACCCTCCTGCGTTCTCACAGAGGAAAGCCCACGGTCGATAAATCAACGTGCACCAGAACCGTACTCAACGTAGTCGTGCCCGTGAACGTGGTAAGACTTTCGATAAATCTTTTGTAGAGTACCAACTTTTCAAATTGACCATAAAAACCTCAAAACCTCGGCCATCCTCTATCCATCGGGGGATGGGGCGTCGGATGAAACGACGGCAGCAGGCATGCCATGGCACTCAAACGTGACTCTCATCAATGAGCAATTAAACCGAAAATACCGCCTTCTGCGCGTTGGTTCCGTTTTGCGTAGAAAAATGGAAAGGATGCTGTGTTTTTGTGTGTGTGATAGAGGAGTGCCGTAAGCGAATGGAGGGAAAGGTCATCAAAATTACCTACCGGCACTGTCAACGGGTTGTAGGAACCAACCGAAACCCGGACTATTATCATAATTGCCTAAACATTAAACATTTAGTACAAGAATGTAAATTAGATACAGCAAGGGTACGAAACGGGAAAAAGGGCCGATATGGGTGAAAGCGGCAGCAAGGCTGGGTTGTAAAATAAAAATCTTTACCATGATGACAAACTGATGAGCGGTACGGTACCGGTACGATGCACTAAATTGTGCAAATTTTATTGATTTTCATCACTAGAATTTAATTAAGTTTCATAAAGATGGAGCGCTAAAAGAGCGGTTGCCAAGCGGTATTTGGTTTTTATGATAGCCAGCCGAGTTTCATGTTATGTTCCGTGAGGGACAGAAATATAAAAGATACAAAACTGTGTAAGCACTGAAGAAAAAGTTGTTAATCTAAAATCCGTGATATTATGCTCAATTAATTCCAACGCCACAAACGCTCGTATTTGTTGTACTTTTGTGTGTACGAAATGTCGTCTGCAAAACATTGAATATGTCCGCGCTACACGCACGCTTCCACAGCGGACCCTTGAAGGAACTACCATCCGCATTTGTCAATCGTAACCAAGGTCTATGAGAGAGGAGGTCGACGCATACGGTGTACTTTGACATTTCCCCGTGGGAAAAAGCTTTTGGAGCAAACTGTCAAAATTTGTTTATGTTTACAACGGTTAGATTTGTTCCGTACCAATCACTGTACTCACGTTTTATCGTTTTCACCTTTTTCACGTTTTAACAATAATAGCGAGTGCCAAACTAACGGATCATAGTTTCTTGCCAACCAATCGTGTTCCTGAGTGGCCGCCAATGATCATGATCTAGCTACCTCTACGCACTTGTCTCCCACACACATCGCGCACGCTTCTCTTTTGTTTCGTATCAGACGTCCTATCCGTGTTTCTTGTAGTGCATTAATAACATAACAATTCTTAGGTGTACAATAAGTACAAAAAGTACCGCGCATTCCGTTTAATGTACATGCATAACACCAAACAAATGTACTTCAGCACATCTAGATTACGAATATTAAACAAAATTTGAGATGCACATCAATATGCAATCTCTTTGAGATATGAGAAAGTAGTAATGACTTCAAAATATTGCATTGCAATCAAAGGTATTCGAAATTGGAACAGAATAATGTAGAAAGAAACAGAATTGTATTGCAGTAGTGCTTTGTTTGCAAACAACTTTTGGAGCAAACTGTCAAAATTACAAAACCAACAAAAACCACCTATGCGGCAACCTGCTCTTTCAACTAACCTTGATCGTAACAGTGAAGACCCAAACCATTTACAATTTTATTATGCATTCCAGTGGGACTGCTCTTAATTTGTGTACGCTAGGCAGCGACATGTACGTACACACAGTCGTATCGAATGAACATCCACACTGGACAATGGATCTGCGATGGACATTTGGTAGAATCATGGTTTATTTAAAAACAATAAAATAAGATTTAACTGTAAAAATGAATTTACAGATATGATGTAACGAAAATTAGAAACAAAATTGAAACGAGACAACTGGATTAATTTGATTTTAAATATTTTTGCCTGTGATGATAATCTTATTTATTGACATTTACAAGTATTGTTAAAAGATCTGTGCTTAGTTTGAAGAACAAAACTAGAAATATTTTCTTTTTCACTGTACTTTTATTGTTTAATATATATTTGGTTTGGGAGCAGTCCGGTCTTCAAACGGCAGGAACGCGGTTCAATTCTTATCATAATATTAGGTCTTTAGCTATGAAAGAAAACGACGAAGAAGAAAAGATATTTGGATTTTTTAAGCCGGATTGCTCAGCCCCTCGATTATATAGAACATTTAGAACACCGAGTGTTTCTTGAAATGTGAACTTGTAACGCTAGATGGAAAAATAAACTAATGTTGGACATTAACACTGATGAAAACAAAACAGCAAGTCAAGCGTGAACCAAAGTATTTCTAAGGTTATTTACAGCATTCCCTGAGAGCCGAGCATCCAGAAAAAACGTAAAATATTACCCACCAAAGAAAATAGTGCATTTGAAAAACATTTATTAAGGAAGTCCAAGTATCAAACGTGTAGTTTTGTACTCGAGACAAAGGATCTCCTGAAAGGAATCTTGATATTTTGCGTTTTATGTACTCCAGCCGCTCAAGAGCCCGAATAAGCAGTTCCCGAGTTATTAGGTCACTTCGATTACCTGTTTTTTTAAACCTATCGAATTTAAATTCTACACATTCTTAGTTTAAAAATGGTTGTTCATATCTTCAAGGTTCCGGAATCTGTAACTGCTTGCATCTCTCCATCGTCAGATCCAACATGGTCTAAGTAATAGGTACATCTTTTATTCCATTTGGAGGCTTAGTCCATGGCTTAGTCCTCTACTAGTCCCACTACACTGGGAATAGTATAGTGTCGTTGTGCACATAAGGTGACGATATCTAACATAAATATCCTTGAGCTGTTCCTTAAAAAGAGAGCCTACATCCAAGAAGAACAACCTTCTGTTTAATGCATTGTTCAAGAATTACGAATCCTGGAAGATTTCCGAAGCGTGTAGTCAAGAATGTACCTCGGATTCATGAATTTGTCTAATTATTTGAGCGTCTTATAAGATTCTCTGGAGGAGAAGTATGAACAGTTTAAAGATGTCCGAATATTTCCAACATCATTTCCTTCTGTATATCTCCATCGGACATATCGCTGAAGAGAAGAGTTGTCAAATTAAACGTTCAACTGTTTTAAAACATTATTTTGAACTAATCGTACGTCCACCCATTGGCATGTTTTGTACCACTGTACAGTGGCCGTTCCGGTCATCTTTCGGTTAAGGATGGAAACAACATACCAGAAAACCCGACCCAAGTGTACCGCCGTGTATTGGGGAGGAAGGGTTTTTCGCTCCGGCGCCATGCTATGGTTTTGTAGCGCACTGGAAGCTGGTAGCATATTTATGACATAATTACTGTTCATTTTTATACCTACCAGCTTTTTGTCCAGCGCTTGCGAGACGCTTTACTGCTACCCCACGGGTGCTGGGTGTGTGCGTGCGCTCCGGAAAGTGGACATCGAGAGGAGAAATTAATTGAGCCCGGGGATTTTTCCACTTGAACGGTTTCGGTGCGTCAGAAGTTTCGGAAGAACGTGCCAGCCTGGCGGGACGAAACTTGTCATAATTTGTTCTCATTATTTGCCCCTCCGGAGTAAGGGAACTCGGTTGTTTTTTTTTGTGAGTTAGTTGGAGCCATTCGAACAAAACCAACGATTATGAAGTACAGGAATCACCCCGTTTACGAATCGTGTACACAAGAACAACATCACACTTTTTCCGAGTCTTCTTGTTCCGACGAAGATTTATGGCGTTTCCGTATGCAAAGCGAACGCAAAAATGGCTTCCGCAATCTCGCTGCGAGTCTGTCACCGAAATAAAAGCCCTATTCTTGGCGGTGGTCGCCTTCGTTAGTCTTAATGTGCGGTATTTACGGGGGGGCCAGTCATCAGGAACGCAATTTGTAATACGCATAATGTGCCCGCACTTAAACGCTTTTATGACGACCAATCGACGAACCGCAAAGGGCCCGTGAAGGGTCGATATGTTAATTTAGGTGCCGAAGCACCTTGTGGTTTTCGTTCGGATTGTTCCACGGCACCGAACCGTTCGAACTGACCGCGGGTTAGAAAGGTAATTAGAACCGGTCACTGTGAGTGCCCAGGATGGGCTGAGGCCATGTTCGAAATTGATTTATTCCCATTCCGTAATCGTAAAAAAGCCAATGTGTTGTGTGTGTTCTCGCGACCGGTTGTTCCTTTTTATGCGTCCGTTCGGTGCGAATCGTTTGACCGATCGACGAAAATAAATCGAACTGTACGTTACCGGTGCGCTTCACGCACCCGACCATGTAAATCATACACGTGCGTTTCTATGTCGCTCCCGGGGAGCTATCAAAATAATGGCTAACCCTGGGTGAACTCGTGTGAACCTGGGACTCCCGGGACCGTGAGGCATGTGATCGAATTGGGATGCATTTGTTTCTGGCACTCCAGAGCAGCTTGTACGCTGTTTGAACGATTCGATTATGCAGAAATGTGGTGGTTCTGTGCCCGAACGCTGCCCGAACGGTGTGCGGTCGTTGCGGTCGCGTACCCATAGTCAGCTAAGTATCTAATTTTGCCCGGTGCGAATTAGTTCGCTGTTACCGATTCACCACTCAACATTAGTGGTGTGGTCCGGTCGGTTGGCGGTGACGGTCGGTGGTGATCAACTGAGTTGCAAGCCGCTGTTATTTGCAGCCGCACTGGCTAATGGCACATGCAACCGGCACATAACAGTGACACGGCCGTGTTATCTTACTTTTTTTGGTGTTCCACGGGAATGCAGTGATGGAACTTAATTGGGATGATGGAATTACGGGCTAAGTGCATCTCTTTAGCATTCAAATTTTTACCCAATAAAAAAAAAATATAATGAGCCAATGGTGTAGGTCGTTAACTATAATTTTTAATGGTGTAGTCTCACAGGTGTTATCAAATTACCTGATAAAGATGTACATAATTTTATTACAATGTTAAAGTAAAAATAGCTACACTGAGATCAATTAGTTAATGTTGAATATAAAATCTTGTTTTTCAATACTGTTTTCGTTCGTTGATAAAAGGACACAAATTAGTAATCATAAAATTTGCATGTTTCGCAATCGTGAAATTACACAGTTACTTTACTCAGGAGGGAATATATATATATTTTTTGAAATTATTTCTTGCAAGCTTTTCTATAAATCACAGTTTAATAAACCCTGTTTTAAATAAATACAGCAATAGTTATTGTCTATTCAGCATAAGGTATTATGAGTATTCGCCAAACGAAAACATTGCATTTGACAGTTTCATCGCTCATACAGTCCTTAACATAATTATAAGACCACATGTTTTTAAGAACAGCTGGGAACATGAAAAGAAAAGGAAATCATATGATGGGTTGAAAAGTTGTTGAAAATAAAAAATACTTATTTTTTTATATTTCTATGCAAACTGCGCCAAAATAAAATGCGGAGAAAATTGTCAAACCGTGAGCTTTTGTAACTTTTTTGAGCTTTTTTTTTGGTAAAAATTTACCAACATAATTTTAGAATTTATTGAGATGTTGATTTTTTGTATTGCATTGGCTGCAGAGGATACTTTTGTTTGATTTGTGCTGTACAAGCTGGTTTTGTCTAGCAATACGGCCTGCCCGTTATTTATGAATAAAAAAAAGCTGGTTTTGCCATTCGACAAATTTGTCAGCTTTTTGTTAACTTCGGTTTAGTTTCAAAGGAAGTTCAACAGGCTTTAGAACATCTAAATACGTTCATTTAAACATTTCTTTTAATGTTTAGTGATCGATGGCATGTAATAATGGAGGATTTCAAGTAAAAATTCGAATATTTTTTCCTAAATGCGAATTATATTAATGTAGGTGATTTGTGAAAAGCGACAGGCAATAATAGAATCATACAAACATTCAACATGTTTATATGTACTTTAATTTTGCAGAACATTATTTTTATCTCCCTTTTTAACATTTCTTCCAGTTGTTCCTGGAAATCAAGCGGGTTTAAAACTATGTTACGCACTGTTGAAAAGAGTAGATGTTACCGTTTCTTTGTTTCTTTTAAGTTATATTCATAATATTGTGTTTGAAATAATTGTATGATAATTTGTTTTGTAGTTTGTGTTTAAAATAAATTGGGCCTCAACATAAATATTTTTTTTTCGTAAAACCTGAATTATGACCCTTTATCATAGGAAATTAAAAAAGGTTGGCAGTTCGTATTACTGTAATGAAAATGAATTTCTCGTTTGTCATATTTGTAGCATGCTTGTAACATACAGTTGAAGAATTTCATAATGAACGATGTTGGGTGCTATTGTTTGCCTGAATCAAATATTTTGTTACTTTGATCAATGAAATATTTTAATGCGAATGAAAGTAAAATTTATATTCCATTGCAGTCTGATCGACTCGATCAAAATGCTTTGAATAATTTAAAAGTACAATTGTTTAAAAAATAAAGCTCCTCAGTTGTGGAGCCCCCGATAAAAATCAAACATTACATTACTTACCCGACTTGTACTCCACATTGGCCCGATACCAAACGATCTGAGCGGCCGGTCTCGCGTGTGGCACGATGCAGGTGAGTGTCAGCTCTTTGCCCTCCCGTACTTCGGCCTTTGCATGCTGACTGTAGCCCTGGATTTGTACAGACGCCGGTGGAGCTAGATCATTCATGGAAGAAAATGGAACAGAAATTGAACATATGAATTAAAACGATGCCAAAGTTTCTCACCAACCATCGAGAATGGTTTCCGTGCCCTCTGTGTGTGCGTCCCATTCCCATCACCAGAGGCACACTGGCGCAGTCGGGGCATTAAAGTTCTCCCTGTGCAAACTTCAAAAAGTCAAACGACATGTTTGGTACGTGATTGTGCGCTGGAAAAGTTGTACCGAAGCGTTTTGGTGAGTAGTTTTGTTTCCGTTTCACCGGCAACCGCTTGCGTTACCAGGTGAAAATTCCCACCAGCCATAATTTTCCCACAACAGTCCGCAGTCGAAACGCAGTTGTACTTTAATTGAATGAAATATTGGTCTACGTCCAGTACGCTGGTGGCGTTGCGCTTTATCAAGAACGAAGGAAAAAGGGGAAAAAAGAATACAAGATTTTGCCTCGATTGGCTTTCCACTTCAGTTCACGTTGCAGCGCATCTCCCGGCCAGCCAAAGAACGAAGATGCTATAAAAATCTAATTTTATAGTGATTTGTTTTACTGCCGTGCTGGGTATTGCTTTGCCGGTTGCTGTTTTGTGTCGATGTGGTCGGAGGCTTTTTACACCGCCATGCGCACAGCAAAAACCTTCAACCATCGGTACCATCGGGACTGTCCGTGACTTTTGCTGGTTGATTGTTAATTCCACTGCCAATGGGCGGGTTGTGCACCAGGGCACCAGGGACGGGTAACATGCTGCGGGCGAAGCAATGCGGATGCGAATGGCGATGGTGCATATCTTAAGATGGAAGCGAACACAGCCGTGCAAAACCTCGTTCATTATAACTTTTTTACAATGGCACCCATCGTCTGCATTTATTAGTGCAAACTGTGCGGTTGAATTCCGCTCCATATTGAGCGTAAAAAAAAAGGGCCAAACACGGGTGCGGTACGGTTTGCTGGGAAATACGTGCCGGTGGCGGAACAGTGTAGGAATGTTCTTATTTTTAATTTCTAATTAACCGTTTCCGGGCAATGTTGCGCAACCGAGTACATCCGCGTTATGCGTGGAAATGATCGAAAATTAGATTGGAGTTTCCGTTAAATTGGGTTGGCATTGTGTGATTAAAATTAGTAGTGGCCATCATTGGATACATCTCCCGAACGGTCGAACTGTTTTAGTACAAAACGTTTTGCTAGAGGTTTTTTTTAGTCCGCCGAACAATTATTGTATAAAGTCTCATAAAACTTGAAAATAATTGGCTGATAACTAACCAAGCAGAAATAATGATGAAAATGCTTCGCACTGATCTTGTTTAAAGGGAAGCACATTTAAATTTATACAAAATAAGTGTTAATGAAAATTATACAGAGAACTTACAATACTACACTGAAAAAAAGTAAAATATTTAAAAAATCGTGATAAATAAAAAAATGTAAAGCAGCGTTTAGAAGGTAAAAGAAGAGAAGCTTTTTCACTCACTGGGTCATTCACTTGCGAGTACTAATTTCTAGTGTATTAAAAACGAATAGTGTTCTAATAACCAAAATTCTGTGTGTCACTAAATGACAGGCAGAAAAAAAACTAAGTTAAATGTCTTTATTTTTGCATTAAAAAACGGTCAAACCGTGTTACTAATCCAAAGTTTTGAAAACTATGAAAATGTCACAATTACTGTTTGTCATTTAAAAGGTGCCTTGTTTAAGAAATTTCATAACGAAATAAAAGAAAAAGTAAAAAAGAGATTTCTTATTTAATTCTGAACAACTTTGAAGCGCAAGTACTTGACTTGAATGACTTGATGAGCAGAGCTTCCTTCAAATCTCTCTTCAATGATAATTTTTCGTATATAATGAAAGTGAACCTTATTAGTTTATCAACATGACTAATTATAAATCGAAGCAATTAAAAAAAATCCCTTAAATCCTTGCTCTGATGAAGCAAATTGTTAAAATCCATGAATATGGTTCGTTTAATATTTGTAAATTTCATCAATTTAACATGATTATAGCTTCTCCGACTTAGACCAAAAAGTAATACTATTTTATGGCTTAATAATACATTTTATGGTTCTCATTTAAATATATATTCAATGCTGCTTTTTACGCTTAATAAAATAAATAAAATTTATTTGTAAATTAAAGCAATAATTTTGGATTTGATGTACATCAAACAGTAAAATCAATATGCACTATGCATTTAGTATCGTTTTAACGAAACTTTCAACTGCACCAGTCACTCCATCCGCCGTCACCATCGCTGCCAGTTGTATCGGCAGGATTTGCATATCTTTTAACTTCCACTGTAAAAGTCCCAACAGTCGGCCAATCAAAGCGAACCTTTCAATTTATCCTAACCCTCCTCCTCGCCTTCCCGCTATCACCTCGTGCAAAAAAAAAACCATCCCTCACATCGAACGCCATAATATCGGTTGACGGGAGTGAAATTGAAAAATTACCAGTTCTGCTGCAGCACCCCCCAGCAACCCCAAAGGACCGTTGTGGAAAGCGGGTTGAGTAAAAATTTTTGCACCCTATTGAATTTCAATGAGCATGCGGCACCGAAAACTTTCCCATCAAGCACACTCACTTGCACACTCTTGCTGTCTCTCACTCTTTCTTTCAGGGAAGCAAAAGTTTTTTTTCCAAAACGAGAAAGGGGGCTTCGTGATGCACCGGATCGGAAAATTGTTGCATCGGCACTGCAATTGGGAGCGAAAGAGCAAACGACGATGAAAACTCAAAATGACAGTGCACCGGCGGTACAGGATAATGTGTCGTCTTCGTTTCACCTTACCGTTCCATTTCTTATGGTGGTTCTGGTTTTTTCGTTGTTGTTTTGTTTGATGGGGGTGAATATGGTTGGGGTGGATGGGTGAAGCAAACCGAACCCGAAAGGTGTTGTTTTAGAGTGGTTGAGGGTTTTGGTACATGTTTGCCTCTCGGAAGTGCACACAGAAGGGTCTCGGTCAATTCCACATCTGTCCAAAAAACTTCTGCCACTCGCTGCTATTTGGGGTGGTTTTATGCAAAAATACAGGCTACCTTAAGGATGCCGGTGGAACGTTTCCCCTTTCTGTTTCACTGGTGCATCCGAGTGAAAGGAGCTTTTCCGTATCTTGCTCCACCAAGTAGCCATGGCGCTTTTTCCCTTCTTCGTTTTTTTTGTAGTATTTTCTTTCGTTCTTTCTGTCTCTCTTTAAGGGTAAAAAAACCCTCTATCTAGTTTCGCGAACAGGGGCGGGTTTTGCCAAAGTGGTGGGCCTTATGCAATGGTTGTAAAAATACCTCGAAGGAAGGAACGGAGAAGAGTGTGAGCTACCCATAATGTGTGGTCTCTCAAACACGGATGGGAGGGGAATGCCCGGAGGAATTTATGGAGGACGGTGGTGACGAGGGGGAAAATATAAAACACACTCCACAGAACGATGCGCACAGGAAAATGGGTGGAAAATAAATCTCATATGGGTTCCATCTTCGCCGTAGGTGGAGTGCATCGGTTCGCGGAAGATTTGCTTTGTACCGTCCCGTAACCGTCCCCCTTTCCGTCTCAAAATCTCCACTCCGATAGGGTTCGGGAATGGGATGGGGTGGGGGTGAAATTTTTGCAACCCCAAAAGTGCCAGATGTGAAACGTGCGCCAATATTTTGGAGTTCAGTGAGCGAAGTATGGTGCAAAATGGTGGGTGTGCGTGTGTGTGTGTGTGAATGTGAGTGAGTGGTGGATACAAAAGCATGCCGGAAACGAACTTCCTCCCATCTCCACCACTTCCCCGGGTCCCTTTCCACAACAAAGGGGTACGTTTCGCAGGAGGAATGAACTTTCCAAAAGTCGTTTTCATGGATAAAAATTTTATGATGAATTCGCAGCAGCAGCCTGCATGGGCTATATTTGGGACCCGGGGTTTTCAGCGGGGAAGAGAGTGTTAGTGTGCCAGCGCGGTGCGAAACGGTCGTGTCTGTGTGTACCAGGAATGGATGTTGGATCAGCGTGGATTAGATTGACTTTTCTTTTTCCCCGGCGCACTTTATCCCGTCGGCCGTGCTTTTCCGCGTTTCTCGCACTCGGCCGGGGGGGGAGATGGTGGGATGGCGATAGCGAGCAGTAAGAGACGCTAAAGAAAGTTGAATCTTTCGCGAAAGGGTACTGACATAAGAAAACGCCTTTCATGGGTGCAGAAGGGGAAAGCTTTTACGAGATGTGGCTTATTTTCGGAAGCGAATTATACGTGGTGGCGCAGTAAAAGTTTGTTAATTTGAGTAAATATTAGCATTCGGTAGAAAATGCAATTTTTGGGATAAATAAACCATATAAGAGCGTTGAGGTTGTAAATTTGGTAATTTAATTGAAGTTGCTTTCTGTGCGTGAGGATGCGTGTAGCTTTAGGGTTTATTTTTGTATCCAAAACAGGACACAATGGTGCTTTAACAGAAAAAAACCGAGGGAACGTAGGAGTTTAAAAAATGAGCCATTTTGGTGGGCAGATCCCACATAAAATACTTTTGTGTTAGACAAAAAAAATTGAGTATTTATGAAAAAGGGCACAGTTTAAGCTGGCTTTAAGGCGAAGTCGTCGGTGTTTTTTTAAATTCATTTTCTTCCTTTATGTGCTTATTCTTAAATTATTTATGTGAAACAATACAATTTTATAGATTAAAAATAATTGTTTTAAAGTGATTTGACACTTTAAGTGAAGTTCGACTCTGTAAACAGCGCACAATAATTCTTTTTGTTAAGAGACATTAGATAGTAATACGTCTAATGAAAAAAGGCTACAGTACATTCGAAGTAGCCAAGACACAAACCGAGTATACTAACAATCCTTCTATCTTCTTTGGCCTAACGACCTACTCGGTCATGCCTGCCATTTCTGGCTTACGAGACTTATATTGATACCACGTAGTTGGATAGTCAGTCCTCACTACGGGGGGAACGATCCGGATGGGATTTGAACCCCGGTCCTGCCGTTTAAGACCGGCGCCGCTTATCTCCTCGGCCACCGGACCGCCCTAACAATCCATTCTTATCAATTATTGTAGAGTTAATTTCGATGATCAAAGTAATACCATATATTAAATAAATAGTTTATATTTAGTCAAATATTAAAAAGGAAAAAATCATAAAGTTGTAATTGTATTAGAACCCGTATATTGTTCGTTCCTTTAGATAACATTATGTATACACTTAGTATACTAGTTGCATATCTTTTATTGCACTTTTTTATACCTGTGTAATCCGGTTTGTCGTTCTACAGGTCACATCTGACATGTTAAAGCATCCATCTTTAAATATGTCGTACAAAGGAACGGTACTAGATTTGTTCTTGGATTTTTAGACTCATTTATGAAATATAATATAAAAAAAAAAGATTTGTTCCATTAAAATCACCTGAAGCCCTCACAACAGCTTAAAATAGGAAAATGCAATTCAAGTGGCTCATATAGCACTTTCCGTGGAAATAATTTAAAAATTAAGCACATTTTTTACAACTTGCAATATGTCTTATACGTGGTACATGTTTAAATAACGCATTAATCAGTAGTGACGTATTGGGGACCATTTACCCAAATTCTCAATGACGCATCTTCTAAAATGGAAAAGTTTCTTAAATCACAATGTATATCCAGCAATCGGTACAAGCTAATGCAGTGACAATCATAATAACATACAAGATCGATCTAATCCGAACCCTTCATCAGCTGGTGCCGTACGGTGGGTTCACCGTGCTATGATTGCTTGTGAAATGCCACCCGAAAAAGCTCATATGTATGCAAATGGAACAACGGTTCGGTCGGATTGTGACCGACCACCCCAGCACGAACGCATGGTAGGTCCCACGGGTCAGCTCAACTGGACAACGACCGTCCAATTCGCGGTACCCTTTCCCTGTGGGGAGTTTTCCAAACCGGCCAACCAGCAGTGCAATGTACGTTCGCATCCATTTGATGTGAACAGCTGAAATTCATGAACCAAGTCACACCCGTTAGCAAGATTCGATTGCCATTTAGTCTGTGTGGCGATACATTTTTAATAAACGGACACTTTGCTTTGCGAGTTCCTTGGGCTGGCAGCAGGGCGAGAAACATTTGCAGATCGGTTCCCGGGTGCTACGGTCCCTTGAGGCGCACTAACGCCTAAATGTATGCAAAACACTCACAACACAGGCGGCAAACAGTGGCACAACATTCTTTATATCGATATAAAAAGTGATTTTGTGTGTTGTTTTCTTCTTTCTGTTAGTCATTTTTCTTCCCCAACCCCAACCCCAACACGGAAGGCATTTTGGGGGGGGGCGGGAAAAAGTTTTTAATAAGAAGCGATACCGCTGGACCTTCGTTGCGCGAGGATTTCCATATTTTCAATAAACTTTTGCATTTGCCCCCCCCGGGTACCATGTGTTCGAGCGTGTGTGTCACCAAGCGTGACCGAAAAGTAAGAAAGTGAAAACTGCAAAGGAAAAGAAATACGCAAAAAAAAAGACACAAATTTCGTTCCACAGTAAAGCCTGCCAGTTATCCTTGAAACAACCGATCCGATTGACCAGGTCCTTCCGTCCAGGTCCGGATGACGGTCGGACCCAAAAGGCATAACGTGGACAGAGAAAGTCGTCCAGCGGAACGGAAATCCACCGGGAACGACAATTCTGGTGTGGTGGATCTGGTTGGCTGCCTCCAGGACCGGAAGTTGGCGGGTACTTTGGGGACCATCGCTTGACCTTTTTTTTCCATTTCTTGTACAGTTTTCCTTCGGTGTCACCACCGAGTTTTTTTTTCTTATAACTGTAATGTCTCACTCTTACCCTTCCGGGGACGAGCGATCAGTGGAAAGGACAGGGTTTGTTAGGGTTCTTTTTTATTTTGCTCCTTTACCGTCGGGTCTTACCTCTTCGGTTTAATGGTTTCATTTTTACGGCTCATCGCAACCAAACCGGCTCAACCGCACCATATCTGCCGGTGAACGAGAGGTTGGTTAAGGCGTTGGATGATCCACCCCGGGGTAGAAGCAACCAGACCGGAATCCGCTCTTCGAATGGTAAGGTAAGTCTATTAAATTCAATTACGTAATGATTTTATCCATTGCACTCGATGGTTTATACGCTTGTCAAGTTCAGCAACGCTTCCTGTGGCCTGTAGGGTTCAACCCTTGGCGCAGCAGCAGCCGGAGAGGGCAATCGGGCAAGCATCGTGAACTAATTCTTCTGACGTAGCACAACTTTCCTAAATCGCTTTCTGCACTGCACAGTGCTGGTTAGTTTGTTATTTTTCCCTTCTTTGGCATTCTATTATGGCCACAGTACAGAGAGGAAATAATCGATCCGTTGCATCCGTTCCGTTTCCTATCCAGAGAAAAATCTTTTGCCCGGTGGGTGCTTTCATGTAAGTTTCGTTTCCTTTTCCCACACAGCTCACATCTTGGATGAAGAGTCGAAAGCTGAACGTGAGCAGTATGAACCATTGTGCATTCCAAATGCACCGTACAATAGATCGAAGACGAACAGTAAAAGATTGCGATGGTCTTTTTCTGTGTGTATGAATGTCGAAGAAAGCAGTTTTCTTGTGAAATAAGATAATGCCAAGACAAAATGTATTGCGGCAAGCGAGAGATTCACCCTTTCATAGATACATTGTATGATTGATCTTTTCTTCATGCTGATTTTATTTTTAGTGTGATTTTATACCAGAATTGCTCACCATGGGTGTTGTATTTTAAAAGTATTTCGCTGAAATTATTAGTACTTTTTAGGAGAATATTTACTTTAAATACTTAAAATGTATGTTTGAAAAAAATCTGCTTCTTCGACAGGACAGTTTAAGAACTTTTTGATGTTATTTTAAATTCTTGACTGGATGGTAAGCTCTGCATGTTGATAAATATGTGGAAATAGGAAAAAAAAACAGTAAACAACCGGGCGGCTCCATTTGATTTGCAATAATTAACTTTACTTTTGTTGTTATTTTTTCAATAAGTTCTTTCAAACTAATCTTTTTCCCTAGCAATTTTTATGTTAATGTAGGATCTTTTTATCCTTTAGCTAAAAAACTAGTTCCCCGCACAATTGAAAATCGTCCATGCTTAATTTAAACTACTGGGCAACTGCTTTTCGTGCTGCATCAATTTTATGAAAAATTTATTTGGTTTGATAAACAGTTATCTTCAATTTTAAAGGATAAGTTTTGGTAATAGCTTTTATTAATCGCTGAATATTTTAATAATTCCTTAAACATTTCTCATTACAATTGACGTAATGAGTAGCCTTTTTCATTTTCAATTAAATGAAGATAGTTTAACATAATTATGCAGGTTTTAATTGCATTCACGTTTTATTTGAAAATGTAATGCAAATATCTTCCATTATATAGGTTTTGGTTTGTATAAAATTAAATTTTTATAAAATCTATCCTTAAATAACATTTCATATTTAGCATAAGCGAAATAACCTGAAAATGACCCTTGTATTAAAAAAAATACTCAAAATGTTCAGTTAGTACCAGTGTCCCGTTGAACAGTGGCCAAGTTCCATTTTGGGGAAAATATTGTTATTTCGTCACTGACGCAAAGCTTTCGCCGGAATTTTGGAACGCATGCCAAGGATATTATTTCTCACGCTGAATGCAGCAGTGCATAACCCTTCGCCTTATGATATTTTTTTCTTTCTCTCGTACGGCACAATCTCGTTATTATGCTGCCAGTGGAGACCATTGGGATTGAAGGCACGGTGGATTGGTGCGAAAGCCATCGTCGAAAAAAAAAAAACGGAAAATGGAATAGTAGCGATGCTTTCAATTTCCTTTCGACTTCTTACGGTCATCGTCGGATGCCCCGGATGGTTAGACTGGGGAGGTTTGTTTTTTTGCGAGATATAGCATTCAGTGTGTCACTCCAGTGCCATAGGGACGTCCCTGTCGTCCGGATGGCGATGGTCAGTGGATGGCAAATCGAAAAACTGACCCAACCAAAAGAAACAGTAACAATGAAACTGGTAGACGCAGGGAAAAAGGCACCGTCTCTCGGGCACAGAGCGTCGGACGGAATCACTGCACTGCGGATGCAGCAAGTGCATATTGATGCAGCAAGCAAAAGGGTCCATAAACCATACAATCGTACTGCTGGCAGACTCGATGCCGATCGAATAAGGACAGATGAAAATGAGGGGAGCAAAAAAAAAACCTCCCCTACTGGTTGGATGCCATGAAAAGGGAGGGCAACAAAAAAAATGGAACATCCCGCTATGGAAGGAACAGATGGAATCGTGTTGACCGAAAGTATGAACGGAAATGCAGCATGGATGGCAAACATGTTGAGTTGGGGACGTAAAGTTTCCGGTGCAAAAAACAAAAAAAAATAACCAAAGGAATGATCGAATGATCCATGTTGTTGACCTTCACTTATGAGGTGGATGATGATTTGTTACATTTGTGTGTGCATTGGTAGATTGGCTTATGGTGAAACGATTTTACGTTAAATTGAATATTTTATTATCGATTCTAAGAAACGATATCTATACAGAACTCTTAAAACGATTGAAAGCAGTGAAAAAAATTGATGAAACTTGTAATGGGATGTACAAAATCTCCATTTTATTTAATGGATATGAAATGGTATGTTAAGTTCTGTATTTTTATCTTTTTGATTACTTTATTTGGTTTGACTGCTTTATTTATTTTTTATTTTACACAATCCTTCAGCATTTGTATTTATTATTCTTTGTAGTGATAATATTTCTACTTCAGCATGTTCTGAAATGTGCTTGTGAGTAAGAAGTTAGTTTTGTTTTATATCCAATCAGTTGTTTAATTTCCAGTTTCAGTTTTGCTATTATATTTTGCTTGTTTAGCTGATTTTCTAAATATTACATGTTTTATATTTGTTATTCGAAATCCAACAATTGCATTTATTCACTATTCTTGTTCTATTTATGATTCAAATGACTTTATTTCTGTTAATACACTTAAACGAGTGATGTTTTCAAAATGAACCGTATATGGAAGAAGAAAAAAACTCACACCCACTCACTTATCGACATGATATGTCTCGGTGACAATAGATTTTCAGTTGACTACAATTATCTGGTGTGCTGAAGTGACTTTGGGTAAGATTTCTTCCCGAAGTACAATGCCTAAGCTTTGCCGACTTGAATGATACATGAGCCAAAGTTTGCGTGAGTATCTGTATGGGTAAGGAAGTGCAATTTTCTGAATATCACTACAAAACCCCCCAAAACGTCGTTTGCGAGAGAGAAAGAGAGAATCCCAGCAGAAGCAGGAAATTGTACGAACGGCTTAAGGGTCGGCTTTACCAAAGGCTTAAAGCTTGTCATGTGAAGTCTTCCTCTGTTGCCGTAGCTTACGCCTCAGGCTAGCACCATTCTGCGAAACGAGATTTATTAGAACATCCATCATTGATTGTGTTCGGTGCGCCCCCCGGTTCCGAACGCCGGCCGTACCCAACTCCAAAGAAAAGGTTTTGGCAGAAAGAGTGAACCAAACGCCCTGTGGTTGACAGTGCCCCAAGTCGAAAGTGAGTGAAGAATTCGGTGCACAAGTTGGCAAAGGAATGTCGGGCATCATTTCTCGAAGGTACTCGTACCAGACCGGTGTAGTACTCTCGAAGGGAATTGGTAAGCGTTGTGACCCGCCGGCAGAACGGTATCTTCCCTGCAACAAGGGAGAAACGTTCCTTTGACACTGAACTTCAAACAGGAACCCGATCTCGGTGCGCCTTTCTGGCAGCACGTACATCCGAATCGCTTTCAGCGAAGTTCAAGTACAGTTATGCAATCGTATCTCCACCGAAAGGACGTCTTGGCTGTTACCGGGGCAGAAGAAATCGTTTTCCCCGAGACCGAGATTTTCAATTCATTTTCTTCTGCTCCCGGTTCGGGTTTTTTTTTTCGGTAAGCCAACCTGACCGTTTCCATTTCCAGTGCGTCCGCAAACGTTTGTCCGGATGAGGTGGGCTTAGTGGTGTTGGACGCTCTGAAAGAAGATTAAACGTATGCAGTGTCGGGCGTATTCCGTACCTTCGGGATGCGTTCCAACCCGGTTGACGACACTGTTTACGTGCAACCTCTCCGTCTAGCTCTCACTGGCACGAACGGACATCTGTTATCGGTGAAGCACACATGCTGACGCACATTTAGGAAAAGAAAAGCTGCCAGCATAAATCCGTAAAATCCGGTACCTCGCTCCGGTCCTGGTGAGTCGTGAAATGCAACAGTGGGTAGGATTCAATTTAGTAAAATCACTTTCCAGTACCTTGCGCGGATGCGTATGCGAAGTGCCCGTACGGTTGGCTGCACTCGAAGGGAAACTGCACTTCGGGTTGGGATAGTTGTTTGTGTGATTAAAGCCGATCAACACACACACACACGCGTACACATACACTAATGCACCGGTTGATGGCATCTCGAACGAATGAACAGTTTTTAATCAAAGTTCGAAACACTGGCATGAAGAGATTAGACCGACAAATGGATGCCACATTGCATAGGTGTGATTGGTTTTCTTCGCTTGAAAGGTGTGTTTCAACGTAGAACGGTGACATCTACACAGTGCTCTAATTTTACAATAATTAATTTCTTGTATGTGTACGCAAGAAGATACAGGAACTAATACTATTGCAGGTTCATAGATAAAAAGATAAGTTTACAATAACAAAACGACAAATATTGAAATATAGAAGTCCATAATTGTGTTGAATGTGTTCTGACGTTTTTCCCCCTTTATTCCTAATTGGAATCAATGCATCGATATTAAGGTGTGACCAAATTTTAGAAAAGTTTAGTTATACGTAACAAAACATTGTGACGTGTAACTTGTTTAGAATATATAAAAAAACAGAAAGTTCCTCATATTCGAGCAGTTTATCGAGATACATGATAACTACACGGAATTGAGCCGTTTTTGATTTTTTTTGTTTTAAAATTTGTTTTCTACGTATGTAGTGTGGATAATCTTCTACAGAGTTACCAAGCAAAAATCAATTTCTGCAATTCGAGCATTCGATTCAAACCTAACAAGTTGTGTTTCGGGCTTATGCAACTGAAGCGAATCCACAAATGATTTTTAACTTTCATAGTAGTTGTAACATGTACCTTCTGTATAAATTTATGATAAATTAGAAGTTGTTTAGACAATCATTTGTTTTTCGTACTTAAAAATTGCATTTATACAATTATCCTGCAATTTTAAAGATATTTTTCTGAAATGCTCCAATATTTTTATAAATGTTTGAATACTTGTTGAAGCGACTGTTGTTTTTGTAGTCAATTTTACTTAAGTAAAAATTAAGTAAACGACAAACAACGTATGCATTAATTGTATGAGTGCTGAAACAAAATTTAACATCGGGAAACTTAGGACTTATGCACAAACATTGCTCTGTGTGCTTTAATCTTAGACCTTATGCTATTCCTATGCGTCAAAAACGATTTTTTTTTATTGTCAACTGCTCTGGATAGTCTTGGTAAATGATTTTTATTTACTACTAGAGCACTTGACAAAACCAGAATATAAAACCTGGGTTGATTTTCTTGTTTAAATCCGTAAGAATTTAATTGGTATTAATGCGGCTTGCCATAGTAAGGTAAGAATACATTGCATTCTATTTTTAGTAAAATGATGATTAAATTGTTTGTTAACTTTTTTGACTTACATGCATATTTTTTGCCTCATCATTATCTTGATTTGAAGTTGTTTCCAAAATTATGCTGGTAAATTATTTTTAAGACACATATTTCTGGTCGTTCCGCTCAATGGAGACGCCTGGTGTTTGACTCGCACAGACACTACCCACTTCCCACCGTGGGCCGTTAACACTTTCAAGCTGTTGAAATAAGTGGGAGAAAAATGGCATACGTGCGAACCAACGATCGGGGAAGCAATAACGATCGGGTACCGATACTGCTGTGATGTTGTGCACACGGGCGTGAAATAAAACAATCGAATAATACCCATCGCGTGTGTGCGTGTGTGCGCGCTCTGGGACGATGAAAGTATTTTCTACCCCATGCGCCATGATGTATGCGTGTGGAGTGTTTTGCGTGGAACCTACGTTGAAACGTGCTGTATCTTTATTCGGCGCGAAAGAATGTACCATCATTGAGCTATGCTTCCCATTTCTTATGACAATGCGGGAACGAATGCAATGATAAAGTGTTCTTTTTTATTGCTTTTATGTGTAGTCAAAAAGCAATTCTCATCATAACAACAACAACAACAATAACATCAACAACGACGAGCACAAAATCCGAGATCGATCCGAACCGGGAGTTACGGCGCATTGAAGACAACTTTATGTACACGTGGGGTGTTTCGCAGCGAACGGTGGCATCGGTTCTTGGGAGGGAGCGCGATGTAACAATCGGAAATGGAGCCAACACAAGCAAGCATGGTGCGGACTCGTTAACGTTATCGATGGGTAGGAACGCATTTACGTTTTTCGGTTAGGTTGATATTTGGAAGTTGCTTACAGAAATTCGTCACCAGAGCCCCCTAACCCGGAAGGAACCTAGGCGAGGGAGGGGAGGGGGGTTGGGGCGAGAAACTTTTTTGGCTCAATTGATGCCGGGGGTTTTTTGTTTGCCGACTTTCCGACTGAACGTTGTTATTGTATCACCAACTTTCTCCCTACGTTTAATGTGAATTCAATGAAGCTTTTTGAAGTTTTGTGGAAGTACATTGTTTAACTGATACACAAACGATTCCAGCCTACCGTACCAACATCCGATCAATGTTGAACGATTGTGTGTTTGGGGCTGTAAATGGGGGAGGGGAGTTTTTATCTCAATTTTAATTGATTTATTTATCGTACAAAGTGCGTTTGGAACATGAGTTTGCGAAACAAAAACAATGCTTCTTAAACGAGTTGCATTGTGATGGAATACATTTCCTTTTGAATTTTTAGAAACAATAATATATTTAATTCAGTTTAATTGATTTCACAAACATGCATGCTGACTTATCTTCATTCAATACTTTACCTAACTTTGTTGACACAGTGTCACTTAGAACTTTAACAACATTAATTTTTACATATTTTTTAAGGGCTAAATAATCATGTTTAAAAGGATATAATTAACGGTAGTGTATGTAACTTCTTTAAACTAGCATATTAATTAATTATTGAGGTCATATTTCAAATAAGCATATCTATTTTGAAATTTTGACAGCAAAGCAATAATTGTATGCAAAGTAATAGTAAATAGTACTAAAAGTTCCTAAATTGTTTTATAAAATACACTCTCATGCAATTCAATACACATGGTAAAATTATTATGTATTTGATCTTCTAATATGAGTGTCTATGATAGCTTTTATTTAAAGTTCTAATTCTAAGTAAGAAAACGAGATCCAAACATATTCAATTAATTGCAAACAGTATCATATAACCATGATTTCTTTTGTACCTTTCGTAATTTCTGTTCTGTAGTTCTAGTAATCGCTTGTTATTGAGTTTTATGCTAGAAAAATTCTCATGACAATATTAGGGACAATACAGCAGAATTAAGTTTCTATAAAAAGATGCCTACTTGGAACAAACGTTCAAAAATATACAGCAGTTCCCCGTTATGTGCCAATGCATGGGACCGGTGGGTATGGGGTATCTCGAATTTTCGCGCATATCCGCATTCCTTGAAAATATAGTTTATACTTAAGATTCAAGAGTTAAAAAATATACTTGTCAAGAGTTGAAAAATATACATGTACAAATTATCAAGCAAGAGGAAATTCTGCAGATTATTTTTAGTTCTTTTTCGTTTGTTAGTGGACAAAACTGGAAAATGACTCAGTTAAAGCAATATGAAACCAATCAAAACTCAATCAATAACCTTTAAATTAAACTTTAAACTCTCTTAGCCCTATTTAGCTGTTTTTTTTGTTATTGTATGACGGCCTGGCCGTATTAGACTTAGTTTACCACGTAGCAGGATAGTCAATCACTACTACGGGGGAGCGGTCTGGATGGGATTTTGGTCCCGGTCTGTCGTGTGAGAGAGCAGCGCCGATACCACTACCCCACCGGGCCGCCCTGTTAAACGTCAAAACATTTTTACAAATACTATTTGAAGGTATCATAGACTAAACAAAAAATATCCTCTATTGCATATTCAAAGTCTTAGAATGCTAGTCATTTGATTAAGCGAAGCTGAAACCAATGTAATACCAAAGGATTACAAAACAATCCATGCTTTCCCAATAAATAATAAAAACGGTAAGCAACAACTTCCTTCGCTTCATGTAAGTAAACCTCCCGAAGAGTAATATTTAACATTACCCTTATATTTCCTCGCTCCTAACATTCGGTGAACGAAAAACAATTCATTACATTTAGGCTTAAACAAACCTCACCACAAGATCAGCCTATCGTCGGCGTCTACAGCGGCACATAAACCCGGAAATTGAGGCAACCTCGATAATAAAGTTGGTGACAGCAAACGATGAACGACGGGGCTGCCCGGGGTTTCATTCGCACATCCGCAAAGGTTCCGAATTTAGCTTGGGCTGGCTGGTGTCTTCGAAGCAGTTCGTAAAACCCGATATCGAACAGTGGACATCGGACGGCATTGGCTGCGTAATGATATTCATGTCGCGTTCCCATAGTTGTGTGTCCCTTTCTCGTGGTTCTTTTGCTGTCTCGTAACGTGTATAGCACACACCCAGAAGCTCGCACACACACACACACACACTTCGTATGCAGCCGGGGCACCGTTGGCTCCTTGTGCAATTTGATGATTGTTTGTTTTCAATTTTAGTAATTGCTTTCCTTTTCTCTACTGGTTGGGTCAAAACCACGGATAAATCCTGGTCGATTGTGTGTGCGAGAATGTGATCGGATTGCTAATCAACACCTCTTTCGGTCGATTGTTGTTTAAGTGTGAAATGGTGACCGGGACCCGCCCCAAGGGGGAGTTGGATGAACTCTTCGTCTATTTAAAGATGATACAAACGGGTTTGACACTTTGAGGTGCGGACTATCAGCAAGATAAGGTGAACTTTAATTTGTGTTGCTGGGCACTGGGCGTTAGTACCGGGAACGTCCAGTTTCAACCATATCTTAATTGTTCCACACGATAATTAGAAAAAAAAGAAGCTTTATTGAGTGGAGCATCCAGAACAAACAAGTGCTCTTTTCTGTGTCGATTGCATTTTCTTTGCCCGTTAGCCTTGTGGTGCAGATAATTGCCGCTGCGAAGCAATTGCATTTTGCAACTGCACCCAACTGCACGAGACTTTAGCAACGGGAAGCAATAGGGCGCAGCTGAACCGCAATCAAACCTTTTCACGAGTCGATCACTATCTGGCCTGGTCAGTCGAGAGTGCCTCGAGAGATATTCCGGTCGGTGGCTGGTGTTGCAGCATGCACACGCTCACAGTGCCGTTGGCCAATTCCGGTTTGCAATTAAATGAAAAGCACATGTGGTCACGTGAATTCTCCAGATCGTGCGGAAATATGCGTTCGATTTGGATTGTGTGAGTGTGTGTGTGTGTGTGTGTGGAACGGAAGCGATAACGTGCCAGGTTGGAAAAATGAAAGCGCGAAAACACACCACCTACTAGTCGGTGACCCCTCCATGTTCGCTATTAGCAGCGTTGTTTTCCGGCACATTCAGACAGATAATTGTAATTTGCCATTCGCGATATTCCCAGGAGCAGTTCGAGTGGGTGAAATTCGAATCGGTAGTCAATAGGTATGGTTTTCGCAGCTAGATGATTTGCAAAATCATAATGTATCAATGCAGAAACGCAGTTCGAATGGAACTAGTGCCGATACAGGTGTGTGTTAATTACCGTTGGCAGGACCAAATGCAGTGTTTGTTTACAGAAACAGCTCCAATAAATTTAAATAAATACTTGAATTAATATAAAAATAAATATATAATAATATAAAATAAATAAATAAATAAATAAATTTAAATAATACTATTTAAATAAATAATTTGGTAGACAAAAAAGCTTCAAACGTTTTATCCACTATGTACCAATAACATTATTTTAGGCTAATCTAATTGCAACAGACGAAAATCTTAATCTCGACAAACTAAACGTAATCTTTTTCGATAGTGCTAGTGTTCTAAATGCTCTCGACATAGCTTTCGAAACTTCCAAAACCCGACTGTTAGAATCAAGCAAGACCGAATTAGACCTAATAAGATTACATGAACTCAGAATATTGCATGAAATTAATAAACAACACTTGACAACACTAGGAGCTAGGAGCTAGGAGCAGTGAGTATAAACAGGACGCCAAATGTAAGAAAACATGAACTGTGGTAACTTGAACTTTGTAAAATAAACGATTGTATACACATTGTAAAAGCGACACCTAATAGAGTCACACCTCTTTCTACACTCCCGAAATATTACAAGTTTCTCCCCATTCACGACCTGTGTAATTTCTACACCGACAAAATCAACACCTCAAAGACCTCCTCGAAATTCCAGATGTAAGATTCTGATGGGTTCCGAGTCTTATTGGAATTCATGGGAACGAAGCTCCTTGGTCGATTGTTTGGGATACAGCCAACAACGCACAAGAACAACAGAGATTCATCTGTTTCTTCAAAATTATTAATAAATTTAAATAATTAAATAATATAAACCTTAATGTCATATCAAGGACTGACTATCTGGCTACGTGGTCTCTGGGTGCTAACAAACCAACCAACCATTTTTTGGGATAGTAATTTAAGTCCATCGTATTCAAAGTTGAGAGATTTTTTAGCCTGCCTTTTATGGCTTTCGTGACAAATCAATGTTTTTTTAATTCCCAAAGACCACAATTTCCTGACTTCTAACCTCGATTGTCTTTAGTTTTGAAATTCAATTTTTGATGTGCAAAGCTGCGATATTTTGGATCGGAACATGACAATCTGTAAGAGGTCCGATTTAAAACAGATCAAAATTGATCATGCAAGGACTTTTCCATGCAAAGGTGAGCATTTAATTCCGTATCTAAGAAACGCGGATGGGCAATGGGATTCGTGACGAGATCGGTTTTAATATTTTGGATCTTTTGAAATTTTCGGGGTCTGGATCTGTCATTATTTAATCGAGAATTGGAATTCTGACTTACAGTGATTTTCAGCCCAGCTCAACAATGTAACAAGTAATTTCAAAAACAAAATCTATACTCTAAATCGTACACTCGATGGAAACCTGTCAACTGTTGTCAATACAGAAGCACTGGATCACAAAGCTGTAAGCACCTCTATTTAGCTGGCCTGAAAATACCCTGTAAGCAAAACCGCCTAATCTCTCCTTATGAAAAAAAAATCCAACTTGGAATCTTTAGGATCGGCTTTGTAAAGATTAGGGACCAGGGATTAGAATTTAAAATAAAAGGTCAAATTTGGATAACACGCAATATGCCATGAAGGACTTTGATAGCTTAAATGTTAAGACGGCATCTCTCATACAACCGAGATAGTAGTAGTAGTAGTATAGTATATTTCTTTAAGTATATAACGTACAATCAATTTAAATACATACATTATTGGTTTCGGGCTATTTGTAGTCCTTTACGCAATATTTTGGGTTTAGTTTTTTAACATAGTTTACATAGCATAGTGTTTTAAACATAGTTTAAAGTATTAAAGAACCGAATAATTGTACACATTAGCCCACAATCAGGCGCTTTTAATTTCAAATCTTTCATTATTAAAATAAATAAATAATGACAGTCTATTTGTCACTATTTTCAAATATCTGAAATAAAGCATATTGAACATATTCAGGATAGAAAGTTGTTCGGTTAGTCAGTTTCTTATATTAAAATATCACGGAAACATTGGTATGAATACTGTGTTTCTTGTTATTTCCTCAAGGCATTTTATATCTAATAAATAGTGTTAAGTTGTAATTTTAAAAATTGCTTCTAATTCCTGCAAAAAAAAAAACTACATTTACAATAGTTCATTCGCAGGACTGATTCATGAAACAGAACAAGAATACTCCTTTTTCAAAAGCAAGAATGATAAAATAAATTTAAATTGCAGTGTACCATTTAACTAGACGAAAGCAATTTCTCATTCGCATCATAAAATCTACCCAACTGCAGTGTAGATGGCAAAATCGTGCTGCAAATGAGCAGAAATTCCTCCAAAAACAAAAGTGTGATGTATGGAAGCGTTCGGTGCAGAAGCGAACACATTAATACATGTTTTGCGATCGCTCAAACTACAAAATGCAGCTAGAAAACTTGTCGCTGCTGCCTGTTGCCAATACTAGTAATAATAATAACAAAAGCAACAACAACAAAAACGACGGCACACACACACACACACTCACTCGCATGCAGTTGCAGGCCAAGCGGAAAACACTCGTGTGCATTTTTCATCACGAAAACTGCAATACATTTCGAATGAAAAATGAAGTGCAAGGAGTGTAAATTCCATTTTTGCATACAATTGATGCACGGGGTTGCAAAATGTGCCCTGAAGAGAGAAAGGGTGAGTGTGTGTGTGTGTGTGAGTGAGGGGAAAAAGCATACGCAAAAAAAAAAACGTTCAAGCACAAAACCCAGCACGCCACAGGAAATGGAACAGGGCTCCGATGCACGATTTATGTATCGACTGCAATGCAGCGAAAACTATCCGTGATAAATGGTGATACGCTGCCGGTTGATTTGCGAGTTTATCAAAAAACGATAACGGACGGGTTTGAGACGATAGTCCGGGCGCACCGTTACGCAAATGCTGGAATGTTTATAGCGAACCGGTTTTCTTACGTTCCGGGGATTTTGTGTTTTTTATGTTGTTGTTTTCATTTGTTTTTTGAATGCTGTGCGCTGAAAAATTGCCAATCTGGCATTGCAAGCTGACTGGATGATACCGGGGTAGGTTCTTACAGAAAACTCGCACCAAAAGGGGGGTGAACAGATGAGGAAGTACCCAGGAAGACATCGTTCGCTTTCAGCAGGCTGTAGTTCATCGTTGGGTGTTGTGTATTTTTCATACATTTCCCCGACGCTGACACACCATCAGTAATACCAGCGTGTGCAAAAATGTGACGAGCGGCAGACAGCACTCACAAACCCGAGCCGAGTGGTGTGGCTTCCATTTCGAAACAGGAAAACACAAGAATAGGGTAGATGTTGTTGTTGTGGGCTGAGATGTGAATGGGGGAGGGTGCGAATAGGAGTTTTGCTCTGATTTTGTCCAATCCATTCGTACCATTCTTTCGTCGTGCTGCGCAAGGTTGTGCGATACAAAGGGAGAAGAATATTTTTATAAATAAGAAATGAATGTACTCAATGCTACGAATGGGTTTGTTTTTCTGCTCCTTAAGGCACCGGTACCGTTGCTGTCGGGTTTTGTTTCCAGCATACGAGATACTTTTCCCTTTACAACGCACGAAATAACGAGCTGGTACGGTTTTACCCAGCTCCAGCTGTTTGGATGAACGGTACAGCTTTCGAAGTACTTTTCGGCTACAGCTCGGCGGTGTTGTGGAAGATGCTCGACAACGGAAGGGCAGATATTCTAGTACGGCACACTGTAAAGTCATCTAAACGTAACACATGGCAGTGACTGGAACATTGTACGCAGTCGGAGTTTCTTGACATAATAGATACATTAGATTTTGCTTAATTAAGCATAATTGGTTGGATATCAAAAAGGAAAAATATTAATGTAATTGAGCATACATTTTTTGAATTTTTAAGTTTATGGACGGGCGAAGTATCGAAATCAATAATCAAATTAATATCAGCGTTAATAATGTTAGCAACAATATTTGAGATATAAATTTAATTTACCAAAGCTTACGTTTCTGAAAAAAAGCCTGTTTAAACACCAGAATATCGTCTTAATTATTTCGAACTTCAGAATGATTCTTTATCTAATTTCTTTTATCTTTATTTATTTTTATTCTTAAATGAAAATTTGAATGTAAAGCATTACAGCAACAGTAAATTAATTTACAATATAACATACAGCTGGTTGTTTTTCTGTTATTGGGGTCTATGATAACCTAAGCCAGTTTTTTGTATACATTTTAAAGATTCGAGTCTAAAATATTCCCAGCTCTCCATACAAACTGCAGAATGCTTCAATCAAATCTAGATTTTGGTGTTAACATTAGATTTTTTATTCTAGACAAAATTCCAAAAGTTTTTTTTTTGTTATTGTATGACGGCCTGGCCGTATTAGACTTAGTTTACCACGTAGCAGGATAGTCAATTACTGCTACGGGGGAGCGGTCCGGATGGGATTTTGGTCCCGGTCTGTCGTGTGAGAGAGCAGCGCCGATAGCACTACCCCACCGGGCCGCCCCAAAATTCCAAAAGTTATAGTTTAGCAAACTTCAAAACAAATTGTTGTACAATGTTGTTTGACAAGGTTGGTTCATGATGGCTTAGAGCGTTAATGTAAATAAACATTTTTTTCAATAATTGTTTTTTTTAAAGTTTTTATGACCTTGATAAGGATTTGAAAAAGTTATCTACATTTATAATGTGAAATTTTTAGTACATTTGCAAGAAATGTTGCAAATTTGTTGTGCGTTCCGTGACCATTTGTTAAAATGTTATGACTTTATTGACAAACACTGCAGGGAACTCATCCTGTTCTGGTACAAATGATCATATCACTAGAAGAGGTTAAACATTTTCAGATTTTCTAGGTTAAGTCATCATAGGCCATATTAGTTGAAATGTTAATAGGTAAATGGTTTTTTTTAACACAAAAACATATTGTAAAAAGTTGGAAAAAATCAGATACAACGATTAAGAGAAAGTGGAAAGAAAATTAAAAAAAAAACACACACACACGTAGCGTAAAATATTCGAATAAAGTAAACATGAATAAAAAGATGTAAATAAGACAAGAGAAAAAGTTGAAAATCGATCGTAGTAAGTAAAAAA
>KB663666.1:685545-713167 GCA_000349025.1 Anopheles minimus
GGCCACATAATGCGATTCCGCGCTCAGTCCAGTTGCGAACGATTAGAAGAACCAGCAGTAATAAATTTTGAACCCATTCACACAAGTGGATTTGTTAAGATTTTTTAATAAGTTCCGAAAGTTCGCAACAGTTATAGTTCATAAACATTATTGAAGTTGGCAAACTATCTCTATAATTCCTTTATATAGCGCAAGCAGGAAGCTACATCTTGTTTAGTGTTGCATTCAAGTTGATTTTCCTACGATTTTCAACCATTTTCGTTCATTGCCCATAAATGTCATAGTCACTTACCATGCTCATAAGTGTGTAGAAAAATCTTACAATCACAAGGGGGCGAAAATGGTTGAATTTCCTCTACCCCTGCGCATCGTTCCCACACCGGAGAGGCAATCGAGAGGAAGCCAAGCACAACCCGAATGGCTGTAAGAAATCACATTTTATGCTAACGATGCAAATAATAACAATACAATCAGATATCGCCCGATGCTCTTCCCTACATCCTGTCAGCGAATCCGATGGTTCGCTTCGGGCGTGGAGCAAAACTGGGTAGTAAACGCTTCAGCGAGTTGTCGTTGTCTCTCTGCTACTGCGGTGCTTTTACAGCATGCCATCAGCCCATGCCGCTGGGGAAGAAAATGGAAAACGCCGGAATGCCTGCCCTGCTCGTATCTGGGGCTTGCATTGATGCTCGGTGTATGACACCATTATGCGATTGTTGGAATATGCGATCTTTAAGTGACGGTGGAAGAAATGCGCCAAAATGGAAGGTTCATCGGGTGACCGTGTTTCCCATTTGAAGGGTGATAGAGGGGTTCAAATCATATGCGAGGCTGATGCACTTAAACTATTGAGAGAATGGTGCACGACAAGGACAATTATACATGGGTTTAATTGTGTTAGGGTTTGATTGGAGGGTGTGCTGTTTCTAGGGCAATTGTAAGTTATCCCTTACGCTAGTACCAACTTATGTTTTGCTTGTTTCATGAAAATCATTACTGCAGTGCGTCAAAAGGATGGAAATTGATTTTAAATGTGTAAGTTTTTATGCTTTAATTTTGTCATGCTTTGCCCTTTAAGTTTAATAATATATAGAATTTTCATGGAGGCATGGAAGTTATGTTTAAAATTTTAATTTTTCATTCCTTCTGAGAATAAAAAAGTGTCCTAATAATAATTTCACCATGTACCATGCGCCTCCATCGGTTATCACCATGCGCCTCCATTGGCGATAATTTTTTCTAAATTGTACATTAGCTCTAGTAACATTAATATGTTTTTAGCTGATAAAATAAACAATTTCACTTCATTTGAAACTACTCCACTTCCAATGTACCCTTAAAGCCGAAGTCAGCAGCACAGATACAGCTCGCTCACTACTGCAAAACGCAGCCCCATCGCAACATCAAAGGTTTTGGCGTGGTTTCACACAGCAAAAAACCCGGTCAGGCGAAGGACGCTCAAAGGTTATTTAATGAACGATAATTTACAATCCGACAACCAGGTTTACAAGTGAGAAAAACTGCTCTCCAACGGCAAATAGCTTTCACTCGGCGATCCCGAAGAAGTTACAGCCGAATCCGTCCCACGGGGGTTGTAAACCGGCACAACATGAACCTCGTGACTAAGCGAAGCAGTAAATCTGTTTGGTGAAAGCTGATGGTTTTCCCTTTGCCTTTCTTCGCCTTTATTTGCACGCGGGCGCGCGAACAACCGTGTGTACGTGTGTGTTTGTGTGTGTTTATTGAGGCGAGAAGCGAGTTGTTCATTCTTCAGTTGTACCTTCCACGCATCGACAGGATTGTGCTTTTCAACGCCCGACACCGAACAGATAAGATGTCACAAATTTGCGCTGTTTCGTTCAGTCACTTGGTGGCCCCGTTATCGTAGCCCTCAGTGCAGCATTCGCAGTACCCCGGGTGTGTATGTACGCGTGTGACACGGTTTTTGTACTCCTGCTTCAGTAGCCTTTTGTGGCGTTGATCTATTGCATCTAAGTTTTTCTGATAGCTGTCCGCTTGAAATGCTACGTTACGTGGTAAAAGAGTGGAGCAAAATTTGCCTCGCTATGGTTAAAAATGGGACACTTTAGCAGAGGGATGAGACTCGATGTGATTAATAAGGAAGGTTGAGGATCAGGCACCGTAAAAGGTGGCCTCGGTAGATGGTTGTTGACTTGGGACTTGTCACCTTTGGAGGGAATGTCAACAGCGTTGTTAAAAATACAAACTCTAATAAAAGGGAAATTGAAGGATGGTAAATAGAAGGCGTGGAAAAAGGGAGTTCAATTGCTTGATTAACCGTAAAGTGTTGAAACATATCCAATAACAATTTTATACTTTGGGGTGACACTTTAAGAAGAAATATGGCCACAGTTCGAATTTATGAAGTAATATTCACAAATGTATAACAGCGGATAATGTGTTTAGAATCCTCCAAATAACGAATGGTTAATTATATTTTCTGCATCCAATTATTTGTTTGAAAGCGTCTAGTAATCGATCAGACACTTCAAAAGGAAAGTTGACCGCTCTTATTTTTCCATCCTCAATGTGGAAATAAGCTTTGGAAAGCTATTTTAAATCGAATGATAGCAGCAAACATTTCAGCACCAGACACATTCAATCAACGTTTATGGCAGTTTGTTCGGTTGATGAGAAGATTTCGAACGAATCGTTTCCTATCACTGACCGATCAACGTGCAAGAGCATTTCCGCACAGCTGGGGTACACAATTTCTTAACAGGAATATCCTTTCCCTCCCAATAGAGTGTCCCATAAAAGTTGATCGTCGGAAGTGCTCCAGAAACTTTTGCTTCCCACAAACTCATCGAACCGTCACCAATCGAACCAATCGAATCGGTTGTTGCCGAGTGTTTGCGAGTGTTGGCGAAGAATCAAACATCAGTCCATTCGATCGGCCTTTCGAAATGTTGGATGAAATGAAATCGGAGCAAAATAATCTAAGAAAATTAATTTAATGGTAGTGAGGATGCATGATAAGCTCAAGGAGGTTTTTTGTTTTGTACTTTTATTCATCTCGTCTTTTGCCCGAACGTCTTCAAATGCACTTCGGAAGCCGATCGGATAAAAGGGATAAACATTTGGGCGCTTTTATGGGTTCGCTAAGCCGCTTAACTAGTATTGCAGTAGAGGGAACCGAGGTTTTTTTTTACATCACTATAAAAATCACTGCACCTGGCTAGTTGAGGTGGGAGCGCTTTTATGGCTCCGGCGGGTCAGTAGTGATTCGATTTTCGGAGCCATCATACTCACGTTCCCTTGCACCAAAGCTGTCCGGCAATTCAATGTTACCGGGTGAACTATTTTACCGCTTAAACCCTTTCCCGTGGCCGGAAGGTGTTCGATCCGGTCCGATGTTTAGTTTTTATTTATCTCGTTATCTGAAGTTGATTGCTTTTGGGTCGACCGTTTTAAGATGCAGCCGAGATTTAGCAATGGAATTATAAAATGGAAACAAACCGAGGTTGGAATGGGGAATTGTGCTGAAGAAAATTTCTTCCCTTGCTTACGAAGAAGGCACGTAGGGAAATTAAAAATTTAATTTAACCATTATTACAAATTTAAAAACTTATTCATTTAGTTTTCGCAAGATTATTGCGGTTTTAAAAAATGAACTCAACATAACGTACGAAAATTGTTTTTTACGCCATTTATTAGTGCTTGACGAAAACTTCGTCTGGAAAATCTTTTTCAATGTCTAAGCACCAGATAAAAAGTAAAAAAAAATCGAATCAATTTATTAAGTTTTTACTGCACTGTACCTTGAATCTCTTCCATCCTGGTTAATTGTCATAGTTTAGTTCACTTTATTGTTTGTATTGAGCCTAGGTTTCCTTGGGAATTAATTTTTTTTATACATGTCTTATGTCCCGGGTTTTATACTCTTTTTTTACTGCTCTATCTATTTTTATTTCTTTTCTAATTCGTTTTCTTCTGTTACTTCTCTTTTCATGTTTTCCTGTTTCACTTCTTTTGTTCTTTTCTTTCTTTAACATTAGTTTTTTTTAGATCTGATTTGTCTTTTTTTCTCTTCTTATGTTTCTTCTCCTACCTATTTTCTGCTTCTTCTTCATCTCCTTCGTCTTCTTCTTGATTTAACAATCTGTTTCATTAGCCTGCTATTAAAAAGTATTCAAAACTATGTTTAAAAACTCTTTTTATTTTTATATCCTAAACCTTTTCCACTCTTTTGTCCATTATTTTTCCTGTATTGCTTTTTCTTTTTTTCTTCTTGCCCTTTTTCATTTTCTTTCGTTTAACTTTTTTGTCTTTATGTTATAATAATTCAGAGTTATGATCATTCGAGTTATTCCTACTATTTTTACTTTTTCACAAATTCGTGATATGCAAGAATCGACGATTTAGACGAGAATCGAACCACGGTCTGCAGTGTACCAGACAGTTTTCCGCAACACAATACCATCGGAAAACTCTTAATAAAGCAAGCTAATTTACGTCAAACTCTTGTTAAACGTACTGCCCCACTTCGAACATTAAATGTCTTGTTTTATTCATTTCGTTTTAAGACTCTCTCAGTGATTCTCCGCTAGGGTGAGGAAAAATAATCATACTGCATAATCGTACGTGCGACATATATATTTAAGGATGTGCACCATAAGTTTTGCCCTTCGTATGTATTCGTGACTCGTGAGACTCGGCATCTTCTTGGTGCTCAGGCACACTCAGGCTATGTCCCCTCTCTCCTGGTTAAGCACACACCAATGCTTGGCTTTAATAACATGGCATTTCTCACATCGTACACGCCTAAAGCAAGCGATTCCGTGTCAAACCGTACGGAACTACACAATACACACATAACCAGCACCTCGCATCGCCACCACCACGAGCAACATCAGCATAGCTGCTTTCGGGCATAAGTTGAGCAATTTCAACAACGAATAGTTCATAGATTATCGATGAAATTTTGCGTCCTCGACAAGGCACCGCTATTATGCTACCCAAATGAGGGTTAAATGGAGCGGATAATCTATGCGGCAGTTGGCCTTCGGGGCTTCCAAAAGTCGCATGCCTTTGAATTTGATGTGCAGGAATTAGTGTGTAGCCGGGAACCATAACGTCTGATGGGTGCGGTTAGGGAGACGAAGATCGGGCATCGGCATCCGACCGTGCCCGTCGTGCGGTTGGTCAGCCGCTTTTCTGCTTCGGGCGCTCGCGTGAAGGTACCGGATGAAAAGATTTTTGCCTAAGAAAATGCTTCATTCGCTCCACCCACGGGACCAATACACAAACACACAGACGACACAGACAAACAGATTGGCAAGTAAAGCGTGAGACGGCGAGCGAAGATGCAGCATATTTGCAAGTTTTATGCAAAGCTTATGTCGAAGAAATTTTTGCCACGAATATGTCTACGGCTAGCGATGGTGTTCTAGCCCCTTTTTGGGTGAAAAGTTCTCGTGTGGGAAGTATGGGGAGGTTTTAGAAAATTACCACACATAGGAAGAGGAATGCAAAGACGCTTGGGGTGGGATACAGCACATACAAGCGACTTTTTAGCGGATATTCTTTACTTTATTTGGCTAGAAAGCCGCTTGATTCTGGGTGCGGGACAAGATACAAGGATGCAGAGTAGAAAAAGCAGCAGGATTCACCGAAAAATGTCTGATAACAACGGCAACCAATGGAGCAAATGCCATAACATTAGCATATACTGGAACTTTTATGCTCCATTCCTAATCCTCGTGACATTTAAACTTTACTTTCACTCACACACTTGTGTACAGCCCCGTACACAAGTGAACTCTGGCAGGCTGGCAGCCATCATGTTTCGTACTTAAGCGATTCGTTACGGCTCCAGCCTCCGGTTTTTTTTGTCGTTACAGAGCCCCGTACACCACGACAGCATTCCCGCGAGCAATCGGTAGCCACACATGGTTCGTACGGTGGGCACAGTCTTATAGCCGCGTCTTGATCGGGTCCAAGCAATCGAGCCTGATGACGAAAAATGACTCGCTTGTATCTAACAGGCCACTTCCCGTTTCAAGCATTCCCGAGCTGCTCGTTGGTGGGTGAGTCGAGTTTTGCACATGCTGCTCCACTGGTGTTCCCGGGGTACCGATCTTCCATGTGCAAAACGTGACCTGACCGGAAGCTGGATCGTTGGTGGAAATGAGAGCCGTTTTCGGAAACTGGGGCCACCGGGGCTAGAGCACCCCATTTGCCGTTTGTGGATCGGGCTATTACCGCCACGGGGAACACTCGTTATGGTTGTGTTTTGCGCCACTGTTTAGACGGGCCCAATATGGTGGGCTGGTGTATTTGCCAACCAACCATCAGTGCTGCGAGTAGCGGTAATAAATGACACCGGTCATTTAGGCTCGGTAGGCTTTTCGGTGACATTATGTTTGAATGGTACTAGGAGCTACGACACGAAAAAGTGTAAAAAGTGGGTAATTTTTCTCGACTAGCGTGAATGAAAAAGTTTAACCAAATTCGAGTTAGGGCAAAAGGTTTGGGCTGTTTTAAGATGAATAGCATTTAAATGCAAATTCACTTTAGTTTTAAACATTAAATATTATCTCGCTGAAAATGTTTAGAGTTTGTGAATTTTGGGGAAAAAAACTGATAATAAAAAAACTTTTAAAGTTTTACATGAATTTAATACCGAATGAGATTATCGCTATCGTTTTGGAGATTGATTATTTTTCAAATTCTAAAATCAGAAAAAATACTGCAATGAAACTACAAATGATCCGTGATACGCATTAAGTACAATATTGATTTGAAAGTTAATATCGAGAATTGAAAATAAAATAACTTATATTGGAGGTGGCAAGATATTTCATTTATACACTAAAATCTTTTTCTTGGGGAAAATATTCCATTTAGTTTTCACTAAGGCTGCTTTTTTGTTCCCATTTTTATCTCTTGGTTGTAATGTTTTCTTTTTTCCATCCATTCTCATCTTCATTCGCCATTGCCTTTCGATGAATCTCTCCCTTTTTGCTATTTTCTTGAGTTTAATTGCTATTTTTTGTGTTTTATCTCTTTTATTATATCCTTTTATTAATTTGTTTCATTTATCTCACTAGTTATTGTTATTTTATAATTTATTATCTTTTCATTATTTATTACTATTATTTAAGTTTTTTTTTTCAATGGCACAACAACCTACAGGTCTTGGACTCGCCATTTCTGGTTTCTGTGACTTGAATTTACTCGTAACAGGATAGTCAATCCTGCGTACGGAGGAAAGGTCCAGATGGTGTTCGATCCCAGGTCCTGCCGTATAAGAATTTTTCGACCATGGAGCCCTCTCTGCTTCGATTGGAAATACATTCTAAATTTCAAGGCCTTTGGTCAAGTAACAATTGATGTGTTAAGACCTGCGACACAATCACTAATCAACTGAGCTATGTGTAAGATTGCATAAAATTACTTAGCTTTGTCTAACATTTTTTTCGATTGAATAAAAAATAAGAGTTTCCGATTGTTAAGTTGGATTTGAGCTGCTTTTCAATTTTTCTTTTCATATTCTCTCTGCTTAATGCACATTAAATTTCAGTTAGTTTTCAGTTCCAGAGTCTACTTTATTGAAAAAATTAGACAAAAATACACAATTTCCACGTAATATGTAATAATAAATTCTTAATTTTCGTAGAAGTTAACATTAATTTCGTTCTTAGTTCTTGCATTAGTTATTCTCAAATATTAATTTAAATATGACATTATACAATCATATTTGCTCTTTATCTCACTATTAGCAAATAAATAAATTATATGAATAGCAATGTTTTTACCAACCCCCTTAAAATAATAAATTACCAACTCTAACTGACCCAAAGTACTCTTTATTTGTAGCGAATACCAATAGTGCACCGACCAGCCAGCAAGGATTGGGATAATCTTTACGATGCAAATTTATTTCACTCTGCTCGTTATAAATGATACACCCTGGCCGTGAGACAGTACACCATTGTTCTGCGTAAAATATGCTTCTCCGCATCCGGAAGCCGACAAAACCGGACTTAGGGGCACTTCTTCTTGGAATCAATTTTTCATTACCAATTTTTATTGTACGTACTTCATCATGGTAGTTTTTTGCTTGCATGCACCGAGGGTACATCTTTCGAGCTGGCCGGGTACAACAGACCAGGCGAATGGTTGGCCGTTAGCCGTACAGCATGTAGAGGCGGTAGAGATGAACTACATTTTTCTGCATTTTCACTGTACGCTTTGTATGGCAAATGACCCAAAAATGGTGATTGGGGGGCACCAAGGGAGCGGTGTGTGTGTGTGTGTGTGTGTGTGTGGAAATTTTGAGCGATTTCTTTTACCCCGGTTGTGTACGGACCTTTCAAGCTTCCTTCTGTGGCGATGGGTCCACGTGGCCGCGAGGATGTGGCGGGGGACAAATTTAGAGAAAACGATGCTGGCACAAAACGTCTACATCATTCCGTTCATTTCAATTTGCTAACCATTTGTCTGTGTTAAGATGTGAATGTTTGCTGATTTTTTTGTTTTGTTTCATTTGTTCGGTTAGGTTTATGTGTTTTTTTTCCATTTCATTTTCTTCAAGGAGACGTTTTCTAACGTTTTGTTTGCCATTGCTCGGGCGTTGGAATGGAGTCTTTTTTTCTATTTCGCCTCTTTCCTGAGCACTGTTTCAGTTGGTTCTTCCCGTCTTGCATTGTAGCTGAGCATTTCTTTTTTTTTACTGTATTGTTTTTTCACTTAGCGAAAAGCACCGAAAGATGCGGCAAGACGATGGCATTCCGGGTCACCTTCGGAACAATACGTTGGGGTTTGTGGAAAATAAAGGCTGAAATTTTAAAGCGACTGTTTCTCCTACAGCTCTCCATCGACCAACCGATCTTGGCTTGGCACTTCCATCCACCCTGGCACTCTGGTTTTCCCGTGGAACCGAACGCGAAAAGTGTGCTTTTCTTTCGTCCACCAGCACAGGAAACGGAAGCAAGAACAATGCATGTTGGATGGTTTTTTAAAAGAAAACGCGGCTAGCAAAGAGGAGAAGCAAAAATGCGGTATAAAAATACGTTCCCGTATATCTTCGGGTGGTTTGGGGTGGGCCGATGGGATTATGTGAAAAAACAGGATTTATTCAGCATAAAAAAAGAAGGAGAAAAAAAACGAAGCCATCAACCTGACAGCTTGAATTGGATGATACGAGCAGGCAAACGAATGGTGGATACGAAATGTTGACGGAAGGATAATCGTTGACAAGATTTAAACGAGAGAAGTTTGTTTGCAGCGGCAACAACAACAGAAAAATCGATCGGTTTTTGCATATAAAATGAGCTTACGGGTGGCAAAAAGTTTAAAATGGCTGCAGTTTGGCTGTATAGTTTTCGAGAGGTGTTTGATAATTTCCAAGTGGTTGTACTCGTAGTTTGTTATGCCTTTTGATGATCAAAAACCGTAAACGGGTTCGTTTGATGTTTTGTATCATGAATGGTTATGGTTGTTCCGAATTAAATTTTGTTTTATGCGTTATAGTGCTACGAGCTCTTCCGATGACTGTTCCTTTGCAAGTGATGGTGATACTCCGAGTTAGTTATTTTGTTTGTAACTGGAAAAATATGTATTTGGTAACACAATTTTATTTATCATACTTCATTTTTTTAATAAACATAAACATTATTCTATCGTGAAGTTTAGATGTTCTTATCTCTGATAACTCTTTTCTTCTTCTTCTTCTTCTTCTTCTTCTTCTTCTTCTTCTTCTTCTTCTTCTTCTTCTTCTTCTTCTTCTTCTTCTTCTTCTTCGTTTTGTGAGCCTTCTATATTAAAGTGATATACTGCTCCACCACATTGAACAGCTCAATGTGTTCGTGTTCTGAAGTCATTTGCCTACTCTTTTCGGATTTTTTATTTCTTATCGAGGTTCTTGTATAAATCTGGAGGACCATCTCTCCTCGTAGTCTTTCCATTTTTTTAGTGATTTTTTCCGCTAACTTTCTCATCCTTTAGACTTTCACAGATCCTGCAATGTGAATGTACAATATTTTTGAATTAATGATTTTTTAACATTGGAAAAACATTTTGTTTGGTTGTATATTGTTAAAGGAAGGAATATTATAATTACTTATTATAAATTTTCCTGAAAAACGACAGATGCTCAAAGATGTCATTTACCTACTTATGTGAAGCTACAACCGCTTTGAGTCCTATTCTACGCCGACATCAAATCCACTGTTTCGAACTTCACCAATTCCAGCTCATTTTGGGCCTGCCACGCCTCATCTGCTTTTGTGGACGTAATAAAACCACTTTACAGGCAGATCGTACGGTATCATTTCTGTGACGCGTTTAAGCGTAATTTAATTATATTGTTCAACTTCGGCGAGCAGTGATTGGGGATTTCTATTAAGTTTGTATCAGCCACCTATGAACAGGAAAATTTACATTTAAGTAAATAAATAAATGATCAGCCCACGTAAAGCTGGCAAGTTTAATTCGTTATACGATAGTTACTTCCTCCGTGAACTCGTCATTATAGAATTTCGCATAGTGGGCCAATCATTATTCAGAGCATCTTCCTCTGGTATGCTGCTAAGAAGCTTTCATTTGTCTTAGAAAGGTTCCATATCATAATAACCATTTATGTTATAGGAATTGTCACGAGAACTGTCGATGTAGCAGTTTCCATAAAAAATTACCTTTACATCACCAAAGCAATTCGAGGATTTTCTCCACCCGCTCGGTTCTTTGATAAGCATCTGCTGCATGTTAGAACCGTAAACAAATTATGACTGTATCGTTAGACATCTTGACCCCTGCATTCTTACAAGATTCAGTTAACTTTACTGGTATTTAAAAAAAGCTCAATCGTAATGCTTTACACAGGCTCGGTTTACATCCTAAGCAGCTACGACTAAGTCCGTTTCCAGTCAACCCACCACTACTCAGGCTGTGTCTATACATGTGGCCTTGAAATCAATTAGAAGTTGGAAGGAGTGGAGTTACTGCTCTGCCATTTTTTCCAAGATCTTTCCGGCTGAGAGTAAAGATCTGAGTAGTAATTTGAAAGATCTGATAATTTGTTCTAGAAAGATAAATATTAAAATGAAATAAAAACATTCAGGATCAACTGTACATGTAATTTGAGAAATATTCCATATTTCTTTCCACATTCCAAATAAGTTGAATCATATTGAATTCTTAAATAATCAAATAGTTTTAAGCATATTTTAATATTTTTTTTAATTTCACAAGTTCTTAAATTATAATCTAAAATATTTTTTGCAAAAATTCCAAACTTCATCTCGCATACAATTCAAAGTTCCCAATTTCCACAGATTTACTTGAATGTCAACCATCGGTAGAGCAGCATGTAGTCTTCATTAACGTTTGAATACATCATAATGCACATCGTAATGAATATATCACTGATTACTTCTTGCCCTGTTACCATGAATCATGCATGAAGTAAATAATGAATGTTTGACAGTAAGCAGTGGAAACGTTTGTTTATCTACATGATAACACGCTTCAATAGCTGTGCCTTTTTTGCACCAATTTTTGGCTTGGCATTCCTAGAAGCTTTTTTTTCTTCCAGAGCAAATTGAAGGCTAGAGATGAGTGTGCGACACTCCAACAATCTCAACAATCGTACTGCTTGGCCGTTTCCACCGCATGCCACCGTTGCCGGCAGCATGGAAATGTTTTTCGGAGAAGTAAATTATGCAAATGATTTGGAATCGATTCAGATATTCATAACTGTAAGTCGTATCATTTCGTTCGGATAATTGCATACCGAGACGCTGATGCCGCTGGGGTAGAGCAACGGAAAATTCAAATTGCAGCTAGCATCGTTCCGCTCGTGCGAAAGACGTCACCCTGGTTAATGATCTTGCAAGAGTGTGTGTTAGCCACCCAACTGCGTCCGAATGAAACGCATGCACCCGCAGCTATGAGAAACATCCCCTTTGTGTCGGTGTATGTGCCGGGATGTAGTGCGTTTCCAACGATGGTTCGATTTATTATTCAGTCCCGCTTCCCGCTTTGCATCAGAATTCGTCTTCATCAGCAGTTGTGCATGGTTACGATGCGTATGGCCAGCAACAGTCAGCAGTTACTACGAAACCTCGAGTTTCGAGTGTGAAATAGCATCACATCACACACAGGGGTGCGTCCGCGCACGCAGTTACTGGTATAAAGGGGAAGCTACCGTCTGACAGGGTAAAGATTGTGGCTATCATTACTTGCAATCGTGTCTCGGCAGGAGGCTGTTTGGAAATCATAACCGAAACCCGTGCGAGGAAGGCTACCATGCACCGGTGCAGCCAGTTGCAACGGAATTCTTCCGATCGGCCGGCCCGAGACGCCATCACAGCTACAGTGCAAAGCCGTGTCGGTATGCTGTCTGCGTAATGAAGATAAGCATTCGATCCATTACTGGGGGGATCTATTCCATGTGCCCCTTTAGGGTTGCACACGATGCAGCTCGATTGGGGTTTTGCATTCCGAAATAGGCAACTAATTAGTACGATGCCTGGTACCGGCTAATTTCACTGAGATCCTTGTTCTGGTGCGGGCCAATTTTGTCTGCTGCTCGCATACATTCGCACGCAGGCAGAAAGGGATAAATGTCTAGTAATTGCGCTGTTGGGAAGGTTTAAAGGATTTGATTTATGAGCTAGCGCCACAAAGGAGCAGAGATGAGTTCGAAGGGCGTGAAGAACCCAACAGACATACGTTGAGATTGCGTGCTATTTCGAACCAGAGTATGATGGGAGTATTGTTTTGGGGGCAGATAGTTATAGTAAATGATAGTAGATTGTTGTAAAGATTTCCCAATAATTTGGATCAATAACAAATTTTCCAAGGAAACAGATTATCAGTTATCATATAATTTATTTTAACTAAAGCTTAGAATTAGAAATATCAACAATTTTTAAGGTGCGTTATTATTAGCATTTTTTATAATTATTTAATAGAATTGTACCATCTTTTGAAGAGGAAAATAAACATGACATTGTAGTAATTAACCATAAACACAGTTTATGGTAGAAATAGAATAAATATTCCAAATCAACAGAAGACCTTGCTGAAACCTCATATCATAAACATTACTGATAGATGTAGCAAACATTTAACACTTATCTAATGGAATAAGTCATCGATAACACATCAAGGATAACACAATAACAATTGTTTAATTATGTGGCTAGTTCAGTGTGCAGGTATAATAGAGGTTCTTGTGAATCTTTTTTTTTGTATGACGGCCTGGCCGTATTGCAAGTCTTAAGTTAAATATTTTGTACAGGTAGAAAGACCAACCAACTATGTGGTATCAATACAGTGCTTAACATAACTATACGAACACCTGTTTTATTTTTGAGAATAAAAGTGGAAATAGATGGGTTAGCTGAAATTGATGTTCTACTAAACTGTAAAGAATAATAAAACAAACATATTGAAAAACAAGTTTATAATTTTACACACACTTTATGCATTTTTTTGTCATATGCTAAATTGCTCCACATGACATAACTGTACGAACAGCTACGGAAAACATTTTTCTTCGCTATTGTAATGGCGTAAGAAACCGCTAAAAAATATAAGTAGGTTAAGACAACCTTTTTGAACGTAAATTTATTTTTGAATATGTTTTTAATTCATTTTTGGCACCTGGCCATAAAGTTTTTACGGCCAAGATACGATTTTTCAACTGCTATGTTTAAAATTTGTGATATCGCATGTATTCGTTCCATTTTTTTATTACTTAGGGCATGTTAATAACCTTTCAAAAGACGTTTTTGTATTGCAGAAGCGACATCCACAAGTAGTATAAAAATTAATAAGCAAAGCGAAAAATTAGCGAATATCGGACATACGTAGCTGTACAGAGTCCTGTACCCGTCGAAACATATAATCGAAAACATAATGTAAAAATAAGACAGTATACATTTTTTTAGAGGGTTAAATGTTACAGAACATTCGAAAAATATAACAAAATTGATCCCTAGGTACTCCTCGGAGAATAAATAGCTTCAGATGCGTTGCTAAACAGTATGCAACATACTTATGGAAATATTATTCATTCTTTTTCTTGTTTTCTAAAAAAAACAGATGTTGGTGTAAGCCTGTTAAGCACTGTAAATCTCATAAGTGATTATATGACCGGCATAAGCGAAGAAAAGAAGAATCAGAAGATTAAAAATTTATGCTCTTGAACGTATTATATAGAATATACAATGTTTTGAATCTTCTACTTAACTACATTTATGGGCACGATAAGTTAATCTCTTCAATGGAATGTTTAGAAAAAAGAATTGTTGCATTTATACGCTAGATTCAGTTCTCAGAGTAGATATAAGTACTGTGTCCAGGTCGTCCCTGGACACACTATCGTCTTGATGAAATTAAAATCCAAAATGTTTATTATTCTTAAAAATGTATACTATTTCATGTTGCATTTCGTTAAAATGTTTTTTTTTTTAAATAACACAATTAGTGCTTCATGTACACACTTGGAATGCAAACAGCCCCCAAGCTTAATCAAGAGCCTGAAAGCATTGTTTACAACCATTTCCTTTACTATTTACTATTGAGGTATTTTGCTGATAGTTTTTTTTTTTTTTTTTTGTTATTGTATGACGGCCAGGCCGTATTAGACTTAGTTTACCACGTAGCAGGATAGTCAATCACTGCTACGGGGGAGCGGTCCGGATGGGATTTTGGTCCCGGTCTGTCGTGTGAGAGAGCAGCGCCGATACCACTACCCCACCGGGCCGCCCCATTTTGCTGATAGTTATTGGTGCAATAAATGGGTTTTCGCTACTCAGCAGGAATGCTTTTACCGAGCCCAACGCCAGACACTGTCCTTTGTTGAAACTTTCCCACACTTTATCATTAAAACACCTAACCTTCCGAAAGGATCTCGGAAATCGTTTGCCCCGAAGCTGCAGGTTCTTGAAATTACCTCGATTATTGTTTTTCGTACCGAGGCGGGTCGTAAGCGGATGCAAAGCAGCAAGGGTTTGTGCTGGTCAAAACATTGGGCAGGAATCTCGTCCGGAAATGGTAAAAGGGAAGTTTCATAGCTTTAAAACCGCTGACCAGTACGGATGCAGTAAATTATCGAGTCCCAGTGCCCTTCCGGTACCTTTTTCCGGATGAATAGCCTTTTTCGTCGAGGGCCAGCATCGAGTGTTGGCTGTTTTTTGGGAGGGGAGTACCAAGAGTACCACCTAGAAATGGTCGTTTTGTGGAAAAATGGTGGGTGTTGGGGTTTGGCAAGTATTCCTGGGCAGTGAAGTTTGTGTCTACATACGTTGCATTGGTCGTCCATAATTTCTGTTCGTTTTTTTTTTTGCAACCCCTTTAGCTTTCTTCTCAGAATATTGCCCAGAATCACGCTCACACGTGTAAAGGCACGGAAGCTGCACAAAACCCCGACCAAGCTTTGCGTGGGGTTTGCTGTACTAGTCACACAAATTTGCCCAACCCAACAGGAAAACAAAGAGGACAACCCGCGTGGCTTTTTGGACAATGGAGGAGGGGATGAGTGTTCGGTGCTAGAGGAGCGATAAGCCGGAAACCTAGTGAAAACTCCCAGGTAGTGGCGTGGTTGCCCGGGAGAAAATAATGTTTATCCACAGCCAACCGCACCAACCTTCGCAGCGAGTGCTTGCGTAGGCGCGCGCGCACGGCACGTAACACAGCACGTGTAGCGTCTGGATGTGGGAATTCGGGACTACATTTCAGTACTTAAAAACAATTGCCCTTCCAATAAAAAGCCTTGTTTTATTTTCCCTACGGGAGAGCTTGGCTTTTTCATGCACAAACAGGCAAACAAACGGTTTTTGGCAGGCCACAGTCTAGGCCCCCGGAATCGGACGGCTACTCATCCAACAGACACCCACCCATACGAGCACGGTGGGAGGTTGCGATCGCGCCGTGAAAGTGTTCTTTGTGCCCGTCCCGGCCATGCTTCGGACGGGTTTCGGAAGCGTTTTACGTACGGCGAAAGGCACACATTTCCACCCTGCTGGACTATTTCCCCGAGTGGCTTTTCATTTGGTTAGGACTGCTTTCGTCTAATTTTGTCCTTGTGCACTGCCGACACTGTAAGACGACAGCCATTTGCAGGCATGTTTAGCGTCGGCCATTTAGTATCCGTGAACGCTTTTGTGGGTGTGGGGGTGTGTGTGTGTGTGTGTACGTGAGGGAAAATCATCTTGCCCGAGTGTTTTTAATATAATACAAAGGGTGAAAAGAATATCCCGCCTTGGAGGGTATTATGAGTTGTGAAACATTTTATGGTCTTGCATTGACGTTAATAATTTGGAGAAACTCTTTTCAAACTTAATTTTAATATTTTAATATGCTAAAAGATTGATCAATTAACAATAGAATTGAATGTTGGAAACATTCATTCGTCTTTGCATAATTGTTTTATTTCAACTCACTGAATAATAATATTTTTATTTCAATATCTAGATAGATAACTACGAGCCTCTCGATCTTCAGAAGGGGTATGGGCGGGATCAACAATGCTATCACCAAGTCTAATACATAGTTGTTTATATTTTCCTTTTTGATCCAGTCCAACAAAACTAACAAAATACAAAGAATGTGACGAATTGCCAAAATCTAGGGACACGGAAATTCCGAGATTCTGATACACTAAGGCCACTCTGAGTTTCTTAGTAATAATAAAAGTATTATTCAAGGTGCTTTGAGATCGTTTGTAGTTTTAAATAAATATGAAACATAATTAACCTTGGATCCTAAAAGAAGATTGTTTGTTAGCACTCGTATGATTAAAGACTTGACGAAACGAGCGTACCCTGACGTAAAAGTGTATGTCTAATTATGCAAAAATTATGGAGAACCAGTAACCAGTGATCGTAGATCTGTCTTCCTCAATTTTTTAAGGGAATCTACATTTGTTATAGAATGGCATCAGAAATTAAAGATGCCAGTCACTAATTCCAACTGAAACAATGCTCCAATTAATGAGCTGTGTCAAATATAACTTTAAAATCAGACACGCACGCTCAGAATTCTGTGACCGAGGTTATCCGAAGGTTCGTTTGGTTTTCTTTTGGATATGTGTAAGGCTATATTTATGCATGGACAATATCAGACATAATACATTATCCAATCGACGAAGGTAATTCTATGACACCATATTGAGATCTAACATGCTGACCATAGTTACGGCTCAGTGGCAGAGAAGATACCGACATCGGCCTTCATACAGAGAAGGACTGAAGATCGAATCCCTTACGGGGACCGTTCCTCCATACGCAGGTTTGACTTATCCTGTGGCGGACAAATTCATGTTACGGAAACCAAAAATTTGGCTACTCCTTAAGGTTGTAGTGCTGCCATTAAAGAAGAAGGAGATGGTGCTGACCATTTATATTGGAATATTGGATAAATTAGTGAAGACTCTAGAACATTGTATTGTATTCCAGGAAAGTCTTCCTGGATGTGTTCATTAATTCGATTTATGTTTTTTTTAATGTAAATTAACACTTCTAACAACTCTAATAGTTTAGAATATCGTAAAGATGCTTCTAAAGCTTATGCTGGGGTATGAGATGGCTTAATCGAAAAATTATTTGGGAGATTTTTTTTATCTTTTCTTATTTATCTAATACTCTCAATAAAACTCTTGTAGGTATGTTACAGTATAGAATCAATTATTACATCACACCATTACAGCCTCTGTTTGACAGCTGGAGGGTTTCACTGGATGAGTTTATTGAATTAAGTTCTGCAAATGAATATCCGCAAACTAATAAAGCAACACATGCGACGCTATTGGCCGTTTGCAGGGCTTTTGACAAATTTGCACCATTTGTGCGTACTGAAATCAGATACCGAAGGCGATGGATTGGATCGTTTCGCCACCGTAACACCATGGGGACGACATTCTGGAACCGAGACTTTACGAGCTACAGTATCGCCCGAAAACGGATGCGTGCGCTTGTACGTTTAATGGGTAACGAAGTGTTTATCAAGTCGTGTAACGAATTCTACGAATCGGACGATGTACACATCTTAGCGATCCCGGTTCTGTGAGGAGGTAGTTGGTTTGAAACGATGTGTTTTGCAGGAATACCATTAAACATACGGTGAGCGGTCCGAAAGTGAAGCGAGAGAAGAATAAAAAGATGGCGTCATGATTTATGGCAACACCGTGTGCCGTACCGGGTGTGAGACTAAAGCTTAGGCACCGTCAGCATGGCCATAAAACGAGCTAGGCGTCTCCATCGGCAGTGAAACACCACCCGCAGACAGTGAGTGCCACACCGTTGAAGAGACAAAAGCTCCGACGGGGAAAATGAGGAAACACCTCCACACACACACACACCGTGTTTCGTCACCGTGATTAATGCTGGAAGTATTTTGCGTTCCCTCGAGCGTGTGTTGTGTTTAGTTTTCCGGTAAGTGGATTCCGGTGCGAGACTGTAGTCATCAAGCGGGCAGCTAACAAGCACGGCTCGATTGGTTTGACGCTGGTTTCGCAGCTACTTTTGAGCAGCAGCAGCAGTGAACCCGCGTGTCGTTTGAAGGTTTTGAAGATGACCAAACGATGGTATACGACGCGAGCCGACTCTGCCGTAAGGACGGTGTCATGCCCTTACAGATGCATGCTTATGAAAGGTGGCAAATTACCTCTCTCCAGTGGCAGACGCATTAAAACTGTGCATCTACACACACACACAATAAAAATTCTCATGCACGAAAAGCAGCACGGCAAGTCATTCACCTGCCGAGGGGGTGAAAAAAAAGCTTCAAGAGCCATAGAACGCGTTGGGTGCAATGGTACTACCGTGCCCGAACGGGTCGAGTTCTCATTAGCAAACGCAGCACAGAGCGCACGGAGTAATTGTGATGCAGACACACCGGTGCAACATTGTCATCGTGCGCAGAAGAATGGACCGAAAAAGATGAAGCAAAAAAAAAAAGAAAAGTGAAAAACTTGGTATAAAAGTAAGGTTCAGACTATAGTTGTCAACGTCTGCAACGTGATACAGAGGCAAAGGTTATGGCTAAAAGAGAGAGAGAGAGGGAGAGATAGAGAGAGAAACACACACAAAAACCAGAATGCCACCATTGCTGTTGTGGATAGTACTTGTAAAATCGTTGTTACCGTGATAATGAAGGAAATTTGAGCTGCGTTTCGTTTCACACTTCAAAAGGTAAATTTACCTGCCTGGTGGCTGGTGGTTTGACATAAGAGGTAAACATAGAACTGAAGGTAAGATAGACTTCACTGAAGTTTGCTACACCTATTGACAACTGTTATTTGCCAGTGTGGTGAATAATTGTACTACGAAACTTGTTTTATGATTATAAGGTTGATAACTTTTTACAATTATGTTGCTCAAAACGTTATATAACAATATGTCAGAACAATAAGTTATATGACTTGAAAATTTTGCACAACTTTTTTTTTAAATGGGATAGAAAAAAGAACTTTAAACAAATTCGGTTCATTAGAAATAAGGACTAGACGTTCTTTAAACTTAATATTATTGTTCTTAACTGCCCATTAATGCCAATCTTAACAATCAATGTTTATGGTATAACAAATATCGTTAAAGAATGGTTTACATTCCGAAGACGCTGTATCGTTACAGCTAAAACTAAAATTTTAATTGTATTTAAGGAGTTGTCCTCAACATTGAAACGTATTAATAATAATTTATTAGCCCAAGTTTTATGAAAAACGTGGCAGAGCTTGAACACAAATTATAATATAACACATTTTTTCTTTTTTTCCATTGATTTTCATTCAGTATTAAACTCAAAATATAAATTAAATAACTTGCTTTGATTGATTCCGAAAATTTTACAAAAAAAAAATTTAAGGTTTTATACTGAACTCCTCAATTGCATCATCATTTACATGAAAATGTTTGACTTCAATTAAATGTTATACTACACTTTCCATTATTTTTTTGTTTTCCATTATAGAAACAGGAACTGTATTTCCTTCCACAGTTTTCTCTTCAAATAAAATTTTAAGGGAATATTTCTTTGCCTATGACTACGTTCGAGAGATTTTGCTTGATTTTGCTGTGACTTTAATACAAAATTGCATTCAGAAATTTATCTAAGCTAATGGAATATATGAGTAAAAGAATAATTAGTCAAAACTCAAATATCTTTATTATTTTTTCGCATTCTAAAACATTAATTAGGTCTTTTTGTATTTGCTATTTTTCACATTACGGTTATGAAATTAAAACACTCGAAAACATAGTTTAACCTTTGTGCATTAAAAATAAAAAAACAGTACCTATCAAATTTAATCAGCAGAAATGGAAACATAATTTCAACCTTCATTCAACACTTTAATGCAACAGCTGATGGTATAAAAGTTAACATGTAACAGCAAAACGATGCTCTAGGAGATCTATCCAAAAATCAGAACAATTTCTAATGAATTTTTTCAAGTGATATTTTTCCCCCAGCAAGGCTGTTTTCAGGAATTTAATCATCACGCTAAAACTGTTCAGCTGTACGCACACGGTGCGTGTGGATTTCACAGGAATCGTACAAAAACGCTCAGGAAACCAAAAAACATGAAAAATGTTTCCCCAGAAAAACAGACACCCAATTCCAGCTAAACCGAACCGAACGTTTTGCGAGGAATGGAATAAATACTTAAAAGTGGAAACTGCCGGAGCGCCTTCCGTAAATGTGCACCCAGTTTGAAAATGGATCAAATTCCCAGCCTCGGTATTAATCTTCACCTTCAGGCTGGCGGTGCGAGAGATGCAAGAAATCACTAGAAATAAATTCGAGACCAAAAACACAGAAGACAAAAAATTCGCATCCAATCCTTTCCGCCGGGTTGAGATTTTTTTGCCGGCGTGGAAATCACACGCACAGAAGTGAAGCTTGACGCGAAGATGTTGCGCCCTATCAACAGCTTCCGTATTACCCGCAAACGGGTGATAATCAGTACCGGGTGTCCGCTTCGGGCGTTGTAACCCTGCCCAGCGTTCGTTGGATGCGGTTTTCTGTTGAAGTGTTTACAGTTCGTCTCAAGAGGTGACGTGCCACAGCGTATCGCTTTGTTTTGATATATAGATGTGAGTATATTCGTCTTCGCTCGCATCATACTCCCTTCGCCGGTTGAGTTTCGGGCACTGATGTCAACCCACCTCAGACGAGCTCGTTTGAAGGCGTGCACTCCTTGCGCGGGGGACACTTCAGCACAACCGCAGAACGAGAACCGCGACAGGACGGTGTGTAGACGTGGTGCACGCGTGCGCCATTTTGAACGTGGTCCGCTACCGTATCGAGCAGCTAATGTGAAAACTTTTCTACACAATCTCGAGACATCATCATCTGGATGCATGTAGCCGGGTACGGGCGTACCGGGGCAAGAACGGAAGTGTAAGAAATAATACACTCATTTCGCCCGTGCAAACAACCGTGTAAACATGGAGACAAAAGGGATACCAGCCGTTTGTTTGAACCTCCGTGCTCCGGGTGGAAAACTCTTTCATAGTCGGTACCTTCCGGCACTCGAGTCAGTGGCTAGGGGTTGAGGTACACTGCACATATTTCCACCCCAAAAGTATCCAGTTTCGTCCACCTCAGGGTTGGAGTCGGAAAAGCGGAGGACTGCTCGGAATGGGTGATGTCTCGTGTGTAGCACTAGTTCGCCTTCCATTACTACACGCCAGCAAGAAGACTCTTTACATCGTCACTCCTTTTTACGCAATCCCGCCTCATGCGATGTGTTCGACCATTCGACTCACTTTGTCACTGGTTCCATGGTTTTCTTTTTTTCTCCCTTGTACATTATCCAACAGCTAGTCGTCGCTTATCGTTATCATCCCGCACCAGCGTGTGCGAGGGATTTTTGCTGGAGTTTGATAATGAAAAGAAACTCACTGGGCGCAGGGTGCATAAAATAGTCGTCATAAAATTTTTAATAACACAGCACCAGGAGACCTTTCGCAGGAATAGCGTGCGATGTCCCCGGGAACAACAGGTGTAGACGTTGGCGGGGTCGGTGGACCCTGCTCCACAAACTGTCGCGTGACACTTGGCGCTTTGTCGGTTTTTGCTCCCTTTCACGAGTATCTCTCTCTCTCTTTCTTAGTGACAGAAGGCAGGTTGGGATTATGAATCGAGCCCGTCACGGTGCGCAACGAATGCACAAGTGCACCGCTGCACAGTTGCACGATTCCACTGAAAAGAGTTGAATGAATTTTTGAAGAGTGCCACCCGCTCAAATGAAGCTTCAATGCTCCATCACACTTTGCGCCAAAAGGATACAATTGTCCTGCGGGGTGGGGGTGGATGGGTGTGTGGGGGGATGCACGCGGGCACCTTAATTACAATAATTGCACGTCTGGCATCCATTTTCGGACCGGAGTTTCGGTTTCAGGCATCGGGAGATGCACAGACTTTAGAAATTCCTTGCCACGCGGTAGTGGTGGTCGCGACCGAGTGACATCTCTTCGGTTGCCATCATAGAAGAAGATGGAGTGACAGGGAGAGAGAGGGGAAGATGAAAAAACAACAAACAAAATAACAGAGAAGTGTACAGATGTCAAACGGATTCCTGGATTCCAAAAGAGGATACCCACCTGTTCCTCCCCAGAATCTCCTGACCGGCGCCCCAGAACTGAATTTAAAACCCGTGCATCATTTATGGGATGCAGAAGTTTTGCAGACAGCTCGCTGCGACTGTGTTGCGTGTTAGGTACCACCTGCCTGGTGCCTTTCCAGAAAAGGATACGGTGCCAAAGCGTGCGCCAACGCAGTGGTTTTGTGAAGTGCGGTGAGAGTTTTTTTTTCTACACCCGTCGTCATGTTTTGTGTTTGCTTCTGGGTGGTTGTTACCCCGCACTTCTTTATTTATTAGAATGCCACCGAAAAGTGGAGGTGTGTGTGTGTGTGTGTGTGTGTGTGTGTGTGTAGAGCAGACGCCACAAGTTGGATGATGATTTATGCTGCCACCGGTCGTTAGCTGAGTTTGGTTTTGAATTCCTTTGCTGGTAGCGTTGTTTTTCTTTTGCTTCTTTCGCTTTCGATGGGTTTTTGTATGAATATGCAGAGGTTATTGACATGTTGGATCGTGTGACAGTGTTTGGGTTTTGATCGGTAACGGTATAGTGTCAAGTGGGTGGTACAGTATGCCTGTTGGGATGCAAATAGTGTTTGACACAAAAAAAAACCCCAAGCATTCGGTGCTGGGTGAAGCGTTGTATAGAAACTGTCACCAGGGAACAGATTAACAGGAACTGTTGTAGTAATCATTGCAAATTATCCCCAGAGCATAATTATGCTGGGGTTAATGGTTTGTTTTCTTGCTTAATTTAAAAACCACAATTTTTCCAAACGTTGACGTTAAATATTTCAAGCACTCCATACAAACTGACATGCAAAGCTCGCCCCCGATGTAAACATCAGTTTTTTTAAGCCAAAATCCAAAAAAGCATAGATATTAGCAATTATAAATTTTTTATATTCCATTCATGCGCATTTTGAGCAATTGTTCAGTGTTGTAAAGTAATTTACTGTATACAATTAATGCAATTTTTAACGACCCTATTGGATCTTTGAGCCATAGAGAAGAGTAGAAAAATAATGACTTTTAATTATCAATTCTTGTCTATTTTAATCTTAAAAGAAACTAATGTTCTCATTCCACAGTCTGTAGCGATTCAATTGCTATAAAAAGTAAGCTTTCAACTGGTTCCTCATTTGCTGGGAAAATGAATGGAAGTACAAGAATTTATCTAAAAAAATCATAATATTTTATCTTGATTTGTTTGTTACGCGTTTCATAAATGATACAAAAGGATGTCAAATGTGTGTGATTTTGGAGAGTGAATTACACATAAAACTATTTTTAAACACACTCGTATTGATGATCGGGATGTATCGGACTAAAAACTAATAAGAATTTAATGCGGCTTATTTTTATTTTTTTTAAATACCTTTAACGTAAATCAATATTTCACAAAAGAGATACGAAAGTGACTCAGGATAGCACACTAACTAGCAGAAATAAGCGACCAATGTCATTTTACAGTAGCGCCTCTGGTGACAGAATTGAAGTCTTAGGATAGTAATTGTTATTGTATAGCAGCGCCTCTGGTGGCAATAAATTTTATCAATTAGTTGATGAAATTAGGCATTAAAAAATAGAGATAAAAGTCGTATGAAAATGAAGTCCGATGCTGAACCATTTTTATATATTTATAAGCTCATTAAGTGGAATGACTCTAAGTTAGTTAAATTATGTCAAAAAATCAAAAATGTACAGACTAATACGCGCTACCTTCATTATCCCATGCATGTTTGAATATAACATTCAATGCTTTAATTACCAGTAAAATCATTGCATACGAAATTGCCATGTGCGAGCTGTTCTTAACTGAACAAAAATATTTATAAACTTTTTAAATGGAAGCACGATTTTGATTTCACTTCCTGCTGCACCATTAAAGTAACAGTTTTCCTTCCCGCTTTTACGTTCGGAATGAAAATGTACCCAGATGGGATGTTTTATCCAGCCAAACCAGTTATATAAAAAGGGGTACGCTACGAGACAAGCCAAAAAGTAGATTACAAAAAATATTAAAAAAAACGAGAAAAAAACAGAAAGCAAAATGAAGTATCAAACAGAAGTACCCAGACGGTAACGGCGTAGTTCCAGTTTTGTGTCAACATTCCGGAAAAGGTTCGTATTAATTTTCCTACCACCGTGTACGAGTTGGCGCTTCGGCACTTGCTAATGAGCACCAGCTGGCAAATGCGGTGCGAGTCGATGCTGTGAGCTGAAAGTTATTTGGTGACACACACACACACACGCCAAGGCTGCACTTGTTTGGGCGTGTGTGTTTTTTTTATCCCACACTACCCACCCATCAGAGTGGTAATATTATAGTCTAAAAAATTGTAAAAGTTCCCCAAGCACTAAATGGGAAAAATGTGAATTTCGTAGGATGTGGGCCAGTGGGAATGGGGTGAAAAAAAAAACAAATGGTGGTCACACTTACCTATGACGGTCAGCTTCGCTTTGGCACGGATCAGTGTGTGATGCATGTAAGGGCCCACTTGGCACTGATATTCGGCGTCATCCTCGAGCGTGACGTTCACTATCCGGAGGTTGTAAATGCCCTGGCCACTGTCACCGAGCACCGAATACCTGGGATACCCCGGTATGCTCTGCGTAAATCCTATTTTCGGTGACGGAGAGAATGAAATGGGGAAAAAGAGGATGTAGAACGAATGCAAACTGCTGATTGAAGGGCACACTGATGACGGATTCAATTTGGGTGACCATCAATTATTTTCCCCCAAAAACAACAATGTATCGAGTGATGCACCCGTTACTGGGAAATGTAAAATGAAAATTATTCATTTATTTTTTATGTTAAGCGAACTAAGTCCAAGAATTTTTTGTTTCATTTTTTAGTACACATTGTAGTGTGTTTTGCTCCCAGTTAATGGTTTCCCATTTCTCTTCCACTCACATACACACTACGTATGTCATCGGTAGCCCAAGAGCCGCACACAACAGAGCCAGTGATTATCATTTCCATCCACTTGGCATTCCGACCACAGCGGCACTACTTTACTGCAGTTCGGATGGAACTTTTGAGCAAAACGAGCAACTCGGCGAATGCTGCCGGGCCAATGGCCTATCGGTGCCGATGGCCACCCGTAGTGGACCCATTAAGGGCTGGGTTTTTCATGAAGTACGCGCGACTAGAAGATGCCGTACATGCGACAACAGGTGGAAATGAAGGGAGAAGAACACCCGGGTTGGTGGTTGGAAATGGAAATTTTATGAAATTATTACTTACCCAGCGCAAAACCATCCTTGGTCCACTGCACCGAACCGGCGGCGTTGTGGATTTCGCATCTCAACAGCGCCTCGGTACCCTCCGACGCGACCAGATCCACCGGTGTCAGTTTAAATTTTTGCTGCTCGGCTGTGCAGTACAGCACCATCGACAGCACTGCATGGAAGAGAAAAGAATAGAAGAGAAGAAAAATTAGGAGGAATGTCTATTAGCCGAACGAATGCTGTGAAGTCTGTCCGAGGCCATGGGACACTACACTGAAGTGCGAAAAGCTTCGGTTTTTCCGAAACGACCGATAGACACAAGCTGGTTTTACGATGGGCCTGCGGTTAAAGGGAACCGTCCCGCCGGTACTGGTACATAATTAGAAGATTCTTTTCGAGCTCGTGAATGGTGGTTGTGCACGGTTCAGTGAGGATCCGTGTGAGACCGACCGTGAACGCCTCTTAGAGGGACTGCAGCATATTGTCGTAATTGAATGACGCACACGGAAGGACAAATGCATTGTTGCATCGAGTGCATTTGATGTATCAGTTTTTGGGATGCAGGCCGCCCGGTCTGGGTGGGTGTAGCGTTCGTAATTAAATAACAATTACTTTACATGACTTCGGAGGTAAATGGTAAAAAAAATGTCAGAATGCAGTACTCGGAGGTGAACAATCAGTACCATTGGAGATATCGACGAACTAGAATAAAACGTTTCAGAAGATGATAGTTATGTTGTTTTGTTTAAAATCTTTGTTTATGTTGCTATTTAACACATTATGAAAGATTCGTAAGAGAAGAATTGATAAAAAAGTCATTTTTGAATTATTTTGTAGGTATTATTGAATTGATCAAAATCAATTTTTATTAGAAGTTTTACAAAGAGGTAAGATAGATCGTTAGACATCACTGATGAGCGGATAGTCAATTAGCTCTGGGTGTATCTGGAAACATTTTTTGCTGAAGACTCTTGGTGAGGTTCAAGCAATGCACCTCTAGATCATGTTTACCCAATTCATTAGAATGCGGTGCAACTAATCTTATATCTTCTCATGTATGTCCACAACAAATTCTATTTCACAAGTCATAATTTAGACTTTTATGGTTGTTGTAGTCCGGCAAAAATGTTCATAGTTGAGTAACACCAACCAGTAACACCGGTTCCCATCGCGGATGCAACAACGTCATCGCTTCACTTCAGTTTGGGCCTCCTCTGTCCACTTAGACGACCTTGAAGGATTTTGAGGTTTGGGTCGCCCGATGTCATTCGCATGACATGATAACCCCATTAGAGCCAGGAGATTCTGTGAGTACGTCGTAATAGCGGCTCCCCCATTGTTCTTCTTGTTGAAATGGGGCCAAAAATCCTTCTGCGCTTCTTCATTTCGAACGCAAGGGTTTTGCTAGCTTTAGAGAAGGTTCATGTGTTAGAGACGTTCAATAAGTCCGAAAAGTATTTGGCTACATGTATATTCTAATCTAAAAGACGAATTGAGAACGTTGCAGTCATGGGACAGTAAATCTAACGATGAGGATTGATAATGGGACAATTAATTCACATTTTTCGCAAAACAACAGGTAGTAAAATAGTGAAATATCAATATAAACTCTACCAAATATCAAAAAATCATTTTTTAAATGCTCAAAAAGTATTCAAAAAGTCTACATGTCTTTTGGCGTATCTACGGTGGGAAAATATCATCCAGACAGGGAATAACTTAGTTAAGACTAGTGTTGGGTAAATCTGATTCAGATTCATGAATCTGAATTAATCTTTGAACTGAATGAATGACTCTGAATCTCTATTATAAAGATTCATGAATCCC
>KB663666.1:713670-777210 GCA_000349025.1 Anopheles minimus
TGGGGATTCATGAATCTTTGGGGATTCATGAATCTTTGAGGATTCATGAATCTTTTTGGAATCGACTCATGAATTGAATGACTCTTCAATGAAGATTCATATGAATGACTCTTTCGATAAGATTCATTAAGCACAACACTAGTTAAGACTTTACTGCTAGTTGGAAGAACATATACGAATATTTTGTTATGTGTTTAGGTTGCACCCAGAACAGACAATGCGTAGCCAAAAAGACTAAACTAGGAACTTGTCTTACGCCTCCATAATCAGTACAAATTACTTGTGAAATTGAAATACATGTTACCTAGTGCTTGGTCACTTCCACGTCCCTAGTTTGTCATTTAGTGCAGTATATGCAAGTAGACAAATACTTTTTGAACTCACTGTATGTGAGTTGTGGAACTGTATAGATTCCACAACACTCGACAGTCATGACATGCGATTTTGAACAGAGAAGCTTCTGCAGATTAGCTCGCCCAATTAATCAAGCCCATCCTTTTGGCTTACAATCTTAGATAGCAAAGGTCCCTGTGAGTTTTCCATCCTCCATCGCCTTGTAATTGGCATTGAGCAGAAGCTAGGCCAAAATTCATATCTCCGCCATCTAATCTTCGATCTCTGGGATGTATTCAAAATGTATTAGCGTCAGTACATATTGCCTGAAAAAAGGATGCTTGCAAGTAATTAGTATTGAATCAATAGCTTTATTTTGGATGTTGAAACAAGTAATTCAGAGTTTATGGAAAACTTTAATTTGTTCTTTTAAGCTGTTCTTACATTTGGAACCCTTTCCATTCCCATTTTTAAGATTCCAATGCCTGTGGTACACATTCTTCTTGGACGATGATTTCAAAGTGGATTAAGTTGCTTAAAAGGATCAAATCGTTCTGTTTGCCCAGAAACATCAGCAACTCTTAGCTCCGTTCCACCTAAAACAGATAAAGTAAGCAGAAACTACCAGCACCCGAAGAATGCAGTGTAGATTGGCATGGTTCACTAGGCACTATCAGGTTGTACTCTTGGTCTGTCTCTCCGTCTGACTGTAATAACGCTTTGCTAACGCTAAACAGACAAACAGACTGCAATCATTGAATCCAGTCCACGCCAGGGCACACCACTCGTAGCTAGATTTGCATTCTCCCGAGCTGCTCAGCTGCGAAAACCACAAGTCTGGCTTCATCTTTATCCCAGCGCATCCAATCGTACTAATCAGATCATACACCGGGACCGGTAGTATCTCAATCAAAATCAACAAATAAATAGCAATTTCCAGTGGCAACGTACACCGAATGACACCATGATCGAGTTTGCATGTGTCAACATTCTCGAGATAATTCCACCCCGTCTTCGGCAGGAGTTAGGCTCCGATAAGAAGCAGCTCGGGAGGAAAGTGTTCTTTCCTTCAGCCAGCCGGGAAAATGATGCCAACGGCAAAGCCATCCACCGGGAGTATCTTTTGATCAAAGGCAGACGCCGAGTTTTCTCATCATTTATAATGACAACAGCTTTTCAATTAAACTTCACAGACGATAAGCTTCGCAGCAAGTTTGTTTGGTATCGACGCATACACGTGCCGCTTATTGCACTTAAGCTTATGAATAGTTTCTTTATAGGAGCTTTTGTTTTACAATACATTTTGTGTGTTTCTCAGATAGCGCATTAATTCGTGCAACAACTTTGCACTGTCAAATTAAAAACCTCTTAACTGCTTCGATTGTGAGCTTGCATGCAGACATCCTTTATCTGGTAAGGCTCCTGGTTTGGGAACAACTTTCCAGCATCCTGGCGTGCGGATTGGGCATCCATTTTGTACGTTCCTTTGTTTGCCGGTTGATGGTTTCCGTTGCCTTTTTTCCATTCACTTAAAAATCCTTCCCTTAGCGCCGGTAGGGTTGCAACTCGGATAGGATTTTCCTAATTGTTGACTATCTAGCAATGCTCTTCTTATCCGCTCGCTAACCCTGAGGGTGTGGATGTTATTCCCAGTTTTTTTTTGCTAGTCTTTAGCCTCACGTTTTGACCATGTTTACCACCTGGTGAGGTGGAGGGATTGGACCCTTTTTTCTCCCATTCTTCCCTGGCTCCAGACATTTTTTGTGACTTTTTCACCCGGCTCGTTGGGAAACGTTGGAAAGTTTGAATTCAATTTTAACTTTTACCAGTCCTACCGCAGGATACTGGCGGATTGGCACCCGGTGCCGGTAGCACTTTGGACCAGTTCTGCAGTTGAACGTGTCAGGTTCGTAGTTTACATCCGGTGGATGATTCAACCTTTCCTTTGTGTGTGTGTGTGGCTTTTTTTACTCTTTTTCTATCATTGTGTTGCCACTTCATTTTCATATAACGATGCTGCAGAAAACACAAGCACCGTTTGAAACTAAAGGACGTACGAAAAAAGGAAAAAAACAGGATACAGAACCACCTGCTTGTATGTGTGATTATCGGTCGTGTTGTGAGTGGTGAATACATTTTTTATCTCTCGTTCAGGTGGCGACAGTGCAACACAAAAAAAAAACAAAAGCCCAACCCACCACTATTCCATGCATAGGAAAGTGATTTCCAACGAGGGAATAATTATGCAATTATGCATTGCAAGCAAATAGCAAAGAACAAAGAGAGAGAGAGTGAAAAAAGGCATCATCATTGAGCCCCAGTACTCTGTGCACTGTAACGAAGTGTAAAGATGGTTTAAATGAAGCTCTTTACACGGTGGTCTGCAGTCGACACTAACCCGGCTGCTGCTGCTGTAAATGAAAAGCAAATAATGGAAAATAACAAAAGTTTAGTTTTTGTAATTACATTCGCGCAGCTTTATGCTGATTAGTTCAGCAGCATCGCGAGAAGATTATGTTGTTTTCCCTGCGTTTTGTTCCTGTTTATTTCTTTTGTGATTATAATTAATAGCATTATCGATTCGTATAATGCCTTTCATACAGTTTATACAGTGTTTTGTTAAGCAGAAAAAATCACAACAGAATGAAGCGTTTGATAAGGCAACTGAAAAAAAAACAACAATAATTTGTGTTTGATAGTTATTTTTGTTTTTTTTTTATATTTAAGGGGACTCTGCGACAAATCCGCCAATCTTATAAAAAATTATAAAAGAACAGGAGAATTAGAAATTGGGAGAAAATTGGACATAATCATCTAAGAGCGACGCAGCAAAGAATATTTTATTTTCCTCAGATCTGTAGATGTTGCAGCTTTATATTCAAGCTTATAAACATCAGCTAGTCACAACTGCACGAGCAAATAATGGCGCTTGGCAAAACAAGGGAATTGTAGGTAGTTCAGACATCTGAATTTCGGGGGAACAACCAGGCACTATATCCAACTGTCACGAGACTCTCCAGGGGATTTGAGCGCAGGGTTGGTTACCCTCTACCTCAAGTATCTCAATCGACTACGAAAACTTACAGAAATATTAATCGAAAATGACGTACGAGTAAGTGATCCTCAGCATCAAAAATATCATTGCTAATGAGATACGCTCTAGGATGTTGGCCGCCATATGGCCATTCTATAGTCTGAGGACTCAAACCAATTGTCGGGTATATGATAATCCAGAATAGATTTCGAATTAGAACCTATGAAGTTGCAGAGGTGTCTCTGAAGCATGAGCTTTACGCAAAGCTGGAGATATCTTTTTACACTCGTTGTGAAAGAACAATCGAGGAGCTTCAATAACAGGGAGTTGTGTGAGTTATACGAAAAAATTGCTATCCTACAACAAATTAGACATGCTAAGTTCTCGTGAGCTAGTTACGTCGTGTGAAAGACACCGGACGACTCAAATCTTCTTAGGTCGTCCAGAAGGAGATAGGCGGATTGGTAAGTCCAAACTACGGTAATATAATGGCGTTGATACGTCCGTCAAGAACGCCGGGATTTCGGATTAGTTGAAGATGGCACTCGGTTCAACGTACTTTTCAAATGAAGGTGCTATGACTTGGTGTATTCTAGAATATTGCTTTCAGGGTCACAATTATCAGGAGGACGGTTTTATGCAAATTTGCCTCAATCTCATTACATTAATTTCAATAGATTTATTATTTTCATCATTGTTTATGAACAATTGTAATGTTTTATTCTACTTTATGAATTTTAAAAGTAATTAAAGCTTGTTTTGTTTGAATTTAATGGCTTATCTTCCAATTGACAATATCTTTCAACAAGTTTTTGAAAAAGTCATCCTAAATATCCTACTAAAAGTATGCTGTAAATTAGTAAACGAGAGGAAAATAAAAACATATCAGTACAGCACTTTCCGAACTTCACAAAGAATTTATTGTTTCCAATGAGTTCCTAAGCAAACGTTTCAAGTAGCTTACTCGCCTAGCAGCTCATCCATCTGGCTTATTTCTTTCCCGCTTTATTTATATCACTTAAACCGCTTCTACATTCCACAGTGCATTATGCTTAGCCCGTGTTGCGTTCCATTCCATTCCGACTCCATTTGCATCGAGGTTCCGGTGCGCTCCGGTGAAGCACGGCAGGGCTAAAAGCACCCCGAAGCCAATGAGTGATAATGGCCGCCCGAGTGGGCAAAGACACAAACGTTTCGCTTCCGGTGTGTTGTCGTTACGCTCCATTTCGATGCCCGGCTGTGCAACTTATGCACTTCCGATGGAAGTGATGCTGATTCACTCACGTCTTATGGATGGAAATGGGTTTCTTCTGGTCCTGTTCGTTTTTTTCAGCTGTCAGCTTGATCTCGTTTGGCGAACGGATAGCATGCACCCGAGCACAAATCTAATGATGCATAAAAACTTGCAGCTTAAGAAACACACACCGAGACTCCTGACCGTGGCCAACAATGGATGGTTGCACGATGACGCGCGTTGTCCATTGTTGCTCGCCGGACAAGGACTCTCGGTCATTCCAATTCGCTCGGAAAGTGGAAATGGATGCATTTTTGCTGACTGTAAACGTTGCATGGAAAAATGGCGTACTTACAAAATGGTGACTGCAAATGGTGGAAGGATGCTGGGTGCAAGGGTAATGTAACATCGGACAGTGAATAAACCCGTCTGGCCACAGTCAGCCAGGGTCCGGGCAAGGATAATATTGAAATCATTTCATATGTCAGCACCAGCTGACACAATTTCCCCAACTGTATGGCAATTTAATGTTATTTTTTATTGCATCCTGTTAAACGCACCCAGCACAACTGTGGTTTTGGTAAACAAAAGTGTCATTAACGTATTCATTACCAACGGCACACAGTTACAGGTTTGCAGGATGTTTATTAACATTTTCGTTTTTCATTTAAAAAGGTTTAAAATTGTGGTAGAAAATTCAAAACAAACACGAAATTCCAACTTTTCTTTCGGTTGTGAGCAAACTGCAAACTGTACACATTAAACCGATCGAGTTCATTACACGCTCACTATGAATTATGGCATCTGTTTGTGTGCAACATTCAGTTTGGGGTGTTTTATATTTTCACATGTTTAAGCGTCCATTTACAGCTATAAAAAACTATAGAAAACGGGAGTTTTTGAACAAGCCATTCTTCTGTGAAAGATTGTTCGTTAATTTTCCGTACGTTTCGACGAATTAACATGTTTAACCTTCATTTCAATGACCACCTATACGGGTATGTTTAGCCCATTTGATTCTAAACAATTTTTGATAAAACAGAGCTATCGGCTTGGAACTTGGGGAATGCACTGAGAAACATGTGTTCTACCTTATAAACAAAAATAGGAATTTTGCTATTTTTTCAAATATTGTTTTGTTCACATTTTTAATGTATACCCCTTGTTCACATTTTCAATTTATAGAAGTGAAGCGGGGCCAAATATTTGCACCGAAAAAATCCTGTTTTTAAGAAAAAAATAGGTTTGTTTATAATAAAATCCACCTAAGCTGAAAATTTGTCCTATTGACAACAATTCATACCGTACATAAACACCTTTCAGCACGTAAAATAGCAAAATTCTATGCAAAATGTATTACTTACATAAAATGTATTGAAACAAAGGTTAAATGAAAAGTGAAAAATGTTCCACAATTTTCACATCGTGCGAGAGCAACGTTCACTTCCATCAATCTTCTCCGTCACCTTCGATCTTACGTCACTAAACGAGTGAAATGTTAAATTAATTAATTTAAAATAATACCATACTTTCACTTGGAAGTACGCAAAAAAAAAGCAGATAATCAACACGAAAGCAAGGAATTTCATCACACGTAACGATGGTACCGATCACGAGGGTAATGGTTGTTTGCGAAAGATGTATTGCACTTCCGGCCATTTTGCTTCCGCGTAAAGCGAAGAATTTTGTATTAAATCTTGCACGGAACGCAACCCAACCCACAGGCTGGAACTGTAGGTGAGATAATTTATTCTTTGTAACTGACTGATACATTTTATTTCTTCCATAAAAATGTTTCAACCCATTCGTGTGTCGAATGTCTTTCGTCAAGTGTATGTGTGACGCTTTTTGTAGCAAATTTCCGTCGATATGATAACGAGCTACTACTACTTGGAGTTCATTCTAACTCATTACCCACTTGAACTGGGTTCCCAATACACTCACACCCCCAGTTCCTCGGATTTCCTCCCACAATCTCATTCACTACCCATAGCAACGCGGCATGGGAAATGAAAAATTGCTCCAGAAAAACATGTCCTCTCAAGCGGTTCACTTGAATTATTGTTTTAATTACTTAGATTTAACATGCGATAAACATCGTTCCTCATTTTATGCTTTCCCGGCACCCGGGCCTCGAGCATTCATTTCGTTCTGGTTCCTCTTAGTAACCTTTTTTTTTGTCTCTTCTGAAATATATATTCCTGTGGGGTTTTTTTTTGTTGTTTGCCGCCCTGTTGCAGCGTGTGTTATGTTGCGCCCGGGGAGCTTCCATTTGTGGGATGTTCATATTCGCGCATTTTACCCCTTTCGATTGCATAGACACACGCTTTTTTTCATTCTTCCCTCTTTCCTGGGGCCCCATTCCCGTGTGGGGCCCTAAGCCGGTTTGTTCTAATCAAGCGACTGTGTCTTAATTCGTCTTAATTGCGGTGTCTTGTTTCATGACGCACTTTTTGCGTTTCTTCTCCCAGTGTCCCTAATTGCGGGGCCTGATTGTTGTGGGCTTACGGTGGGTTGGTTTTTTTTTCTCTCTTTTTTCGCTTCTTCCACATCAGTCAACACCATCGAATGATGAAGTAGACAAAAGGACCGAAGGTTAATGTGGTATCGGGGTGACTTTCTTTAAAGATGTATGGATGGAATGAATTAATTTCAACAAAAAGACGCAAAAAGCAATTCTCTGTACGTCGGTCAATCGACATTGAAATCCACTCACCGTGATTATTAAATTATCGGTTCTCATAATTTGATTTCGTTGAACAATTTAAATGCTAGGTATCATGAATTAACTTTTTTTTAATTGATGTGCAGTGGACTGAAGCTTTTAATGATACCTAGAATGTCTTTGTTGAATATTAAAATTGTCAATACACATCTAGGAGACATTTTTATATGTAATTTGTTTCACATATCTTCAAATATGATATTCGAGGATGATTTTGATGCTCACAGATTCATACGAGTGCGTCGTATCATCAGAAAGAATTTTACCAAAATACTCATCGTGTAACTTTTTGTTGGACAGAGCAGTCACTTAAGTTACGCATTCTAGTGTATTAATCACAATAAAGAACCCCAAAATGGATTTGCAAACGATAGCGTTAAAACTTTAGCGATTTAGGGGACACTTTCATCAAACCAATTTTGCTATGTGGTTAGCTATTGTTAGCTATAGTTCTCATCAAATTCATTACAGCGGCTCAATTATAGATTCAGTTTTCAATCTTGTCATTTGAGAATTAAATTTTTCAAGCAGTCGTTGGCAGACACCTATTTTTGACACAATGCATCAATTTTTTACTCTTAGCCATTAAACTTCTCATGGTCTCATGGTATATATGCTTATATTCCAGTTTCATATAAAAACATTTATCACACAAGTTTAAACCAGTCCAAAAATCGCCTTAGGTTAATTTTTCTAAAATTATTTTCTTCTTGTTTTTGGAAGTAAACATAGTAAATTTTTACCTTTTATAACAACAATAAAAATGCTGCTCTTTAATCGTCTTTGATCATATTTATTAAATTGTTTGTTTTGTTTGCATTCAGGGTCAAAATTTGATGAGTAGAGAACACAAATATGAGACTATGGGCCATAAATTGATGTGTACTGTAAACATTTGTTGGCTTAAAGGAAAAGTTAACGGCAACAACTGTGCAAAGTTTGTTACGTACTATTATTTGCGCAATCTTATTGAAATTCCCAGGGTTTTTGACAAACATTCATAGTTTGAACATACTGTGGATTTATGAAATATTATACAATTATTTTCTAATATTTACTGGGGTAAAGAAATAGTTTATAGTGCATTGTTTGTAAGTATCAATTTCATTTAACGTAGGCAAAGATTGATTTAAACCCGATGAACGAGGTTTGTAATTTTCTTTTATTAATGTCATACAAATTTCCATATACCAACGGAATAAAAAAAATATCTTAAAGTATTGGGAGACTGAAAGTAATATGTGTTAATTCCTGTGGGTTTTACCAAATGATTACCAAATCTTCTAATCAGTCACTGAAGTTGTATTACTGAAGGTATTTTGAATACGTGTGCTACTTACGAATTGGATTCATGTAGTACACAACGTGTCCTGTGATAGTAATAAATTCCCCTAATTACATAAAGTATTTCCACTGCGAGTTAATGAATTAAATAATGCAAATGAATTTATAAATTACTTTCAGCACGAAGAGTTTGGGTAACTCTTTTCCCAACTCTTTAATATTTTAACTCGCTCACTCTCAACACGAAATAGTGACACACTCTTTTAGGATACTAATGAATGAGTTTAAAATTCAAAGGAATGAATCTAACTGCTGGTGCAGAGGGTTAGTGAGTTTAAACGAAAAAAGATTGATCAAACGATTAGAGTCGTGTATTATTCTTAATCATTTCAAAGACTGAAGTATTCAGTTCGAATCTCTGAAGCCGATCATCTACTTTAATTTAAATATCTGGAAACAGTGATTATTATAAATGAACTTAACTAAAAGGCATGACATGCTTTTCACTATTTTATTACACTGCTAATTATTTTCTCCAATATCTTTCATACAATAAAACAAAAATTTAATGGTAAATGGGCTTTCTTTCAACTGAAGCAAAATTTAAACCGTTTCCAAGTACCATTAAAATAAATAATATGAACACAGCTTCCCTAACATCTCTTCCATTACACAGGAGATGTATTGTTTTTACAACCAATAGTGGAATATTAAACAAAAACTCGCGCGAAAGAAAAAACGAACAACTTACATACACCTTCGCTGGCCTTAACCTTAACGGAATGCTTCACATCATTATCTTCGCCAACCGAATGGTTATGATCAAACTTTTGCTTGCCATTAAAGAAAGAAAGAAAAAAACACCCCACTATGCTTTGAACTTTGGCCATGCATCCATATCCAGGCCCCTCTGCGTGACAAACTTTCGTACAGAAGACGTTGAAAAATAAACTTTTCACATGATCACATGACCGTGTGTGCGTTCCCTTCCCTGAGCCGGTTCCGGTGGACGAAATCAGGTACGTCAGCAAAGTATTCGCAACAATCTTACATTTCGTTTTTTCACCATTTCGTTCTGGCAACGCGTCATGTGAGGGTGTTTGGCAGTCTCATCGGATCGTGAACTTTTTCACTTACCATTTACGGCGGCGAAGGTTTATTTTACTTTTCGTCCCATCGAGTTGCATTTATTTGATTCGCATACGCGGCAGGGCGAACACAGTTCACCTTTGAGGGAGCGAAACAGGCGTGGTTGATGAGCGCACTGACCGTGGTTGTGCCTAAGTCGGCTAAAGTGAAATTGTGTGTAACTTGCTTATTTTATGGCATTTAGATTTGGCCATTTGCTCACTCTCTTGTGGCTCATATGAGTTTAGTTCGTATCACCGGCAGGGGTAGGATTACACACACACACACACGCGCGGAAGGCCCGAATCTCCCGTGGGTTATGTGCGTCCGGGAATGTCGTGTACTTTTATGTCGGCTGTATATTGCGCTCGTAAGCCGGGGGCGTCGGTTCTCATTTGACGTAAGCCACCAGTTTGCGATGGCAGTGGGGTTTTATGAGCTATTTCGCGTGGGTGGCACGAATCAAACAGTGGCACTATGGAGCGCCGGTAGGATAGTGTAAAGCTGCACCAACCAGCAGCCCGAAACTATCTTACCAGGCTAACAGGTTGCTTATGGGGAAGAGTTTATGCGAAATCTCTCTTGAAAAACCGCACGTAAGTCAACAATGGTGGAGACCCACATTACACCCGGAAGCGGGAAGACATTCGCCTGAATGAGCACGGTATTATCGGGAAGTGGAATTGCAGCTTAGTGGTGTACGGCTGAAAGTTTTCTTCGGGCGTTCCTTCCACCCCTATTTTGTCGTAGGATTCGCCGCACCACACACGAGCACAAGAGCACTGAAACGGACGCGTGGTGGTTATCGATTCTTGGCCGGCTATAATCCCTGTCGAGAGATTATTGATTCGAATACCATTGACATTCGCTACTCAAACAAAGTCGTTGGTGGTCTACCGCAAGGATCAGGGAGCATTTCGGGGGAAGAAGTTGTCGGAGAAACATCACTAATGAAGATAATTCCCTAAATTATCTTGTGAATAATGCATCGCATATGTACCTGTTGGGGAGGAATTTGTTTGGAGATATGTTTACAATAAATTTTAACAATTTTGGCTAAAGTCTTAGTTAATGTTCCCCCCAATCACGGGCACTCATTTTGACCATTTGACGGACGAATTTGCTCAACACGAGAGACAATTCTGAATATCGTGGCATTATTACCATGTTTTGCCATAATTTGTACTAAATGATTTTTAAATGCTCAAAAATTGTTAACATTATTATTATATTATGAATTCATTTAGTTTCTATAAAACTCTACTGCATTCTTGCATTTGCATGTCGATTTCGGTCAAATTTTGTCCACGAAGTGATTTTTTGTTGTGAAATTCTACTATAACTTAACCAAAAAAGGTGTTCTGCAAAGTTTAAGAGAATAAAAAACTGCTTTTTCTCATTTATTTTCCTAATTTCGATACGTAAATTATTACATATTCTGTGGTCGCGTTGAAAACTGCTCCATGTAACGTAGCTATATAAGGCCACTTCTGATGCATTTACCTTAGTGAAACACGGTAAAAATTAAAAATAATTTACAGAGGCAGATTTATGCATTATGGGCCCAACGGGAAAAACATTGGGGGCACTTACCGTCCTTATCATGGTTTTGATATCAGTAACCGTTTAATCAGAACTGAACCTTTCTGTAGCCGCAACGAGCGATCAGAGAGAATCAAAAACTCCGAGCTCAAAATCATATAAATTTTGATAAAAACACTGTTGATAATTATATTTATTTATTTTTTAGTTTCTGTTTATGCTCATTGCAACAATTTACTTAATTCATTGCTTACCAAGTCACATTGGATGTTATCATATATGTTTTAATCAATCAAACTTGATCTGTTTTAAACTATGTTTAAGAATTTGTTTAGTCAACACCCCTATTCTTGGCCCGGGTATTCAGCTTCTTTGGAGGTTTATTATTTTTTAATAAATTATTCTATATCGATGACAAATTTTGATGGAAAATCATTTAACTCCTTGAATTTCCATTTTAATCAAATTGATCATCCCAACTCTTAATGGTGTTTTTTAAAGGCTCTTGAAAATTGACATGAATTTCATTACAACAATGGAAAATCGTAAAACAAAGCTTTGCCAAATTTAAATGAGGAGTCTAACCCAATTTTTTCATCGTTGTCAAGTTTGCAGCCGGCGTTTTGAAAAATGCCATTGATACCTCACAAAACTGGTCGGGAGCGTCTTGACTGTTGACATTTTTTTTTTTAATTTCAAATCAAATAACATTGTGTATCCAACTAGCTTCTTAAGCATTTCGAATTGTTTGTTGCGGTATTAAATTACTTGCTGCATTGTTGATGTGTAAGAATCTTTTTGTTCGATGTTTGAGCTCGGGCTGCTCCATGCTCCGTTTGTTATATTATTAAGCTAATTATCTTATGTTTTGAATTTTATATTTTTTATGCGCACATATTGTTTTACTTTTTTAGGAATTCGTGTTTTAACAATTTGTTAATTTTCTACAGCATAGCAGAGCATAATTTTTACCATTCTCTGCAACTGTTACAATTATTCTCATGAAACTAGTGAACTTTTTTTTTAAATAGCTTGAGTATGATTATCGTTTTCTCGACTTAATATAAATAGTGTGAAAGAAAAAATATATAAATAAGATATTTCAATTAGTATTTTAAAACTTATATATCGTAACGAAATACTCAATAAAATTCCAACTATTATTTCTCTTTAAAGGCTTTCGAAGACTACTAATTCCTATTTAAACATTTATTCCTTTTTCTGTACAAGGTTAGTATTTTCTGAAGGATGTCTAATGTGTATTCCTTCCTCCAACACAAACCCAAATGTGGAATAAACGGAAGCTTAACACAAATCCAACCATCATCAACAGTCGAAAGAGACCAATATTCGAAAAAGCGGCTAATTTGTCTAGTTTTGCCTGACCCGTTCAACCTTCAATCGTCTGTTTGGCTTCGAATGTCTTCCCCACACGCTTAACCCCTAGCCGCCTAAACATGCTCTCTCCCTTCCCCTCCAGCCCATCAAATCTCCTCACTTATCAGGGTGAGATAGTTCGTAAGGTCATCAAAGTTTCGACAGTATTTCGACAGGATGGTAACATTTCCTTCTTCCCAGCAACGGGCTCACTTTGATACGATTATTCTCTGCTCTTGTTACGGCCCTGCCCGCAGCCGGTCCGGATGTTTGGAGCGAGCCGAGTTCCGAAGAATGTAATAAAAATAGAAGCGAAGGCTCGAATCGATCGATCCACCCCTTGGAAAACAAAACTAGATCGGAGAACGTATCGTATCGGAAATGTGGCATCCAAAGGGCCAGTGCCGGAAACTTCCGAAACGGACTCGAGCCCGCAGATCTTGCACCGAGTTGAAGAGATATGGTCCAATGTCCGGTTTTGGTCGCCTTTGCGTACGTACCCGACTGCCGGTTCGGTATCAATCAAATTGTCGTTTTGGCAGGGAATTTGAATATATTTGAATAATTCTCGATTACGGGAAAGCGATGGCCATGGCAACTGCTTCCCGAAACTGGGGCCTCCCGAAAAAGGACGCGGTGCCTGCAGGAGCAGATTATCGGTCCCTTGTCAGGATTAGTGACAGTTTACTGGTGTTTACTCGATCCTAACTTTGTCTTGGGTGATGGAGTTGATGGACGAACGAGGTTCTTTCGTATTGGAAGTTTTCTACCCCGTTCGGAGTTTCGTTCGCTCGTTCTTGCGAGCGCTATTGTTGGGGTTTTCTGGTGTCTTTGCTTTGGGGCTAGGTTTGCCTTAAGGTAGGATTTGTGCGTTGGTTGGGAGTTGGAAATTTTGGAACGCTCTGTCAACTTTGTCCTGTTGGGGTTATCACTTGTCATGCGAACTGGACGCAGCCTGGTGAATTGATTTCGTACGAATCTGGAGGAGATGCAATCCAGGATGTTTTGCAAGTTTTACGTTTGAGATGTTGGTTTGTTTGAGAACATCGTAAGAAAAACATTGTCTAAATAACAATTACTCTGTATTGAAAAGAAAGCTCAATAATCATTATTGAAGAAAGAACACAATCGGAACATTCGTGTGTGATAAAAGAAATTGTTTGCATACTGTCAAGAACAATAGTCGTCTTTTATTATCACATCTTGGCTCAATTAGATGGAATTCAACAGCCCCAAACGGGTAGGATAAATTGGTAATCACTATCGAACCACCACCACCAGCACCACATGCTGACATTCCGCCGATTCTTTCCCGCACGGAACTTACGAAAATGTCGAAAGTTTCCCATACAGCACCAACTTTGTGCCAAACTTTCACCCAATGTCACTTAAGGACGACACATTGAGTAATATGGTAATGCTTCACAGGCATCCCAGCTGCCGGAAACGGTTGTTTATCGTATGGGAGTTTTGTGCTTCACGGCTTCCTACGAGCTTTTATATTTATTTTCCAACTCATCGGTGACGGTTCCAGCAGCGCAAAACCATTAAGTTCTCCGGTTCCCGGAGTTAACGACGGATAGATAGGCAAGGCGCACGAATGCTGTGTGTATTTTATCGCAAAACTTTCACTAAATTATGGCATGTGACAGGTTTTGTTGGTGATGTTCCGTCCCGGTAATAGTTGATTGTTTTGAATGTTCGATTAGTTAACGATAATTTTAGTTTGACGAGCCGTGGCAATGGTTCGTACGATAATGGCTTTTGACGTAGCTTCACACAGTGTTGGAATATGTTTCATTATAAGGAAAATGTTCCGTTCACTTTGTGTTCCTTCCAACAAATTCTTAGAATAGTCTTATCTATTTGTGCAACTTGCAAACCGTACAGAGCACATTAAGCCGACCGAAGCTGATGATGTGCGGAAGATATTACACATTTGGGAGGAAAATACAAAAAAAAAAGGGCTACGGCCGGTATCGGTCCGGCAGATCTTCAAACAACCTGGCCCAGGCACCGGCATTCCTTGGCCGGTCCGAATCTCAAGACGGCCACACGACGGCACAATCGAAATCGGATTAAATTTCCACTCGACTGAAGCTGCTGCCGCTTTTAAATCGGTTCCTTCCAATCGGCCGACCCGGAACCCGAACCGTATTCCCCGGCTCGTGACGGTCATTTTGGGAGATACCGGGTGCCATCCGGGTGCTTGCCGCTTCGCATCGAAAGTGGCACGAAAACGGAACGAAGAAATCAATCACTTTTCCGGCTGCCGCCCTGGTACAACGTGGTCGGAAAATGTGCTTTTCCCAATTCCCTGTTTGCTGGCGGTGAGCAGCTTTTCGCTTGAAGTTTTTGGGCAAGCAAATCTTTTGGCCCCGTCTGGTTCGTCCGATTTTCGAAAAGGTGAATTTATTGCATCGGGGGTTTTTGTGGGTTATTGGGTGCAAAATGAAAGAAGAGAAAAACTCTTCTAGCGTATGATCGATTCTTTAATCTTCTCCGTGTGGCTCAACGTGTGTGAAAGGTGCATAGTCCACACGGAGAAAGAAAAAACCGGACATGAAAATGATTGATTTTAGCAATATGGAGCGATAATGTGGGCGAAAACAAGTCCCCGATTTAAATAGAATTACCAATTATAAAGACGGATTGAACTGTAGAAGATTTATGTACCACCCGGTTTGAAAAAGGGATTTTTGGGGTTTTTATTCTTTGTGCGGCATGAAGTAATCAAAAATGTAGAGAAATAATGGATGAACGGATTACCCAATATTTTATGTCGCGAAAACAGTTGTCCAGGTCGTTAAAATAAAATAATGTATTAACGGTCAATTAAAAGATAGGAAAATATCTGTATAGTTTTTAACAAACCCATAGTAAAACAATTGTATAAAGTAAATAAGCAGGATTTTATATTTATAGGAGTAGAAAATCGTAGTACACTGAGAGAAGATGTAGTGTAGACAGGAGAATTGCCTGAGTTCAGTATACTCTTTGGCACTCGACAAACTTGTATTTAAGAGATTCTGAAACATCCAGAACTCCTCACAAACCGCAGACTTTGATCCGTTCTCATTGATCATATTGAATATCCTCGTTGATTAACAAGAGCAATGAGAAACGTTCTTGGGTGGTCAGGTCGCTACGGATAAGGGCTGTTGGAGGCTGTTGTTTTTTTCTGTGAAGTGTGTATGGTCGGAGTTTAGAGGGATGAATGCCAATTATAAATTCAGGATGTTTGAGGCCACGCTCTCCGTCTATCAAAAAGTCCCTTGGAAACAATAGGTCCTTATGTCGAATTTTCGCCGAAAGCTGAGGAACGAGACTTTGACGTTTTTGATGGCCCCGACATGAAGAATATTCCATAGGCCCGGAAATGAGTAATAATTGAAGAAGAGAGGATAACGTTGGGTTTAGGCGTTCACTACCAGTGCTTCAATTTACGCAATACTTTTCGAGTCTTCTCAGCCGATGGAACCCTTTTCAGAAGCTTAGTCCGCTAACCCCGTCCGTAATATAACTATATCGATACTTTTATACATTTCAGACCACAATTTAGGATATCTGAACTAGTTTGTTGGATGAATCTGAATGAACCTTTAAACAGAACGGAACATTCTGGATCTCTTTTGTGGTGATTCATGGATCCATAGAGATTGGAAAGGCCCTCAAAGATTCGTGGAACTTCCAATAATTAATACTAGGAAAAAATAAGTACCACAATCGGTCTACGCAAGTCAATGCTAGTACAAGGTTATTTAAATCAAGGCCATAACGAAGTTGAAGTTGCCAAAAGGGTTTTAAATTTAGCAGCTAAAAAATATGATTGTCTCCATTGATATATCCAGATTGATTAATTTTTGTGGACTAATGGATCTATATCGATTTATCAAATAAAGCAGATTCAAATGAATGATTCTTTAAAATGATTAGTTAAGCACCAACACTGGTTAGGAATTTGAAACAATACCTAGAAACTTCTGCTGATTGAAGATACTTGAAAACTAAACCATGCTCTCATAAAAAAAACTCGGAAACTTGTCATATTTTTCGATAAATTCTAAATAGGTTGTCTTTCTCGGAAAACCTGGTGTTCTCAAAATGTGTTAAGTGTATCCATTTCACGATAAAAAAATGTGATAGTTGTTGAACAGGAATTTGAAAAAATAAGTCACAAGACGAAGTTTAGTCCGTTACATATTTTACTACAATACTTTAAAAGTCTCTGTCTTCAAATGTTGGTTTTATCTTCGCTTTCGTTAAGCCCTCAAGAATAGTTTCATATTGCCCTATAAACTTTTGCTACGAAAAACCCACCCCAAAACACAATCGATGCCGCAACAAATTCACCATTCCGTTTCCGAAACGTCCCAATAAGGATATCCGACTACAACGTGGCAGCGAGAGTAAATTACGTTGTAGAAGAAATTAATGCAATAGAGACTTCTCGTGCACGTTACACGTTGTTTCTCACAGGCTGCCTCAGTCTGTCTGATCAAGATTGGCAGGTTGGCAAGTTTTTCCGATGATTATCGTAGTGCCGTTGGCAGTCGGACAGGACAGGAGTGAAGGATGGACAGGACCTTCAGACCGGGGCCCCCAAAAAAGCACCCAACACCCAACGCTTCTCGATAGTTGCACGACACCAGGCCGTACATCATGTGCAGGCCGTGTGTGGGAACTAAATTATATCAGCATCATCCAACCCGCCAGTGCCGGTGGCAGTCGCGATCCCGTCCGCATTACGTTCTTCATTAACGTACCCGTGTGCCGTAGTGCGTAGGCTCTTATGGGAGTGCGCTCCAGCCAGAAAACTCAATCACTTACGGTACAGCTCATGTGTTCCGGTTTTTCGAGGGCCCGCATCCTTTCGGGTGGATAGAATGTGCGGTGCCGGTGGCAAAAATTCGCACTCGATCAATATTGACTGTCAATTTGGAAGCTCACAAAATCGAATCTTTCCAGGCATCGTAATGCCAATATTGGGAGCACACAAGTGTACGGGTAGCACAACCGGCCTGGTGTTGCAACCATTTCGCCACCATTGTCTCGAAGAAGCGGCAGCCCTTGGCCACACTTCGTCCAACGTTTCCCCGGGCCGCCCTAGTGTGCCGATGTCCTGCATCGTAGGCACGTGATTTATGCCGACGAATTGCTTTTTCTATTTAAACAGCTTCCCGTGCTGCGTGAGGCATGATTTTGAGCGCACGGCTTGCACGATGCCATGCCGATGGATGCGCCGAGTTGGAAGCGTAAATCAATCGTGTTGACGTTCATCGGAGTGTGACGGTACGACCTTTTCTCTCCGACCCGGTACAAGCGCCAGAGCAATCAATTTGGGCAGCCATTATTGATGCATGCATGCGCGTATATCCTTTTTTTTTCTTCTTGCGAGCCATCCTCCCTTCGTGCCAGCGGTGGCATCTAGGTCGTACCAATGCGCCGGTCGTAATTAACTTATGTAAACGCAATTGACGAAGTGGTGGAGTTATTTTTGCTACCAAATTTTTAAGTTTCTTCCTGTTTTTTTTTGTCGCATTAATGGAACCCATTTTTGGCGGGGATGATTTTCCTATCGGGAACGCGTCGGAAAGTGCTTATCACAGCGTTGAAAGCGTTCCTAATTGAGCACACTTCGCCGTGTTGGCCGTGACGGGCTGATTGACTGATTGATTGATTGAAAGGGAAGGTTTTAGCTAACTGCACGGGGGATAGTGTGGGTATGCATGTGATGTGATTGAATGTATGAACATTTTAACATTATATTTGGATTGGTAATTTGTCGCAAACGACATACTGAGCTACTACATACTGTTTAATGCAAAGCAAGGGGTTTAAATGTATGAAAATGTTATATCGTAAAAAATCTAATCATCGTTGCTTTTTTAAGGAATTAAATTTGTTTTTTTCATTCCGAAATATATACACTTTTTATATCATATTCTATATTGAACACTATTTTCTTCACAAGATTTAAGTACCGTTTTTATTCATCTGGATTCAATTCTTGATGTTATAATGCCATAAGATGAATAATAATTCAAGGTATCATATTTACCTATATTAACATTTAATTGGTATGTCTGTTTCAATCCAAGTTAAGACAATCTTGTGGCTTTTCTACGCAATTTGGTTTTGCGATTGCAAAATACTATTGATTACAGTATACCAAAGGTTTGTGATTTTTATGTTAGCCAGATGATTAATAATTAACACATTACATAATTTCATGGGGTGGCCCAGTGGTGTTGTGGCATCGGCGCTGGTCTCTCACACGACAGACTGGGACCAAAATCCTAACCGGACCGCTCCCCCGTACTAAGGACTGACTATCCCTCTACGTGGTAAAAAAAGCCTTATACGACCAGGACGTCATACAATACAGTAAAATAAATAAATAATTTTTATAAATTTATCAAAGCAAATATATCAACTGCTCAGGATTTTTACATAATTTATGCTTTTTTATCTCATTTCATACTTTTTAGATTGTGAAATTTTGTTCTTATTCCCTGATGCGTTTTGTAACTCATATTTATTTAACAGGCTTCGGTGATATTTAGTTGAGATCTTTCTCTTCACTGCTACGAATATAGCGTGTACCAGACATTCGGCTTTTGCGTTTTAATTTAATTTTTTGTGTTAAAGATTCAAACAGGTCTGCTGTCAAAAGCTCCTGCAGAAAAGTGTGTGGGTGTAGAAAAAAAATTGCAGGTGATAATTACATTCGTTTACTATGCTAGAAACCATCCAAAACATTTTAAGCTCAAGTAATTTTTAATGATTTTTAAAAATTTGATGCAATATGCAAAAAACATTTTTTGACGTGCCCATATAGTTTGGTAAAGGTCCTTAAACATGATTTTTGCAATAATATCGTAATAAATGGCGAAAAAAAATGAAAAAAAGTTGTGAAAATGTACGTTACACAAACCAAACGAACAATTTTTCTAGCTATCTCACGAATTTCTTTTAGTAAATCGCAAAAGACCAACAGTCCAAACCGTTGTGGTACCCGCTGTTTTAGCTACTGCAAGTTATCAGAATAACATGTTTTTTTTATTATTATTTTGTCCGCATGTCAATGAAAATGATGATACGGCAATTGCTGTCATACTATAGAAATACAACAAATATCGATTAACACAGCGATTCCTTTTTTTATATGCATTAATTATGTATGCACACAAAACACATCCTTCCTAAACAATATGTACCGGGAAACGATTTCTTCCTTCAACTGGCTTAACTAACTGAAATTTTTAATAAAAAAAAATTGTACAAAATTGTAAGATTTCATAAAAATCTGTCTTTACAGCTTTTCATTTTGAAAATAAAAAAAATAAAGGTTCTTTACGCCTTTTGTAATGATAAAATATTGATTTAATTAGCACACAACACAACGGCCTAGGTATCTAATGAACCAAACGATGAAAGGTGCATAGCTTATCATTATTTTAAATTATAATTATATGCCATTTCCTTACCGTCCCTCCACGTGCGCATGCTAATGAAAGGTACGACTTTTTTCTATCGATTTTCCAAATGAAGCAAATTAATTGTACTTTGAGAGATTTCCTACCAAAACGCCACATCACCTTGCCGGGGATGCTGGGTTGGGCAACTAATTTGACTAACAACCCAACGAATCGTTTTTTGCTCTTTTTCCTTCCCACCCCCACCCCATTATGCTCCTGTAAAAGCCAACCCGCTCCAGGACGTTCCGTGTCCCGGAAGGGTTTGCGCTTGGCACCGAATAATCGTAAAGAGTATCCTCATTACACCGAACTGACCGGTGGACGGTGATTTGTCAGCAGTTTTCGGGTGGCCGAATCCCATTCGGCGTGATCAGTGTACGGCAACGAATGGGCCACTTGCCACCGTTCTGCATCCCCCTGGGAAACGGGTCCACTTCCCGACCGGTTTAATGAGCAGCATTATTCGGGGCTGGGGTTTGGTAAATCCCAAAAGGGGATGTACGCAGAATGGATCTTCAGGTGAATGATAATTATGAGTAGGTACTAAAGTCCTTAAAGGCTGCTGACCCTTTACACGATGCTTTAAGTGTGCTGTGTACGTTAAAGTGGAACCTGTACCATTACAAGTGCTAAAACCTCTGTTGACTTTAATCAGAGAAATTCCTTACATTAGTAACTTTCAATTATCATCTACCCGTCTTGAGAGTACCCTGTCCCAAATATCGCTTGTACGCTTCAAAATGCTGTTGCTCCGTTTGTTAATAATTCCAACTTTTCCCAATCTAATCACGCCCGCCACCCTGATGCAAAAACACCCGCGGGAGAAAAACAAAAAACATTTCCCATCACTGTCAACCTAAGCAAACAAACTTCGCGGGAAAACCACAAAACGTGTTGAAAATGCACGCGAAAACTTACGCGCGTACCGTTCGGTGAGGTGCGCCAATCCCTCCACCCCCAATAAAACGCTGCCGATGGCAATTAGTATGGTTTTGGAAAAATCAACATTATTATCATCGTCAATGTCAGCGTCACTACTACTACGCCTACCTACTCAAAAACCCGCCCGGTTTGCTTCGGAGGTTTTCGGAAAAAGTATGTTGCGAAAACTTTATATCACCTTCGGCGCATCCGTTTTCGCGTTTGCCGCCCCCACCCCGAAGAAAGGGAATGACACGCTCGGCCCAACCGGCCAACCAAATTGTTGCGAACAATTAATTTGCTGTCTGCCAATTGTGCTCCAAGTTTGTTTATCAAATAATAAAACCTTTCAACCGTCCCTCACGGCTGAAGATGGCCGGTGTCTGATGGCCCTGGACAGTGGGTGCCAACTTAACCCAGCTGCACCGCGCGTTGGTATGATTTTGACTAGAAATTATATCAATATTGGTGGTTTGGGACACCGGTTCGGTTTCGATACAATCCCGCAAACGGTTCGGTTGTACGTAAGGCATGGGGGGAAAGTTTTGCCAAAAAAGCTTCAACACACTGCTTTTTTCATTAATTGACTTAGATTGGGAAGAATTCGCTCGAACTTGTACCTCGCGGGCAGTACGAGAAAGAACGAATATTGGTTTTGTGTACTTTTTTCCTCTGTTGATCGAGCCAAATCAAAATGGAGGAGAAAAAGTTTTGAACGAAAATAACAATCCATTTACCAGTGTGTTTAACGACCAATTCGGTTTCTTCGTAATTGTTTCAGCTGAGAAGTGAGCTTACCAACTTCGTTTTAATGTCTCAAGTTTTACAACAGTATAAAAAACTTTGGAACATAAAATAGACTTGTATTGTTGCATTTGATGTGTAACTGAAGTTTGTATCGCTCTTTTCATTTTTCAACTAGTTTTTATGAGAAATTTGTTATACTACACTTTGACCTTGGCCTTACGGCCGAGAAGTCATGTTAAGGTACACCTTTCGACCCTATTTATGTCCTATCCTATCGCAACGCTATTATGTCGACCGAATGTCGACATACAATGTTATTCAAGTCATAATGGTCATTTGAACGATTACGGCTACCCGTATGACGCGGACACTGCGATGTCTTTTACATCAGTAAGTGTATCAATTATAGATCGGTAATACAATGCGTTTTCTCGAAACCGTCAGTTGTCATTAAAATTGTTGCATAAAATTTCACAAACAACTATTCATCTCACATACGTACATTTTTTACTCTTCTAAAATACTGTGTTTTGAACATTTACGACAAAAGTTGCAGCTATTTTCCGAATCCTCTTCGATGTACCAAATATGGTGCTATGCTTTCCAAATTTTGGGGCTATGGGGATGTCAATTGTAGTGTTACTCCATATTCAATGTTATAATCCATTGCACTTTAGCAAATGAGCGTTTAAGAAAACGTTTTGTTATTTACATCATTTTAACAACTTGGAAATTTCAAAAATAACATAACAGTTTTGAATTACTTCAAAGCTTACCCTATTTTGTTTTGTTTAAACTGTCTGTTCATTGTAATTTATATCAGTCATATAAATATAAATTACAATACCTTGAGTACATTTCGAAGTAACATTTGATAGCATGGAAATGGATTTTTTTTTGCTTTTTTGTTTGCTTCCTTTCAAGTTCCAACTACGATGATATTTTTTATGTCAATAAAATAATTATTTGGTTTCGTTAAGTCGTTTTTTTTGAAAATATAAAACAACAAAATGTCATTTCTCAGCGAATCGTCAAGGAATTGTTGATATTTTAATAGTACCATAACTAGTACACCTCCCTTATATTTGACAAACAGCAGTAGAAACAATAATTCCGGATAGATGAATTAACACAAAAAAACAGGAAATAAATACAAGGAGAAAAAGACTTGTGAGCATTGCATAAAGCAACTTAATTGTTGCTGGCAATATGGCGAAATGCCGTATTAATTAATTAAACAAAAATCACATATTATTGTGAAATTTGATTCCTAAAACCCAAACGATATATTTAATTTTATTTCATTAGGATTAAGTTGTAAAGCCATGCATCAACACCAAGAATGCGTTTGAAATTCAAAATACCAATGTATTTCTAATTGCCTACCTTTAGGCGCTTAACTTCGTCGACCATTAGTGCAATGTGGCAGTCCAACATCAAATTCATGGAAATTTAATTCCACAGCTACTATTTCATCACTGCACAAACTTACTTTCGAAACAATCAAATATTATCATAATCTTCGCTCGGGAAAATAATGACCCTGCATGAGGTTTCATGTAGCATAACCCCCGGGTAAACTACACCTTCACGCAAACATTCAACCAGTGCTGTGCAGTTAATGGGCCGATGAATCTACAAGTGTCCCCGGTTTAGGGGCATGGGTGTACATCCGTACATCGTACACTGTTTTCATTCCATTTCTCTTCCCTTTCCGAAGGTTCGTGTTGTTCTTAGCCGGTTAACCTCGGTTCGGGTTGACGGGGAAGGTTTCGAAAGGAACCGTTTGTCGAGCGAAACCGCTGTCGTGCCAGCGGAGGTGCGACGTCTCATTCGGAAACGTTTACTTTAACAAATGGGTGGCCCACATTCGCTTGTGTGCCGTTTTTTCCAAGCGCGAGGATACTATTTTTTGGCCAACCAGCTCAATCTTCTAAAGCGTGGGTTATTTGATTTATAAAATCACTCATTTTTGATGAATTTATTCATACAGCACGATAAGTGCATAATTTATTGTGGGTTATAACCTTTTTTCCACACAGATTTTTGAGCTGTTAACAACCTTGTTCCGTCAATAATTCACTTACTCAGCAAAATCCTTCTCAAAGATTTCAGAAAACCCGTTCGGAGCCGACGGGTGGTCTGTTTGAAAAATTGCGTTTGCTATTCAATTTGATCTTCTTCATCATCAAAGGTTTCCATGGGGAATAACGGCTCAAATGATCGCATAAACAAACAAACAAACCGTTCCCAGCCATATTGCACCACACACGCACGCACCTTGGGAAACAAACAAATAAACAATCATTCAATCACTGCAACACGTTCACTGTTTAGAGAAGGAAGGAAAAAAATAAATCAAAACATTGCAGTTCCAGTGCTGTCATTTCCTTGATGAATAGAAAATGATAAACATTCCACTGTTTCCATGCATAATTCCTCATCTACAAATGCTCATAAGGGTGGTGCAAACATTTAAATTTTAAAAACCATTTTATAGCAACGTTTCATGTGCATAAAAGTGTTCAGCTCCCTATCATTATCGCTGGCGTGCATGGTGGCGTGCAGGCTTCGCCTTCGCTACTGGCCGGCATCTTGTCACACGACAAGGATACTTGGACAAATAGGGACTCAACGGTGGACGTGTCTCGCTGTATGTTCATAATTGACGGGTTTATAGCCATTTTGCTGATACATTTTGCACTTAATTGCACGTTGAACGTGCTTATCCGTGCGGGTAAAGACGAGCTCAGCAACTGCGGCAGGATATTTGATCGCTGCAATCTTCGGCCACAGGACGATGCAATAAAAAAAAGTGCAATAAGTGGTAATGGGATATGGAAAAGATAGTTTCAGTGGCGTCAGGAAATGGGTGATTATTTCACTTGTTATGAGCCATAGGGAGTACTGTTTTTTTTTCGCAAACGATGGGTGTAAATTATAGTTTCCTGGTTCTTGGAAATTAAAAGCACTAAATAACTTTATATTTGTTGTGATAAATATGATAGCTTTTCACTTTTACTTCATTATCAACTTATAATGCTCGTGCACTCATTCCACCATCGCTAGTGTAATTACTTGTTATTGTCTCAAGTACCCTTAGGCGCTATCCATCCTTCCGAAAAATACAATCAAACGTGAGGTGAAAAGCTGTTTGATTTACTGCGACGGATTAGCAGCGGCACGAAAAGCATTACTGCCAATAGAATTTACTGCTGCCGCCGCTGGTGTCGCTGTATCAGGGAAGGATCAAAATGGTAGCCGTTCGATTTACGGGACCGATCTCCGGACGCCGTGCTTCCAAGAGTGCCACCCGGGAAATAGAAAACAGATCCCCTAACGCTCGTTCGATTTTGGCTTCAGTGTGACGGGGATTTCGGTGCTTTTTTTTGCTTCGGTTTTGTTTTTCGGTTGCAGCACAGCAAAGGGCACCTGATTGAGTATGTTTACCGGCACGTAGGCACTGCCGGTACTTGTGACGTTTCCCCCTGGGAACGGGGTGGAGATGGGAACGGTCGGTGGCAAAATCATGGATGCGCAGACTAACCGAAGGCACGTTCGTTCCATTAGATTTCTGTTATCGGGTGGATCTGTGTCACCGGCAGTATGTAAACGAGCATCCATTTTCCGGGATCAGTGAGTGGAAATCCATCGCATCAAGCCAACGGGGATGGAATTTAAATTCCACCCATCCACCCACGAACGGGGCCGGTTTCGGGCTGGGTGGTTGCTTCAAGCAGAGGCGAGCATCGTTGTTAAATTATAGCACATGATTTTATATAACCTCGTTCTAAGTGATTCATGGCAGTGAAAATACAGTAACCTTGAAAACCTTGAAATTAGTTTAGCGTTGGGGTGGTGGGACATTGTTTAGGGCGAATTTTGACAACGATAAGAAAAATGACAAGTACTTCCACGGGTGTGCGGTAAAAGTTGATGTAAACAATTCAGGATCATTATCTATCTTAAGTTGGTATAAGAAAATGAAGCGGATGAAGATGAGAGCATAATGGGAATTGTTAGTAAAGGAACTACTGTAGTCCCCTCAAAGGCGTTTAAAATAAAACGGACATTAAGACACTACTATGTATAAATCAGGACTAATAAAATTACAATATTTCGATATTATATTTGAGAATTTTAAATGTAGTTCAACAGCTCTCAAAACTTAGATTAAGTACACAAAATAGCTCAGATATTTTAGAAAGGTAAGAACGAAAATCATTCCGTTAAAATTCGAAATTTTAAACATATTATCGTGTAAAAGATTTCTTGAAATACATTGAAAACATTTGGATTCAAATATAATTATTTTCAGAGAGCAGAATATCTACTTTATGACAGAATTATCATCAGAATGATTTCACGACTGCAATGTAGGGTTCCACGATTCAGACCATCTTCTATGGTCCTTCCGCCATGGATTTTGAATCCGAAAAGACCTCCTTATTGGAAACAAGGCAGATGTTCTTAAAGTTCTCATATTTGTACACGAAATACTGGGTTGCAGAGCCCTTAAATTTATTGTTCTCAAATGCCGCTTTACAAAAGAGACGATTTCATTCTATGATTTCTCTCCTCGCTGTCCCTTTTGTATGTATCCTTCCTTCTCCTCCGGAACTTGTAAAGTTATAATTGTATTTGTTTGGTTAGCAGTGTCGTTTTAAGGCCAATGAAGAGGCAGTAGCCTCCGTGGAGTGCTTAAAAACCGCAAAAAGGGAGACAGATATTGCAAGTCTAAGATATTTCTTTTCATTTTAAGATCATGAAGAAATTTTATTCCATTTTGTTTTCTAAATAACATCTTTGCCAAACATTTCCCGCGAACGTTTGATATTCCATGAAGGGCTGCAGTGTCAGTGTAAAACTAATTGTTTTTTCGATTTGTGCAAGTCTCATCTAGCTCACAACGGAAACATAATATCGAGCGCGATACGATAGCTGAAATCTACAAAACATCGGATCGATCCAAAAACCCCTAAAGCGATAGACGTACTTCCCCAATTAACAGGATACAATATCTCATATCTTTAATAGTTTAAATCTTTTTGACAAACGATCACTACCGAGTCTGCCCAACATTAGGCATTTTTTAAGGAAGAAATTTCGATCCTTTTTCTCTTATGATGATAAGGATAAGGAATATGGTAAAGAAATGTCATGTATAGACTGTAAGATATTCCGACTACCTGGCACCAGCTGTCATAATATAACAAATATATACAAGTAATTTTTAAGCAAGTAAATTTTTTTGCAATATTCTTTGTACTAAATTATATCAATAAGGATGGAGTAAAGGGATGCTTTGTATTGATGTAATGTAAATAGAAATTTGCAACAAGCTAGGTAATAGTAAAAAATAAAAATAATAAAAAAGCAACATTTTACATGAACTTAGCTAAACTTTTTCTAGGTGTATTATCAACGTAAACCTTAGAAATGTGTGCTTAATTGATAAATTTTAAAAGTCTTGTATAATATTTTTAAATAACTTGTTTTAATGAAAAAGCAGTAATATTTCGTCTTGAACAATATAGCCTTCAAGAATTTAATTTCTAAATAACTAGTCATTAATACCGTATTTCATTAGATTGCTTAACTTTTTTGTGGATTTTTGAGTATGTATATTGAGTAAACCATGTTTAAATGTAATTGTTATCGTTTTCTGAATAACTGTCTCATGAGTTACGGATTTTTACATTTTATTTTATCTTATCTTGAAGGCGGGAAATCTAAATGATAGTTCATTTATAACTTCATCAAAATCGAAAATGTATTCTCAATGGCCGGTAAAGAACTCTTAGAATAACATCCGATTGTAAATGAATACATACCATGTAGTTGATTATTGATAAAAAAGCCATTACCTGAAACGACAAAGGAAAGAAAAGCATGTTTAGTTAATGTAATTGATTCCTATCCTATAGAAAAGCACCCAACATTTGTAAACAAGTCTCCTCCATCTCAAACAGATCAACAACTCGCAATCCCCCCTTATACAAACGAACACTCTTTGCAGCTAGTTCAACCACCTGCTAATGGTAGAAGCACCACTGGCCGGCAGTGAATTAACAGCATCCGGAGAATGTTTAATTAAAAATGCATTACTTCCGCTTCATGAAATGACACTGAATCGAAAAACTACACCGGCACAATTCTCTGCTAACGAAAACTGAAACAATCTGAACAACAGGAAGCAGAGGGAAATCATTAAGTGTCAACTGTACGCATGGAACGTGCTAGCAGCATGCATGATCTGGTCAAGAACTTGTTATTCTACTATGTTGCCTCATTTGAATGACCACTTCGACTGGTGCTAGTTTGCTATCAGAAGATGAAACACGAACCTGCGCTATGTTGCTGGTGAAGTAATTATCGAAAAAGAAGAAACAAACCCCCAACACACACACACACACACTCGAAAAGAAAATATATTAAACAGCCGGAAATTACAGTGGACAGAAGATGGGCCCGTGCTTATGAAGACGGCAAGTGATATCACCGGAAGTTAGAAAACGTTGCCCATCCGCACTGTAGAAATATATAAATAGTGTTTTTTTTTGTAAAGGAAGTACCTTATCAAAACTTAAATTTATTAAAAATTATTAAATCTCGTCGACATGAAAACGATAATAACACTAATGGAACTAGCCATCGTCCACGTCGACGAATAAAATATTCTGCATGAATAACATTAGGGGCAGAGGTTTAGTCGCCCGGAAAGAGAAACAATGAATAAACTGACGGTTAAAACAATCTGTGCGGTCCAGTGACTATTTGGTGAAGATGCAGCTGAGTTCCAGCTGGCATGCTAAACGGAACACACCGCAAAGTAAGCAAAGTAAGAACATTCTTTCTGCTCCTGCGGGAAATCTTTGGCAGAAAACTCTTCCGGATGCCGGAGCCGGTAGCTGCACAGTAGCGCAGAAGAACACTCTCGTTAAAGTTCCTGATGGTTGTCACAGTCTGGCAATGGGATTCGGGAACGCAATCGTAAGTCCTAAGACTATTATACTTTCCAAGCACGCGAATCACGGGCAGAGTGGTCGAAAAGCAGTACTCGCAAGGATGGGTAGAAATTATGCCACACAAAAAAAAAGAAGGAGAAACCCATAGTGGTTTGTTTTCCATGTCGTAACGATTCCTTTTTCCACTCCCATTCCACGCCGATTGCGTTGAAGGTCATCGATGGGTGGGTCGGTGGGAACCAAAGTTTGACACGCACTCTGTACCAGCAGCATCATGCGACCACTTGCACTATGTTCAGACTGGGTGAATTTGTTATTGTGGGTGACAGCTGAGCAAATAAAGTGATGCAAGCTTAACTTCTTCAGGCACCGAATTGGAGAGGAAAACTTTCCAATCTGATTGATTGCAGATGTTGCAAGGTGGGGAGTGAGATTGTCGATGGAAGAATAAAGTAGAAGAGATAAGAATCTTTACGAACGAAACAAACTTAGCACAATGCAGTGGACGAAGCTTTTTTTTTTTTTGAAAAAACAATTGTTTTATGGTGGAAGAGTGATTATTATTTGAATTCGTTTAATGTTGTACATTGTTCTATTGTGAAAGGTAAATGGATGCTCAGTAAAGTACTGAATTGGTTCTAACTATAATTACTAATTAATTACGCCGTTTTATTTGCAATTCAATCACTAAAATCATAGAAAAGCATAATCATTAATCATAAACGATTGTACGAGATTTTTATTCAACCACGCGTCAAAAGTATCGCTAATTAAACGTTTATTGTGTAAATAGGTAGCGTTTTACAGATTGGAAATTGGTAATTATTCTCGTTAATTGCTCTTTCCGATAAATTTTTCACTGAACGTTTAGTTCATTATTATTTAACCAGGCCTTGCTGGTTTGACCGCAATGGGATATTTGATTTGTGTTACAGTAATAAATGAGGAAAACAAATTGACTGTAATTTTCCAGAGAAAATTAATAACGTATTTCATTACCGTCAATCGAAAAAACTTGCAAATTGTACAAAACACAGAGAATTGTATTTATTGGAATTAAACCCGTGTTATGTATTCTTTTGAAAAATTTTGGAAGTGACATATGCAATAAATAAAATGAAAATGGAAAATGCTGGTTTTCAACCGATCGGGGACAGAATCGAGTACATAAGTTTTCAAAATTGACACATGAGGGAATAATAGCAGTCGTTTTGAAGATTTTTAAAAGGATCCTGTAACAATGAAAATTTAAAAAATTAGCATATACTAGAATGTTGTCTGGAGAAAGCCAGGACGACCTAATCGATACCCCTTATCAAGCACCTCCTCTACCATCCAACTATCGTTGTTTAAAGGTTGTAGTTCAACATTTGCCAAGTGTACCAAATAAACACAGAAGGTCTACTACGATTAAGCAACTGATTGCAGAGTCGTCAAAGAGTCTTCCTGATTCCAAGGTGGCGTTACAAACTCCTGACGTACCATGGAAGAATTAAATTAAACTTTATCTGCTCATTAATAACAAAATCACAACAGAAAGCATGCTATTTAACATACAAAGAAGTCCAGGTCCAAAGTGTTTGTGTTGTGACCTAGACTCTATGCCGAAGAGTCATATTGGCCATGTATTTGATTGTTCGATTCATTTGGTCTAATCGAATTTGTGGTCTTATTTATTTGAGCAATCGTATCCTATTGTTAATTTTTTATATATTAGACTAGCTCATGTATCTAAACACATCCCCATTAATATTAATTAACTTAAAAGCAATTCAAATCGTGAGTTTTTTGTCTAAATGTAAATAACCTGTTCAGCTAAAGGTTTGGCATGTCAGAGACGTAGTCAGTCGTAAGGAAAGTCAGTCTCTGATGTAGAGAAACGTTATCATAGGACCAGATTGGAGAACTATGAGCAGAGCTTTTTACTTTCTTCCATTTTGCTGTAAGTCTTTTTGAATTAAACTGTTATGTTCTGTACAAAATGTTGGTACACTGAATGAATAACTGGAAAATTAACCGGATTCTTAAAGGCAGGAGAAGATTTGAATTATATTAATGTGCGCCCAAATTAATCCTGGAAATGCCATGTTAGATAATATAGATGAAATATTTCTCAAATTTTCTAATGTCATCAAATTTAAAAGGAGCTCTTGGGAATGTAATTTGGGAGATTATCATTTAAATAGACTTTGATAAATAAATAGAGGCCAAGAAAGGTACGAACTGATGACATTTGTACCAGATCGAAGAGAGAACTATTCAGAAGTTTTCAGTTCAAATAGTAACATCACTATGTGCCCAATCCATTCCAAATGCAGTCAATCATACTTAGCATCTGTTTGTCGCACCTCTGGAAGGGTGCTTTACAGCTATATCTTTTAAAACTTGTTCCCCCCTGGATACACTCTCCCAAATCTACACTTCCGCCACACATTAATCACCATCAGTGGCAGAAAAACAGGACCTCCCTTTATTTTAATGAGGTCATATTTCTATCACCATTTAATCCATCTTTCTCAAGATGATCGCATGATGACTGTTGGCAGAATCCGGCAGGAAGCATCACTAGGGATCTCTTCCAGGGTAATGAGCAGGGATTAGTAATTCTTTCACTGTCACATTCCTGGAGCAATTTTTTCTTTCCCAAATTAAAAAAATACCCTCAGAAGGAAAAAAGAGATTCCTGTGGGTTGTCCTGTGCCACAGTCCACAGTCCTATTGAAATGTTCGTTGCGGGAAAACTGGAAAGTTACAATCTTGCGCTCGCACAGGCTCATCATTTATTTTCTTAATTTATTTAATTTTCTATCAAAAAATGGTGCCACAGACAAGTTTTTCTCGTGGCTTGCGACCGCGGTCCTTCTGCACTGACGGATCCAGGACGGGTGACGGCTGCGCGAAGGAATGAAGATTAATGCTGTGTACGAAGGCAAAATTAGTGTTTCATCCTTCGCGGGGCCGTTTCGGACCAATTTTTATCCTAAAACCAGCGAGCAAACGCTTTTCCCGGTCACATTCCGCGGGGTTTTTAGGCAGCAGGCTCGGTTTCGGTTAACGGACAGCGAGGAGGTTCGCGACCAGGACCACATCGTCAAAGCGAAAACAAAAATGCTAATTCATGAAAACGTTCTGTGAGGTTTTCGCTGGTACGGGGACACCCGAGGTTTCGCTCTTGGTGGGTTGAACAGAGTAAAAACTTAAACAGCCACAGAAAACAGCCAGTCGTCTCTTATCGCAATCGCACTTTATCGCATATCTCTCACTCTGCACGTACAACTGCCACGCCATTTCATAAGTTTTCCCCGGCGCGGTTGGGTGGGAGGGCCCGGCCAGACAGGCGGGGAATAATCTGCCGAAGGTTCGCCTGTGACCGTAGCCAGCTGGTTTTTCGCGGGCAGCGGGACTGACCTCCGCACAAACCATTTGTGGCGCTATTTCGCTATTTTGGAAGTTAATTAAAATTAATTCGCTGAATTGAAAACTCCACTGCGGATGGATTTTGCGCGATGGACGGGCCAGGTAATTGGTATGCAGTGGAAAATTAAGTCTCCCGAATGGAAAAAAAAAACTCCTCTGACGAGTAGTTTTCGTGAAAAGAATTTTCACAAAGAGGCAAAACTTCGTTCTCGGGCGGGATTGGTTTGAAATTTCAAACATAAAGTGATGAAAATGCTTCACTTCCGTCCACTCACACACACTCACACCCCAAGCTTCTAAAACGACTCCAAACTGCTGCTAGTGGGTCCCATTTTGTTAACCGCTCTGTCTCGCACCTCCTGTTGTACGGCTTATTGTTAAACTCTTCTCAAATGCTGCTCATCATTATGCGATTTCACATGCCGAAAAGTTGTACATATTCATAAAAGCGTACCCAGCTTTGGAGAAAGAACACCCCGGGGATGTACGTTCCAAAAACGGGCTAGGGGTTAGCGTATTCGTATTGCGAAACCCGATCTTTCTTCTGCGGATTGCATACCTTCAGGCGGTTCCCACAATGTCGAACAGGCGAATGGACGAGCGGGCAGCAACTGCCCCCATGTTGCATCCCCAGGTCCAGTGCAGTGCAGCATTCATTCATGCATGCAATTATAAAAATGACTGCAGTGTACAATTGCATTTGTTTCCGATGCGTTTCACCCTACCGGCTAGCCGTGTGTACGCAGTTCCGACTTCCACGTCCGTTGTACGTCACGCTTCAGATGTGTGCGGCAACGTCAGACGGTTGTGGTTGAGAGGGCTTCTTTAAATCGCACCATTCTGCTGCGCCCATCTTATCTTGGCTGGCAGTCGGGTCTTTTACAGTCCCACCGAGAACAACCTGCGCCTGGGTCAGTTGTAATGGATCTTCTTCAACCAACAGACGGGAAGTTCTAGAGTCTCCATCCAACTCTTTTTTTTTTGCACCCGGATTTTCTCCCCCACCGACCAACAGTTTGTGCGGGTATGCTTTCCGGGTTCGAGGGGTGGAGAAAAAAATAAAACCGGTTGACTGACGGTGTCTTCATGATCTGCCGGTGGAGTCACGCAAGGTGTTTGAGTGTTCGGTGACGGGGTGGGTTGTAGTTGTTGCCCTTTTTTTCTGTACATGCACTCCACCACTTTTTACAACTTTAATCCCTTTTCCGCAGGTAGTTAAAACAGTAGCCACGCTTCTTAGATAACACTGTACACGGTCGTAACTGGCTGGTGCACTTGTACCGAGACTAGACCACATCAAGCAAACAGCACCCAGTTTTTCCGGCACGTTGAACGCACACGGACTCATCCGTAGGGTAAAACTTTTTTTCTCCCCTCTGTTTCTTGTTTGTGTTTAGAGTTTTTGCTTTATCTTTCACTTCTGCCAACCACGTTGCGATCGCGATGACTAACGTGGAGCTTAGAAGTGGCATCGGATAAATATGCAAAAGCAAAGGGAGAAGAAAGAGTCAGACATCAAAAACAATTCTACGATCCACGATCGCTAAAACTAACCGCGAAACTTGAACTCGTGGGAGTTTTTACGATGTGATGATTCATTCTCACATACACACAAACACACAGAGAACGGAACAGAATCGCATCCCCAACGTAAGCGCAACTCCACCCTCTTCGGGGAATGGATCATCCAAAGTTGCCTGTCGCTTTTACATGCTGCTTGTTTTCAATATTTTCTTTGTACGCTCGCAAAGACACCGGCTCTGCGAAGAGCGCGGGTACTTTTCCAATGCCAAACACCCGAAGGGTTGGTATAATTCCTTCGCATCTATGAATATTTTCCAACGGCACAAACCAGTGACCTCGAGGGGAGTTAGCATCGCGCCACGGGGACAGAATATCATTTCCACTCGACGCAACAGTATCTACGGTGGAAAATGCTTTACCATTCAACATGTCGCGTGGTTGCAAGTGGTTGTAAAGTTCTTTGCCATTCAGATTTGGATATCTGGGGTGCGCGAGGGGTGTGGATCGTGGGAAATTGTCGTGCTTGACGGGTTGTTTGTTTGCTGCTCATATTTGACTTTAAAATGTTATTTTTTGTTGCTATTGCTGTTGTAATGACTTTTACACCTACTTTTGCATTCAAAGATGCACAATTGTATTGAAAAATTACATGTTTTGCGGTGCGGTTGCGTAGACTTACATGGTTTTACGTGTTTCTTATGATTAATGTGTCTCGTACAAGTACTTGCATTTTTTTTGTAATCAACATTAGAAAGAGGGGATCTAAGTAAGGTTGGTAAGTCGTGTAAGCAACGTACTGTAGACCTTAAGCTTTTAAAAGCTAATGTTATCATAGAATTTGCCTAAATTTGTTATTCATTAATTTTATTATTTTTATTATGTTTTATGTTTATCGTACAACTTATTTTTCTTCCTCTTCTTCTTCTTCTTCTTCTTCTTTGGCGTCACGACCTACTCGGGGTCATACTTGCCATCTCTTGTTTCCTAAACTTATTGATACCACGTAATTGGATAGTCCTCACTACAGGAGAACGGCCCGAATGGGATTCAAACCCCAGTCCTGCCATGCAAAAACTGCGCCTGAATCCCCCGTATGCGAACCCCAGTCCTGCCATGCAAAACTGTGAAGAAATTTTCTTCTCATAGTCAAATGATTCGCTTAGTTAGGGTATCAGAAATAGGATCGTAAAGATATATGTGATGTTAGGTTTGCCTCAATTTTCGTCTACAAAACATCTTGTGCTAGATATCATTGCATAGTTAAGAAACTTTCTAGATTTTGTGGAATCATAATGCTACAGAAGACTTAATGAACGAGAGAAAGAGTGCGTTCTATACCATACTTTACACATTGTTTCAACTGTGATCAGAAAAATCGATTAGAAAATCATTATGGAACTTTTCAACGCCTTCTTCCGAACATTTCAAGAACTCGCTGAATGAGGGCCACACACTAAAGCTAATAAGATGATAGATACTGACCTTAACCACAATTCGTTTATTTAAAAGAGCTCAATGAGTAGAAGCTATGTTAATATCATGGAACATAAGATTAAGTTGGAATTACATTGTAGGACTATAGTTTGGTAGTCAGATTCATGTTTCGAAGTGTTCCACCAAAGTGGAGTCTCAAAATCTAAAGAGGAGTCTCAATACATCATCTACTCACTCAATTCAGGAATGTTTTGATGAACTTACTGTTCTAGATGATTGGAAAGAATTTTGACACTGGTTGTGTCGTATTAAAGACTAGTACTGCTATCACCTAAACCTTTCTTACCTTAAGCTTACTTACTTCCAACAAAAAACTCCTTTTTGCTGATCTACTCTCTCACACTATTCGCTATTTCCAATTCTTTATCTTATAGTAAATCTTAATTTGTTAATTTAATTAGGGAAAGGAAACTTCTGATTCAACTAAAATTGATGTTTCGGAATACTTCATAACATCGTCAGTAGTTTTAAAAAAATCTGATGAGCTAAGTGATCGACCTTACCATCTTTGTTTTGATTTGCCTATAAGATTCTCAATACGTGATCTGTGCCTGGTAATATACTAGAATAATATGCTACGTCGTTTTATTTAGTTGTAGACATAACATCCATAAAATCTGAAACATCTGTAAGTTTATTTTTAAACTCTACAAAAGTAGTATAAGAAGTTACAGACCTAGCCCAGGATCCTTTACCATCTTGCGCATCTCAAGTCATAAGGTCCTCCTGATTGGTTAGAACACACAACACTCCTCTTCTTCTAGTTCATTCATTGTCTTTGTGTTGCATTTCCGAATGAAAAGAATGTTGTAGATAGTCGTTTGAGTAGGAAACCATCTTAAGAATTAATTAAAAATTATTCTAATGCAATTTTCTTGGTATGAATGGACAGTACTAAAAACAATCAGTTGTAAGGAGGTTTAATTTTCTACAGAAAAAAAGATTGCCTGCCAACAACAAACTTGCAGAACAGTTTTCTCCTCTAAAGAGCTTCCATAATTTCGTACCCACTGCAATTGATTAGTTCCACTTAGAAGATGGAACCATCTAGCCGTGGACTGTGGCACGTATATCAATCAGTTCTCAATTTATAACAGCCGGCAGCATATCACCAACCATTGATCTATGATTGCGCTGCATAGTCTTCCCTTTTCCACCAGCAACTGCAACAAAATGCGACCCGGCATCCACCGGGCCCCAAAAAGACAATGCAATTATCTGCCAGCAGTTTCACTCGTGGCGCGTCGCTTTCACTCGGGTCGAAGTCAAGTGTCCTGGCACGCGGGAAAAACCTCGGCACCCGATAATATCATTCGATTTGACGTGAGCAGAATTGATGAATCCGTTTTTAATTCAAACCATTCTTCGCCGCATCGGAAAATGTCCGTCACTCGCCCCATCGCCCCAAACCCGGGCGCCTGATGCCAAATAGCAGCAAAACTGCTCGAATCAGCGACTGTTGCATCCGTGGCATGCAACATGAAACATTTCGCTGCCAGCCAGCGGTCTCCTGTCGGCAGGGACTCGACACGAACAAGCGCACAGGCGAAGCTTTTCAATTTTAAATCGCAATCTATCACGACTATCGGCTGCGGCTTAAGATACTGGCGCTGCTCTGTTTGATTGCGATATCTTTGGAATTGATTTTCCGTTTTTCCGTGCATGGAGGGCACCGACCCGGCGTACCGTAAACTGTCCCCGGGAAGTCGTCGGTTGTCGTGCCTGTCGAAAGCTATCAAACCGGGAGGGAAAACCGATGGCACAAACTGCGACTGCGTTTTCCAATTGGAGTTTAATTGCTTTTCATGTTTCGGTCTGGGCGAAATCCTTTCAGCGAGGGATTCAGATGTGCTGGCAAATGAACAAGGAAGAGAAGACAACAAACAAACAAAGGAAAAACAAAAAAACCCGTTCCAAAAGGATAATGCCCTCCCACAGAAGGAGCCGAGAAGTGCTCTTTTCCGATGGCCAATGTTTTCAACCGCTGGGAGGATTGATTGTTTCATTCTCGGTCACGGTTTAAGTGGAATATTTTTTGTTTGTTATTCATCGTGAGTGCTTGGCGTTTCCTTTGCTTGTTGGTTGTGCTGCGTTCGATTACCAACGCATGGTGCATGGGATTGGCAGTCCGACTGACAACGGCATCCAACGCCCGATGCAAAACTCTGTTTCGGTCACAAATCTCGCACGATCCGTGACAATGATGAAGTGCTAATTGATGGATTGTTGTGCACTGTGTTCTTGGGGGTGTCAAATCACTGTCGAATGATACATCTATTCAACACTATCTGTTTAAATATAAAATGTTATCGAAAGCGGTTTTTTGTGTTCTAAAAATACACAATATTGAGCAAAAGGCAGTAAAACCGTACAGGGAAATAATCCTAACGATACTTCAATTATACAAACAACGCGTAGTGTACGTGCTCGAATGGGGTTTTAGTATCGCCTTTATTAGGCAAACACAATCCGGAGCAATAATGATTAAAATCAATTTTCAGCGATGGAACACAATTTACATAATTAATAAACATAAAACGAGGTGCGGTAGCCAGGCGTGTCGGCTTATGTTCACTTTGCATGCAATTATTTAATTCAGCTTCGGTGTACGGTGCTGAAACAATCGCTGAACTGCTCGATTTTATCCAGCTTTTGGGATACCAGCGACACGTTACATGTTTTCGTTCATACTTTGTCAGTGACCTTATCAGCTTGCAATTAGTAAAGTTGGTAATAATTTGATTTTTTCTGACAAAATATATTATAATATTTCGGACGATTAGGTAAACAATTAAAATAACGTTTGTATAGATATTTAAAACATTAAACACAATTAAAACAAAATAAAGTTGAGAGATATAAAACAAAATCTTTCCTATCTCCTCAACTGACTGTATCTGGTTCTGCTCTTGGTGTACTTCTGACTCACATTTAATCACATTTAATCGCTCACATTCTTACCTATTGTCCACTCCAATGTCCTCAACGGTGTCTGAGTGATTCTTGTTTCTGTCATAAAGGACTTAGGCATATTGAGGACACGTGGAATCTGAGGACTCTGTTTTGCACGCTGGTCAGGTCATTGCTGGAGTATAGCTCAGTGGTCTGAACCTCAACTGCCATTGTCCATATTGAGCGTATTGAGCATGTGCAGAGGTCTTTCGCCAGGTTTGCTACCCGTAAACTGATCGGTGGAAAGGCCTCTGCGTTACCTTCGTATAACTCAAGGTTTTTTTTTTTTTTTTTTTTTTTTTTATTCACTGAAGAACGGCCGGGCCGTATACCTTATAACTCAAGGTGTTGGTTGCTAAATTCGAATTCCCTGTAAGACCGTCGCTCCTTAGTCCAAACCATCTTTCACTGTTTGTCTTCTCCTCAAGAGCCTAGACGCTCCAGCGTTCCTTTCCTTAATCCATTTTTATGTCATTTCTCGCTACCTCCACTTACATTCTCTTCTAACTATTCCTGCTAGGCACCCTGAGGTTAATCGTAATGATCCGTTTTTACGTGCTGTGGTTCTCCCTAATGTTTCGTCCCAATACTTTGATTCCCACTTATCCTTATCCTCCATGAGCACTAAAAAAAACCTGCTCATCTTAGATCCTCCCGGTAGCTTTGCCGGGTTGAGTTATTTGAGGTTAGGTTCATTAATTAATTTTCGAAATTGGGATATGTTCGAATTTCTGTAGCCTTGAAGCTGACAAATAGTATACAAGGGAAGAAATGAAATGAAATAATCTCCAACTCTTCTTGAACACGCACAGATTAAGCATTAATTGTTGTATCTACAGATCAGTAGTTGATAAGAGTATTCCGATCGACTTCGGAATCCATACGACCTCAGAAGTTAAAGATATTCTTCAAGAATTATGAATATAAAATCTATAGCCGTTGTAGTACTATTCTGTAGCTCAACAAAATCTTTGTCCTTGAATATCCTATGGATTTTCCCGACGTTATAACAAGGTTAAGATAGTCCTAACTTAGAATCTTGAATGACTCTACCCTCTGTTGTGTCAGTGATGTTCCCCGTATCGTTCTAGTCCGTTGGATAACAAAGAAGACCTGTAGTCCTTTGGATAACTGGAACGGATAACTTGGAACGGAAGAGAGCTCATATAGAGTCTTCGAGATGTTTTTATTTTTGTTCAATTCTCAGAATTTGCATTTGTATCAGAGATGTATTCAGGGTATTTAGATTGAACAGCGTTACTTTTTAACTTCATTGTCGTGATGGTTAATTGAGTGCTCACATTATAGTGTCTAGGCATTAAATACCATACTAACGTCTATTAATTGTACCAAGTGCGTTTGAAAGTATGCTGTAAGCTGTATTGTTTACTCCATTTTATCGTTTGCTAACAATTTTTTATAAATTTTTTTTTAGACAAATAACTGCATTTTTACATAAAAACACTTAAAAAACTTTTCCCATATCGCTCCAAAGAGAAAACAATTGTTGGCTGATAGCGCAACCGCTCTTTCCTTTGAAGGTGATACTTGCATGTTAGCTGTTCGCTATTAGCTGCCCAAAGGCAACAAGGCCTTTGTCCTTTGCGATTTAGTTGAGCCCTACTCTCGCTGTTATCGATGAAAAAGTAAAAAGAAAATTGAAACGACAACATCGCAATCGCATCGCAACGCTGGGTTATTTTCCGTGTGTGTCTACCTCCTGGGGCATTTTACGCAATACTAACTTGTTTTTCAGATACGAACGTCCCGGTAAAAATTGTCAACAGTTAGCAAGCGTGAAAAACTGTTCCCAGAACACTGAAACACACACTTCCATATGCTTCGAAAGCAATTAATTTCATCTGTCCGTTCGAGGTGGACTGGAGTTTTGCTAGGCGTTTTAACGAAACCTATTATCTTAAAAGCTTCGCAACTGACATCATCAGTCAGATGTTTGAGCGAGGAAAGGTAGTGGAGGAAACCGATCGGAAAAACCGAAACTCAATCATCGATAAATTCCGACAAAAATCTCTTTGTTGGGTGAAAAACGCACCCGGGAAGGTATTTTTTGATTACGTTAATGGGTGTCAACGATGTTGAAACCGCTGTGAGTAAACGGGCTTGTAATGATTCGTGGGTGAAAAAACAAAACAAAATTTTGGGTTCGGCAACTTTAGAAGTCTAGTTTGGAAATTTTGTCCTAAAAAGCGCTGTTTGACACAAGGCAAAATTTTCATTCTAGCAGTTATCAGAAACTAATGTACCGCACTCAATAAAGCCATCGATATAAAGCAACAGCATGTGTAGATGTTTTCGAACGATCCACCAAATTCGCCTCACCAACTGCTAAACAATGGCTCCCACAACCTCTTCCACGAGGCACGTACCGTTCAGGATTGGGTACGGCTTCAATTCGCTAATAACCACACATATACACAAGCCGTGTGGATATGTGTAGGGTTGGTTGGCTGGGTTCGATCCGAATTGCTGTAGCAGATGTATTTAATTCCTTTTGATTTTCATAAGCGTCTGATCATAACTCATTTCATCCCTTGTGAAGTCACATCGATTGTGAAAGCAGCTGTAGCAAAAGAAACCACATAACAGTACAAACATCTATGCTTTAAGTACTTTAAGAACTTTTGTTATTAAAGTGAAAATTTTCTTTGAATATTTACCATAAACTAGTAATTTAAATGCATTTACTGAAACTAAATTTGCACAATTCGCTTCATCTTTAAACTTCTATTGTTCCCAAGGTTTTTTCGTTCGTGTCGAAGAGTTGCGTGACATTAAAGCACTTCTACTTCAATTCATGCTTCAGAACCGGGACATGCACACGGTTCAAGAACAGCAATAATCCTGTCATGCTTCCGTACACCGAAACACACGCACACACTCCACAATTATGTCCCTGTCAAAATGGGCCGAGTGATTTATTTGTCTGATAAGAGAAATTTCTGTGACTAATTGCTAAGGGTCCAGTTGCGATTCGCATGCTTCGCTTGCTTGCTTTTGAGGGAGGTAGTAATAAGAGTTCTGCTTTCTTAAGCTAATGCTGGGCAGTAATTTTCTTTCCCACAGGTGAGTTACAAGGGTTACATGCGGCAATTTCTTGTGTCTTGTTTTGTCCACCTTCAATGGAGTAGTGAACGTCTCCAGCGAAAGTGACTGGTTGGATTAAATCTCTTAGAAATATATGTTAAGGGTTCTATTATATAAACTTAAATCTTAAACTTTACCCAAATTCCGGGAAAAATCTCACAAAATCTTTAACATGCTCAGCCAAACTCAACAACCATGACAGAGGATTAAACACCCTGGAAGCATTAAACGACTTCATCATAGTCATTGGTACATCCAAGAACCCTCCATGGAGTTCTTGCTGTTAGGCGCTTTAGAACAATTCTAACACATAAAGCCAAACACCCCTAAAATGTACAGATGGCCTTTGGCATTCTGCTTGTACATTAAACACTCTCACACATTCTCCGTGCTGTTGTTAAAACCGAGCCTTCTTCTACTCTCGGTGACTCATTTGGGATGGGGGATATTAAGTGCAAGGTTACATGGTTACCTTTCGTTAGTCGAAGCGGGTTGTGTTCTTCTCTGACGCTGGCCAAACTATTCGAGGCCTGGGAACTTATCCATTGTTCTTAACCGATTCTACTTCCGGTTGTAATTTGAGCTTACTTGCAGCTTTTTTTTTCTCTCCGAAGGTAAGTTTAAATGAAACCAACCATAACGGATTTGATGCGTAAGGTGAAAGAAAAACTGAAGTTTCTATTAAAAGTAAAACAAGATTTTAAGAGATTTTTAGGGAACAACTCTGAGTGCATGCACAGTGTAAAACTAATCCCACAATCATTTGTCTCCGGAATGGTTCCCTTTTTGCAACATTGAAAATCGTTAAAACATTCATTAATGGGCAGAAGTTCCTGCTATTTGCTTAGCAATCGCTCTGTCAACTGAGCGGAAGACCGCAAATTGTTCGTCATCCACTAAAGCCAACAGATTCGCTCACCTCCCCCGACGCCGGGGAACACAAAGGGCCACAACAATTGTTGAACCTGCCCGGTCGTCGACAAGAAAAAGGTGTTACCGAACGGTTTTGGACGGCTGTTAAGGTCGTGGTCAGTCCTCCAGTCAACACACACGGCACAGCTCCGATTGCACTGGACACTGGCGCGAGAGAAAACTCACATGCAAAAAAAAAGAAAGAAAAACGCAACATAAACGTTGACATCCGGCTTCCAGTCACTTGCAGTCACCGGCTCACTAACGACTGGCACAACCCCTTTGCCCCCCCCCCCCCTCGGAAAAACCCCCCCACGGACACAAGGCCACCGTTGGCACTGTGTTTGCCGGGGTAAATAGAGAAGAATAAATAGATGAAAAGTTTCGGAAATGAGCTAATCCTTTTTCGACATTGTTGCTCGTTTCGAGCTGCCACCATGTGGCACCATTCCGGTCCGTGTCCGCTTTTGTGTTTGATCGTGCTGCAAAAGGTCCTGTTTGGCTAGCCGGGGCTGGCCCGGTACGATAAAAGAACACACCGTCCGCCCGTGCCCGTCCGTGATACTTAAGCGTCGAATATTATGACTGTCGGCTTTCAATGTACCGACGGCCAGGAGTGACCGTACGAATGAATTTCGGCTACCGAACCGAGGCAATGCTAATGCCGGGTGGTACATTCGTGTTGCACCGAGATGGGGGCGGGTGTGGTCGATCAAACACGGATGAAAATATTCATTTTCCTTGCAGTTGCGCGAAACAGGACGTTTGATCGGTAGGGTACATTGGGTTGGGTACTAAACGACCGGTCAATTTGTTGTTGGGGGTTATCTTGAGAGAAAATTGCACGCTCATTAGAGATGTTTTGGATGTAGTTGATGTGTGTTTGTATTTTTGTGGGAAAGTTAAAGCCTTAAGCCACTTTTTGCTATTAATAAGCCATTGTAAATAGTAGCGATTTAGTGAGGTTTAATTTTTAGTTAATGGCACATCGTATTTTGTTAAGCTTTACCAATCCATCTGTCATTTATGTTTGACACTTTTTGACAGTAGTACTACAAAATTGCACTATGCTAAACGATAATACCTTTCAATGGTGTACTGAGTGCCTTTTGTTAGACAATCAGGATTACACGAGTTCAATATTAGCTTGCCCATTAACACTAGCAAGAAAATACACCAATATCTTGGAATATTTAAGCAAGAAGACTCAAAACTTCTACCATGAAGAATATGGTATAAATAGTTATTTATTAAAATATTAATGAAAATATTATTTTAAATAATTGGATTAACTATTTTGTAATAATCTTGCAAACTTAATCAAATAGAATACTGAAATAACTTGAACTACGCATGAATTCTCAATAAGCTACTAACTATGACGTAAATTTAACCAAGTAACTATCCACTTAAATTGAACTTAGTAACTAACCACTAACCACTTATATTTTGCGCATGAATATAATGCGTTTTACAAGAAGTATAGAATGGAATTGGATTTTCGATCTGTGTGGTTTGTTAATTACATAAGGATTTCAGGTTTTGGTAAAATATAGAATAGAGTGTACACTCTACACTTGAGCTTCATTTTTCGTTATTAAATTTTCAATATTTTAAATTAATTAATTTTAGTCAATTATGTAACATTCATTGGAATGTCTAAGGGAGCCTAATAGGGACCCTGGCTATCTGGGACATGGGGAAGAACTAGATCGTATAAGATAAGTAAAAATACCTTATTACCAGATTGAATAGGTTTAGGATAGGACAACAAATTAATCTCTAAATGTGGTCATTTTTGGAGTTTGGTCAAAGTTTGAATATTCATTTTTAGGAGATCTTTCCATGCTGCAAACAGGGAAATTTTCAAGCTGAGTTTTTTTAATAAATCTTCTAGTCATAATATCAGTATGTCTCACCACAACCGTGATATTTGTTAACGATTTCAAAAGCGGTAGAATAAATATGCATTGAAGTTAAAGTGCCCAGTCTTTTGTTGCCAAATTTTAAAAACTGAACGCTCAGGAAATGAGTAAACAAATGAGGACTCTACCTTACCTTGTTACCCAGTTTTATTTATGAAATTAGACGCTTTCATAAATAAGACACTTGAATAACATATGTGGTATGGATAATTGTGTTTCCTGTTACAATATTTATTCAAGCTTATGATATGATATTTTATTTGGTTAAATTTATCACAAAAATTTTATACTTTCCATACACTTTAAATGATGGAAATAATACGAATATTTTATTAGAAGAGAAAATGATTATGTGCATAATCCAAAAGCAAGCCATCTTATATGAAAAATCGGATCAGTTAACAGTTGCATAACCATTAAATTAACTACTGATAAGATTACATTTCTCCAACTCATGAACCACGCTGCACTTGAACTATCAAAACATATTTTCCCATTCCCATTGACTTGACTCTCTGAAAGCCTTCTGCTAGCATGTTTATGACGGCCCCACAATAAGTCATCATGAGCAAAACCACACTAATAGAGCGCTGTGGAACTATGCGAACGTAAAGTAAAATTCCCACCGAGAGCAATAAGCAACAAATTATTATGGATCATGGCGAAAATATAAAAAAATAAAGCCGGAGATCGTCAAGCACCAGACAAAACCGGGAAATGCAGCCCTTATCTGTGCTGACTGTTTCCAATTAGCGAGTTTATTAGCGTGTGGTGTGCGTTCTCAAATTTCAATTACTGTTTTGTAAGCAAACGAGGGTGAAATGAAAAAGTGTACATCTTGAGATCTTACTTTCAAGTGACAGTACTGTAGCCCAACCTCTAGAACTCATCATTAGCAGCTTACAGACACGATCGGTGCGATGTTTCTGGTTCTGGCTAGGGAAAACCATTATAAAGAAGCCAACCACCCTCAGGCCCACTCAGAGCCGTCTAGCCGTGAGAAAGTTGCAGGTTTCGATGCAAATTCTACCCCAAAACCAAATCAGTCATTTGATGGTTGGAATTAACATTAGGAGAAAAGCAAACAGGAAGAAGAAGGAATGGGAAAAAACGAACTTCTCCCAAACATAAAGATGTAATCCATCCGCAACCCAGGTCTCATCATCAAAAAAATCTCACACACAAAAACAAAACCCCAAAAAACCCTTCACAGCCACTTGAGACACGGTACCAAACCGACCGTACCGACGGCTGACGCCAAGTGTTTCGGAGGTTTGCTGGTGTTGTGCCTGTTGGCCGTAACAAGTCCCAGTCTCCCGGCAACCGCTGTAAAATATTCATGCTTTCTCACAATAATAATTGGTCACACTCGAGGGCGTACGAAATGGTTGGCGCGAAGCGTTCCTTGCGTTCCGTGCAGCTCGTACTCGCTACACCTTTTCGGCATAACTTCACGCTGCACACGGGCCAGTATCGCCTGAAGGACTGAGTGTCTGCATTTCGCTAGGATGTTCGTGTGTTCGTATTTTTATAGTTTGCAACTTAAGTAAGTTTTACTCTCGGGCTTAACTCACCGGCATGTAGGGGCAGTGTGTGTGTGGATTGCTTCGTTGGCTGATGTCGCTGTGTACACTGTGTCGCTGTGTTTTGCTATACAACCTGTTCCACTTGGCAGGCTTCACTTTCGGGAAGCATCACTCCGTTGTTCCGGATATCATCTCAACACAGCAGGTATACACATCATCCGTTGCTGGGGTTACGATGGCTTCCTGTTTCTACAGCGCTTGCGGAATGGTATGTGCACTCGGGATGGGATTATCTGTGCTGCTTGGATTAGATGAATTTGCTATTGCATTCCTGCTATGGCAGCAGTGAGAAGATTATTCTTCACGCCGGCTAAATGCTGTTTGCTGGTTTGTTTTGCATTTTAATCGCTTAAACGAATGGCAGAATACATTGAGTTTTCTTGCACATTGTACGCTATTGAAATTGAGATGTTGTTATTAATAAAACACTTATCAAATTTGTTCTCTAGTTTGATTATTTTCAACGTGAAATTTTAAAATAATTTGTATTGTTGTTGATTAGACAATTGAATTCCATCTTATATAAGTGGTAGGACTCGATGAAATACAGATAAATGGTTCTTGAACTGCGTTATATTCATTGTGGAAATGTGTACACCTTTTGGTATATTGATTGAAATATTAGCACTTTTCAGGGGTAAAATAATTTAACTGTTCATTTGTCACACAAACTCATTATTTTGTATAATAATTTTATCATTTTCATCAACAGAATTCGTAAGAAAATTCATTAAAAACTGAATTTTTACTACTGCTGTTTTTCTTACGCCATTCAAACACTCAAAATTTTTAACGTTGTTTGTTAACAACAACAAATTTGAAAATTGAGGATTTAAAAGAAAGTTTTACGAATTGTTGTAAAAAAATATGAACTAATGTTAAAAAGTGTAAGACAGATCGAAAAAGTAATTAATATGAGTGATATTTCCATCTTTTAGTTATTTTCCAGGCCAAAGCAAAAGAGTCAAAATATCTCAAGCAATGAACAAAAAGGTATACACATTTCCAAATCGAATGAAACGGATTTCACGATCCTGTTATACGTATTTCACCAAGATTACCACGTCGCTAGGTAAAATGTAATTTTGTGTATATGATTTTATAAATGTGTTTCATAGTTACGACGTTTGAAAAATAGTTACTTGAACAGCATTTTTCTGCATTATTTGTCTCATTTACCTTAAATATATTTTTTATGTGGCTTTAAATTGATTTCGTATCGTTGCATTTCAAATTAGAATATTCACACAAAAACTGTATATCGTACTAAACAAATTGTTCTAAATATCTATAATTCACATTGTTTAGTAGAATATTTGTCAATATTCTTGATCAATTCCTTGGTTTAACTAGTTGCTGCATATTCTATAAAGGTAAGAATCGTTCTAGCTTAAACTTGTTTTATTTTTTTAAATTGTACAACATTTTATTATTTTTAATGTTAAAACATTCATAATTTTAACGTTTTCCTAAGTTGTGCATTCGTTGAAATTAATTTAAAACATTTTGGAATTTCTAACTGATAACGCTTCAATCATCTCAAAATAAAGAAAAGAAGCCTTCGCCAAAGATATCATCCACAGTCAAACTTCTGTAACTGTCCCATAACCTTTTATCATTCTCTGATGAGATTTAAACCGTTAACCAACTTGCAGCGCAATCAAAAACCAGTAACAATGACAAAACGTTACATCAATACATGCGATACGAAAACGAGGGCACCGTTCGTTACTATTTTGCGCTTCTTCTGAAGTTAAGAAGGAAAACCCCCTACTTCTCGATTTCTCCTTACTTCTTCACGCCAGCCCTTTTTATGAACTCTGTCTAACATCGGTCCCCGGGTTTCATTCACTGCGCTTGCATCAGAGTTCATGCACATCGTCAAAATTGAAACCATTTGAAGACACGTCGTCGGTAGCGTCCGACACTAGCTGCACCTTCAAAGTCCAACACACTTCTGGCCCGTTTGGTGGAACGGAACGAAGCAAAGGGTTCCCACGATTTTGTGATGAATAAATTTAAATAAAAATTTATATATTAAGACGAAACTGGTGCAGTCGGTCTGCATGAGCTGCTCCCGACACTGGCGGTTTAAACGCAACCAGCGGACCACTTGACGTTCGAACGTTCCTGTCGTTTTTTCGGGCAGAGCGTGTAAAGGATGGACATAATTTAGCATATCTTGCGCGTTTTTTTTTCTTCTTCGGAGAAGTTGGTTCAACGCATTACGGGAGCTAAAGCATTTGAAGGTGGAACGCACTGACCTGAGTGAGGATATATTTTGAAATCTTTTTTTTTTTAAAGAAGGTAGAACATCTGAAAGGATGTATGCTAATTGGACAAAGAGCTCCAGTGCAGAAGGTGAAGAAAAATCGCCAGGTATATTGAATTGACAGCATCGTTCTAGCACCTTAACGTAAATGGTAGCAAATAGTCGCACGTGGATCAGGTGATGATGGTTTGTGATTTAAGTAATCCGGGTGTGTGGTTGATTGGGTCGATATTGTGTTCTGTTGAAAATTTTAGCATCGCTAAATGAGTTACAAAATTAGAACAAAATGTTTGAGGTGAAGCGTTTGGGATGAGCTCGTCTGACGCGACTTCTCTGTGATAAGCAATGTTTTAAAGATTATTGTTTAAATGTCTATAATGATATTAGCTCTCCCTGTGGACTACTTGCCCTATATTAATTTGTTGCATGCCATTGCTTTATGATAGATTCACACTATGGCGCAGCATGCCATAGACCAAGCTTTTTGGAGACATCAAGTAGAATTGAAGTTTCAGCCTCACCATCACGCTGAATCTAAAAGTTTGTTATCTGGACAGACTCCAAGAGGGAGTTCAAGGGATTGGTAAACATTAACGATCTTTGGGTTCGTTTTACTAGGAAGCTTTCAAACAGTGGCCGATGATAAGTGGAGTAGATTACCTCCAAGGATTTAGTCCCGTCTGCAGAGTATCCCAGAAAAGTCTTGATAGTAGTGTTATCACTCGCCACCCTATTTTTTGGTTTCGATTTTTCCGTTGACGTGGATATGAAGGGATTCATTTACAAAAAGTGTGAGAATTCTGGAAATTGATCATCATTGATTCTGGACTTTCATTGCGTTTGGTGGTTTCAAGAGGGTTGTCTCTCCACTCAGTGGTGGGGGCCCGAATAGTCTTGTAAAAGGTTGAAGTTCATCAAGTCAACATCCAAAGCAGGATAACATATCAGAGAGTAGTATTAGTTGACAGAGGGTCAACTCAACTTTTATTCCACTAAGGACCTCCATAGGGCTACATCCACCAATAATTCTACTGCTCATCTTATTCAGATACCGAAAATAACTATTCGAACTGAAAACAGTCTTCCTCAGATACCGTCAAAATTGGTCCAGCCGTTTACGAGTTTTAGTCAGACCGACATTCAAACATTCATTTTCATAATCTTAGATTTTATGGAAATAAAAATTGTTATTAACTTTGTATAATTATTTTATTCCTTTGAAAGCATTTATTCTCTTGCAAAAAAAAACTAACTGCCAATTAGAAGGAACTTTAATAAACCAACAAACAAACATAACCTCATGTGGCTTGTGTGGATATGATTGTTTACATAACAATGGCAATAATTTACAACGTTACATTTCCCATGTTTATTATTATGTGTTTGTGGTGATACCATAGTGATTTATTCCCCATTTTTTTAATTTAAACAGGACATCACATGTTAGATTACGATTAATCGCTCTTGATCCGAGTTTAATTGTGACGTTTCATTCAAAACCACGCTTTACCGGGTCGTTTGTAACAAAAACCCCGCAATAAATTCTCCCGCACGTAAAACTCGCCATGCAATTGAAGTTTTGATATATTTCTATCTCCGTAATCCGATCAGGGAGATAACTCTGAACTGAATCCAATAAAAGCCTACTGCTACTACTCTTCCTGTGCCAATAAAAACAGCACATCCTTTCACATCCGGCCAATCCGGATGCACCGGTCAACGTTGGGTTGCATCTTCTTCATCTCGTTCCACAGCAGACCAACACTTGTACACACAGCGATAAATTAGTATTACAAGCAAACCTCACCCATGGAACAGCTTGCGTTTATTGAGCACTAAGTGGAGGTGAGAAAAAGCGGTCCCATTTGTCAGGCCGGATCATTGGAGAGTTGCAGTTCCAGCAGGAACGAGTGCTGCGTACAAAATGTGATTCGTTTGCAGCAACGAGCGGTCATAAACATGCTCGCAATATGAGCCGATTCCGAGCGGGTGATGATCATTATAAAACTCGAAGTGTTGCCCGAAGTGCGTGAAGTCAGCATAAGAATTATTTCGAATGTGAATGGGAAACCGGAATACATCCGGTTTTGGTGCTTGGGAAGGAATAGGGTAACTGGTCGATCCACACAAGGTCAGTATACTATTTCATTCATTAATTGCAACGTGTGTGATGTTTCCTTGCAAAGTGTTTCATTAAGCGCTGTATGTGAGCAGATAATGAATTGGTTGTGGAAATGTCAATTAAGAATTAGCCGGCAATAATTGTAGAATGATTTATTTATGAATTGATTTAATGTTTGGGCAGCTTTTCGATTCTGATTTAACAAAAAATAACCTCGTATTTATGTGTAGTAATTTTGCCAAACGAAAAACTCTAAAAATAACTCGATCTTACCTTAAATATTCTATGAAGAGCGTCTTTGTCTCCAATAACACCTTGAGAATGCTTAGCTCTATAAATTACACCAAACTAAGCTCCAAACATCACCCAGAAACGCAATCGAGTTGTTGAGCCAAACGAACGCAAGGGCAACGCAATTTCCGCGTGTGCAATCCACCCGAACGGAATTCCCACGCTTTGTCAAAAAAAAGGGAAACACAAAACACACAAGCACAATGGTCATCCCCAGGTCTCGAAATAACTCCCCAGGTGGGAGGAAATTTTCCTCCCGGTTAGGTCTGCAGCCGAATGCAACGAACCGTGACCGCATAGCATTAGTGATTTGAAGACCCTGGGTACAAAACTTTCAAGCAATGCGGATGTTCTGGTGAAGGTGTTGCAAAGTGTCTGTGTGTGTGCCTGTTCGGATGTTACAGACAACCTCATCTTCAAAAAAAATGTTTGGTTAATTTTATTTAGCGACACTCAAACTTGTTTTCGCCCTCCCCTTCGGGAGGCACAATAGAAACTAATCGGAAAATCGCCGAACATGGGCAAACATAGTTCCATCGGGGACTATAATCTTTGCGACCGTTTGTAACATCCGTTTGTTAGTGGGCCGGCACACACACACACGCACACGCACACAAATAAATCAAAAAAATCCACAAATGCCAACCGACCGGATTGTTCTTGGTCACTCATTAAATCAAGCCCGTACGATACTAAATCATAAATGGTAGTAATTTACCGGTGTTTATGGTACGGAAGGATAGTTATTAGAGTGGCTAAAACGGTGGACTTTTACGAGGTATTTATGGGTGTAAAGCGTTGAGTACAGGGGGGATGATGGAGAAGATGATGGGGATAGATTTTACGATCTCCGAATCCGATGCTCGATATGAAGGGAGATATAGAGAAGTTTTAAAACTGGAGCGCATCGATGCGTGTATAAGTAAGGCTTTTTGGAAGGGGGAAGTCACATTTATGCTTTAACCCTTGGTGGTGATGTGTGGGGTTGTTTATTTATTTTGGCTTATATTACCATCGTTTGGATTATAATAGCATCTGATAACATTTACCATAAGCCATAAGCTTTGCCATCAGAACACATAACACCTTCCAAACCCATGTTTCAGGTTCCTGTGATGTTTATTAACGATCAATTGTAAATTGTGTTGCTTGTTGTTTTCTATAACATCTTTACATCTTCATTCGTCATTTAACAATATTTTCAATAACTTTAACCTTCTATTTATTTGCACTTTTCCAAAAGTTATTTCCATTCTTATGTAGGAGATACTATGTTTTGTACATCGTTTAATAATTTATTTTGGTTTTTCTATTACACTACAACTTTTTGCTACGTTTTTCTTTGTTTAAGTAAATTCATTATTTTTCTAATGTGTAATTTAAAACCTTGTTTATTCAAAATGTAAGACATAGTAAAATATATTGTAATGTAAGACATAGTAAAAAATATTATAATTCTATTTTTATTCATAATGAACTAGACCATACTGGTGTATTATAATGCTTTGTGTTCAAGAAGTTGTGCTTATCTAGTTGAAAGACTGGTTAAGCCTTAATTTGGACAAAATATTTAATATCCTAAAATCCTTCAATTCTAAAAAAAAAGAGAGAGTTTCCATATTCTTGTTTTTTCTGTTCTGTATTGAATAAAAAATAATAGAAATAACTTGATTATTAGCAAGTAAGCATTATTTAACTTGTTGAAAGCATCTGTATAACTCCTAGAAGTCAAAGACATCATCTTGAAGGAGTTTTGGAATGATTTGCAAAGGAAACAAAGTTATAAAATTCTCAACAAAAAGCTGATGAATTGGAAAATTCGCAAATGGAGTTTTCCAAAATAGAGCTTAAATCGTCTAACAATGTAGCAAGCATTTTGAGAGAGACTTCCATGGAAAAAGTATGTATAAATTTGCGAACTCCCTTTCAATAAAATTATTTGCAGTACTAGTTCTAACGAAGTTTAGCTAACAGTGAAATTAGCTTTTGCGACAACAATAAAAAATCCACAATGACATTAGCTGGGAGTATGTGGCATTCATCCCATGGCGAGTTATAAATAGATTGTCTTTATTTTGAAAATCATCATTTTTGCAAAAGTATTCAAAATGAATTAAAATTTTTATCAATTCAGTCAAATAAGTTAAAAATCCTCCATTTGGATGACACGGAAAAACTACACCATAAAAATGCATCTTTTTGTTTTGTACAATTTTATTTTGCCATCTTCTAACCCTAATAATCAACTTTAGTCGGCTGGAACTGCCAAAGAAAGTCTTCAGCATTGAATCATAAAACAGCAATTAAAATCTCCAGTTATTCACAGATTATCATTACTTATGAATAAATTTAATTCAATTTATATCAGACAAACGTAAGATCAATTGCCACAATTTAAAACATTTGAACAGTTACAATTATTATTCGGAAATTAATCTTTGCTTGGTATATCGAATTTAAAGCAATTATGTGAAATAATTAAAACTCAGATGGAAAAATGCTGCTTGGTTAGTTTAAAATCATCTGATTAGTTGATACAACTTCAGAAAGCAAACAAACAATAATTTACTAAGATCTTTTAACTTCTCATTTTACAAATAATAATAAAAATGGTTTCGACAAATCCTTCATCAACACACACACTTTCCCAATAGTCCAGCATAATGTTTACTCTTCACGCAAAATGTATTAAATATTCATAAGCAACTTGAACCGCCGCATAGCGACCTGCCCAAAACGAGCTTCAATTTGACCATCGAAAAGTTGTTCGAATTTGATTGATTGAATATTTGCCACCAGGCAGCAGCAGCGGCGGCCCCAAAAAACTCGATCACGCCCGGCATTCCAGCAGCCGGAATCGGCCAGCTAAATTACCTTACGTTGCCGCATTCGGCCATCTATCAGCGGCATCACACCAAACCTGTTCCCTTTGCTCAATCGTATCCCAACCCATCGGCACACCGACTGCCGGGTGTGCTACCTGATTCCTTGGAACGGTTCGCAACGGCATGCAACAACCGGGTCTTCCACGGGGAAGATGGTCTCGCTAGAATCTTGCGTGTTGGCCCGCGCGAAGTAAACCATTTCGCCGCCTCCCGGATCGGCTGCTAACTTCCACCCATTTCCAACTAATAATCAATCAATGTTGAATTCGTCATCCTCCTTTCGCACGCAAACGGGTGCCACGCACACGAAACGGGGCGAAACGTCCCGAGCGTCTTGTCAATCGGGGGATGTTTTCGGTGTATGCGAGCTGCCGCTTGAAGTGCGCTTGTTCTCGAGGCGTGTGCCTACCGGAGGCTATCCGACCGTTCGTATAACAGTTCCTCCTCCCTCATCCCTTAGTTTCGTAGGTGGGATAAAGGGGAAAGGTTGTAAAGGGGAGGCAGAAAAAAGCCATTAGCGGCGGGAGTCAGGTCGGTGGAGTCCGAGAGATAGAACACAATTAGGTGACCGCACCGCGAGCCTCGTTTGGAGTCAAACCCGGGAATGGTGTAATTCGTTCGTTAGTGGGTAGTGGTCGCGTGATCCAACCCCGAAAGCCACACCGAAGCGTAGAGAAGCTGGACGTCTTCTTTATCTTTCGCAAGTCGTTTCCCTGAGCAAGTGGGCAAGCTTCCCATGGGCACAAAAGTTGCATGGCGGACTTCGGAGTGGGATTTGAGGTGTGTTGAAGAACGAAAGAACGAAGAGAAAAAAATGTGAGTGTTGGAAAAGATGTGATAGAAGACGACGATGGAAAGGCAGAATAAAAAGATAAAACTTATGTTTTCCAAACCGGAGCAGTTTGGTGGCTTTGGTGGTGGAGCCTTCTCCACCAAGGGACACGGGGTGGTGCAGCATAATAATTTAGTTTTCAATGGGTTGGCCTTTTCCGCATCAGGTTGCTGCTGGATTCGTTTATTTCTCGCTCGTTTCCATTCACATCGCTCCACCAAGCGTGCCGCCACGAGAGCGTAGCCGAGATTGAGTCTCCCCCGAGCGTTGGAACACGAGAATGGAGAACGAGTTTTGCTGGACCTTTGGCGTGATTGCGTCTCGGCGTAGACTAAATTCGTATGTAGCGTTCCGAAGTAAATTACTGCCATTACGTTCTACTGCATCGCGGGAGGAAACCGCATCCCCACCCCATTCCCACCCATCGTAGCCGCCGAACGGAATCACCCAATAGAAAGTCACCAGCACGTCCGTGAATAAAGCAGCGCCACGCAAGAAGTTCGGAAATTAATTTGCTTAATACTAACTCCAATTCTTTCATGGATTTTCGAACGACAGCAACTAAAAAACTGAAGCAAAAAAATAGAAGGTAACCGCTCACTGTCACAATTAACAGCATTTAGCTGTTGCTGACATTTGCTTATCGAGTGAAGGACCGGTCCAAGCATTGCAGCATTGGTTTGGTCCCGTTTCGTTGGTTGTGTTTTTTTTTCATTTCGGGGGTTACCAGTTGTTGATATTGTTACCGATCACAAATTAGCTTGTTCGACCACGGAAGCTACTTTGCAATGGAACCGGGCGGGAGAAGTTGCTCCGAAGCATCCTGCCGGCCAAATGCCACCGAAAGCGGGTTTCTTTTTCCTTTTCGTGAAGCGATATGTAAATTATATTCCAGCCTCCAGTAGCCTTGTTGGCTTATCTGCTTTGTGAGCAAGTTTTTTTTACATTCCGAATATTTTTGTCACTTTTTGTTTATTATGTTAACGCTTCGTATACTTTATTGCATTTGAGCGTTGTTGATATTATTTTAACTTTAAAACACAATCAGTTAGCTTTTGGTTTTGCGTGAGCTGGGTGCATTATAATTACATAAATAATGTTTAATGTTCGCTTGATGTCTTTAATTTATTGATTTTATTTTATGCAAAATTAAATTAATTTCATTGTATTTCTTTTTGTTTTGTTTTCTAATAAACAATCTAAAATTTAGAGGTTTGAAGGAATCATGTTGAGGTTTGTTTAAACTCACATTTACAATGAATTTCACATTTCAAATTTTGATAGTAACAAGATTTAATTTTATTTTCCTATTTTTGTAGTTTTTTTTTCTTTTCCTTACTTTTCTATTCAGTTTGTTTTTCATTTGCAATATCGTTTTACTTTTATAGTGTTAATAATAATGCATTTTTAATGATGTCCTTGATGTCTTAATTAAGTTTAACCATTTAGCCAATTATTGTTTCTTGTTGTGTTCTCGTTTGCAATTTTGAAACAAGCAAAAATTTAATAAAGTTGTGTTTTGGCATTTAGTTTATTTTGAATTAATCTATATTTTATTCCTTCTCTCCGTTCTATTTTTAAGTTTGTTGTCCAGTGTGATAAACTTCTGTATTTTCTAGTATTATTAATGAATTATTTAAATAAAATTTTTGTTTTGCATAGTTTATGATATTACCTAACAATTTCTATTATATCTCGATGGTTTTCACAAAGTTTACAACATTTTTATTAGTGTTTTGTTTTAGTTTTGCTCATAATAAATAAAACACGGCTTAAATTTTCGTGCATCTCATATTTATGTTAATGTTTTACTTTTACTATTTTAAATATTTGTGAAGATTAGTTGGTATGGTTTGCCGACTATTTAACTAATACCCTAGAAATATATAAAATCAGTGTTAGAATTACTTTTTTATAATACATCAGCATCTAATAAAAGCAAAACCATCAAATTAAAGTTGGACATTGTTCTCGATCAAAAGTGCAACCTCGTTGTAACAATTTCGAAAACAGTGTAATACCTTGTAAAGACCAAACTCTCGGTGACTCATTTACATCTTGCGGTCAGCATGAGTCACAAAGAAACCAACTCCGGTACCGTTCGTCTGTCTGGGGGCACTTAACACTGATCGCTTCCTTTAACAAGATTTCCATCTCAACAATCCCAACAGCGGAAGGATCCTCCAATCATTCTAGAGAAAGAACTTCACCTATCACTGATTTAGTTCTTCGCTCGAGCACCGAAAACCTACACCAGTAATCCTGCTCGTTTTTGTAATTTAAACACATTCGTTCCTCCGTGTGTTCCCTTTTCAGCACCGTACCGGATTACAGTACGCTCAGGTCAGTTTCGGGATTCTGTCGCGGGACGGGCACAGCGGATTTTGGTTGGGTCAGATGGTCAGGAAATGCCATTAACCTGTTCCGAGCGCAATCTTATCTAAATGAGAATAGTTTTCGGATGTCTTCGAACGCCGTTGCCGAAACGGACGCGTCCCTGCCCGACTTTCTCGAAGATTGGAAGACGAATGAAAAGTTGAGCCACTCGGGTGGAAATGTCAACCATAACGGCGGACGTCCCCATCACGGAGACGGAACGCGCAACAGAGTCATCTTCAATCTCATTACCGTAGCCGCCGCTTGGGATGGTCGTTCACTGGTGGCAGAACAATCATCCACGTAGACGACACGCCGATGATAAAGAGGTCAGTGTTGGCAGGACAGGAAGGACCGGAGAAAAATAAGGTTCTCCCAATTCACGGGCTTTCCGGGTAAGTCTGACTACGCGAGGGAAGATGAAAAAACAACAACGTATCTGGCTTAAATAGGTCTGACATTAATCAGCAAGTGTACGGAAGGGGCACGGTGTGTTTGTGCGTATCTGTATCGAGCAGAAGGTCGAAAGGTACAATCAGTACGGAAGAAGAATCAGATTCGAGAGCGCGAAAAATGCATAATGGTTTTGGCACATGGTGTCGACCGTAGTGCGTAATGAAGCCACCGTCACAGCAACAAAGCCGGATAAAACCATACACCCAGCTCGTCACTCGTGTGCCCGAAATCGATGCTTATTCGGGTCAGCCCGCAAAGAAGCAGCTTTAATTAGCTTATGGTTCATTTCCTCAGTTGTTCGACCACGCGACATTCGTGGGTACGCTTGGCGCAGGCGATGGTCCCGATTTGCGCTAATGGAATTATTGCAGTCTTTTTCAATTAGTCCCCCCATGCCACGTCCGATTGAAACCGTCGATCGGTGATCGAATTTGTACGGGTGGTTGGTGTGGAGCACCCGAGCCACCCGATCATGGGGACAACAGCATTTTTTGTTGTTTCTTTGGTACGGTCGTCTGTCAAACTGAAAGTGGTCATTAAGAGATGACCCGTTTTTCCTACCCGGGGTTTTTTCTTGATTCATGCGGGCCAAGTTCTTCGGTGGTTCGGTGGAGTTGTTGAATGCGACGGGGAAAAAACGCAAGATATCCACACAACCACACGAGTCCCAAATTAAAAACCGAATTCCTCCACACAGGGTGATCCGTAAGTTTGTGAAAACGTTCCAAGGAATTGATTCCAACTATCACATTCCCTTCTCAGCAAACGTTATCAATAGAGATTTGAATAGCACAAATTTTAATTTTAATTGAATTCCAACAATCCCTCCAATCAATCGATGTAACAACCCTGTTTTGCCAACTTCAAACTCGAATGGTGATCGCTCCACAAGAAACAAATCAACTTCAAAATGTATAGAATTAAGCAAGTCTTCGAAATTCGAACGCAGCATCCCCTAGCATTAGTAGCAACATTCGCTTCTACCATCATAGAACTCACCCTTACTCACATCTCCTCTTGCTCCTTCTCTTCCCACCCGTAATGCAACTCAATGAAATCAATTCAAGACGTAGCAACATGCTTCAAAGTCAAAATGAATCTAACGCAACTTTCGATCTGCTTCGTTGGTTACGGTTCTCCGGACTCGAGATCGAACATTGAAGTGTTCTTTGCCGTACGAGAACTGTGTGAGTGCGTGTATGGTTGCCTCAAAAGGGAAACCATGTCTGTTGACAGTTCAGTTCAAACTTGAAACGGTGCATGTTTGAACGCTATTCTACTGGACATGTTGTCTAGTAGGTTGTCCGTAAGGAATATCTTGAAACGAACTTATTAGAATCGCATCTTCAAACTAGCGGGAGGTCTATGTTCTGAGTGAACTGCATGTTATTGGAAAATGACAACTAGCTCGAAACACGAATTCATGAAACAAACAGTGTCAGTTGGAAGTATTCTGTGCAATGAAATTTCAAACATGCGTTGACAGGTGCACCTGACTGCCAAGTAAGAAAATAAGCAATAAATTTGCTATTAAAGATTGCTTAAATCGTCGAAGTTCTTAAAAGAACTAAGCAACTATTGTTCGGCGATGTTTAGTGGCAACTGTCAGCCTTAAAGTGTGCTGTATAAGCGCTGCTTAAAAGTAGAATTACGAAAATTTTAAAAAAATATTTTCTCTTCATTTTTACTCAATCTCTCTCCTTCTCTCTTTATCTCCCTCTCGTATTCCTACTTCACCTGGACGTGGTGGTGTCTTCTTTCCTTGATATTCCCATCTCAATTTCACCCTTATACGTATTTTAAAATTCTTAATTAGAAAGATGTTCGAGAGTTGAAGCCAATTGATTTTTTAACTGCAAAACTGCTAGCTGTTAAACTGATTGAGCTAAAAGGCTCTGTCTAAAATATAATGTTTAAGGCCAAAAAAATCCTCGAATACCTTTTTGAATTCGGTGATCGCTCAGAAGAGAAGTTTGAGAGTTTTCTTGCGATATATTTATGTATGTGTTGAACAACTGATCGCCGATTCAGATGATTTGATTGTGTTGCTCAATGGAATAATATGCCGTTTTTTTGTTGTTTTCCTATGCGTTTCTGTATCCTAACTTTTTGATATCCATGCATTGAACTTTTTTGGTTTCACACGTTCTTCCCTTCGGAATATTCGTAAAATAGGACATGTAGTATAAATGAAGCTTCCAAGCGTTCAACGGATCCTTGGAAGCGGCGTGCAAATCGTTTTGGAGTGTAAATTAAGTTTTCAATTTCTACATGAATTCTCCGAACTATCCGGCTAGTTCTTAGTTGCTAAAAAGTAGACTTGAAGGAGAAGTTTAAGAGTAGTTAAGCTGAAATTCTACTCTGAGGAGGTACTTTAGAGATAATAAGCCACTATTTCTCCACCAAAGCTTATTTTTTCTTACTGAGATAGTTTAGTGGTACTCCTCAAAAGCTTGCCTAAAGTTCCGGAATCAGAAGAACTACAGATATCAGTTAATCTTTCCCTTAAAGCAAGTAATATTATTATAAAATGTCATTACAAGATCGTCTTAAACTGTTCTTACCTCACGTCTAACGTGTGCTTCTTCTTCTCTCACCCCACTTAGTAGCTGTTTTTCAATATTTATAACGGTCGACGGCAATCAACCTCGCATAGTATTTCTCTTTAATAAACACACACTTGAATAGGGCCACCCCATAATGAGAGCGGAGATCGTCTTCCCTTCTTGCTGTCTATACAGTCTTCCAAGGTAGCTTCGAGCACTGGCGAACCGAGATTGAATTGACGGAATGAATAAATCTAATTAAAGGTTACACCGCCGTGAGTGGTACACATTCATCCCGCCATGTAAACGCTGCTGTTGGACAGCCGAGAAAAGCGGTCATCAGTCCTCACAACATGCCAGCTCGGATCCGACTATCCGAAAAAAAACCGAAAGAAACATGGGTTTTAAATCAGATCAAATCTCGTCTCAACACCCTTTCAAGATATTATCTTCACATGCAGTACACATGCGTGCGTTTGTGTGTGTGTGTTCTAAAATCACACTATAATATTTACGATTGTTTGAAAGGTAACCACGTGAACGTCCGGCCTGTTCCAAGTGCTCCATTTTGGTACCGAATTCATTCTCCCGGCTCCGGTGTTATTCTTTGGCCTTTCGGTTGAATCGCTTCAAGCTTAACCGGAGCAAAAGTTTTGCGTGGGTTCTCTAGCTTTTGAGTGTGTCCAGCAAACAATCGGGTTTTTTCTTTCGTTCGTTTCTTGTCGTTGAACCCCTTTGATGCTAGGGGTTTAGCGCGTGTCCCGCTTCTAGTGGGTCTCTTAACGTCACTCAAACACGTTGCCTTCCTTTTTGCGCTATGCAAAAAACAAAACAGAACGAACCCCACTAGTTGATCCAAACATGAACCGGTTTCCTTCACGAGCTTAAGTCACCATTGCAAATGTCCGTAAGGCAACATAGTGTTGTGTTTTTTTTACCATTTTGTTGTTTTGTTCTCCTCTTTCTAGTTTGCTTCATTCACGGTCGCATACACAATCCCGAATCAATATGATTATCTCTAGGGGTGGTTGAATGAATGGTTCAACGGAATGCATACAGGCCGTGGAATGGGAAGAAGAAAGAGATTGTGACCATTCATAAGATTCAGGTTTGTTGGGTGTATATTTTACTCCCCCACTCCTCCTTGCGCCGCTTCGAACTTTGCCATTCCGAGTGGCCGTGTCCGTGTGATTGAAGATCCGTTCTTCCCGTCGGCAGAGTGTGTTTTTATTTTTTTTATGGTTTGTAAGTTTTCAACTCCCAGTGGCAAGGGTTGAAGAATGAAGTTATAAATAGTGCAAGAAAAACGGAAAGGATACTGCTGCGGGTTCGATTGGTTCATTCATAACTTTGCCTCCGTAACCACTTCCTTAATTTTAATTCATTTATTCCACTGCGTGCCTTTTATGCAGTGCGTGATCCTGCAACGTGCAGCTCCAATGGGTTTTTTCAACTTTTTTATTATTTCTCATTCATAAAGTATAACAACGATCATTTCGAGCTGCCATTGCAGGCACTCATATTAAGTGTTCTAGTGATCATATTGATATGGTGTGCGAGAAAAATAATATAACGAATACAATAAATGTAACTTTGTTAACAAGCGAAGTGGGTAATACAAGTTTTAAAATGGCGCAAGCACGAAAAATTAATCTAATATGGTAGGGATAGATTAAGTAGTTCGCATAACAAAACCATCTGCTCATATCGTTATCATCTTCACTAGATAGTTTTTATTTCTATGCCACTCCATTTTGTTATAGTTATAATGAAATTTTCAAACTATTTATTTCTCTTTTAAAGCTTTTTTCATTCTAATTTATGTTTCCAAACTCGTTGATTGTAAAATTTACTTTTGTTATTGTATTCTCCCTCAGTCCATTTCTTTATTATCATTTAAATTTTTATGTTTTCCTTGTTTCTGTTTTTGATTTCATTGTGTAATTTCTGGATTACTTTATATTTAAGGCTTGATTATCACTTATATATTTTTTTCAGATTAAAAATGCATGGTGCAACTATGAAATTTTTACCTAATTATAGTCGCTTTTTTAATATGTATGGGGTTTTGACTGGTGTTATGTTTCGTCTTTGTTTTTGTTTCATTTATTAAGCGAGTTCTTGTTTGTATTTTGATTGTTTTATTATTTATTTATTTTTAACTATAACTTTTAACACATTATTAAGCTTTCTTTTTGTATTAATTTAGATTTTTTTATGTAAAATCACCATTTTATTAATTTATTCATTTAGTTTTCTAAGATCTCAATTTCTTCCCTCTGTCATTGTATCGCTTGTTTACTTTCGTCTTCAGATTTAGTATATTGTTCCTGAATTTTGTAAGCACATCCCGAAACGTAGCCTTAAAATAATTTTAAAAAAATTAAACTTATGGTACTAAAAATTAAAACCACCTTCAAAAGCAGATTGAACTGAAGAAAAGTGACATTTTTTCAACGATTTTCCCTTTTAATACCACTCATTGACATGGTTTAGTTGTATCTTCGGAGAGTCATGTGACAGAAAGCGCTTTCGTTCAATCGAGGATGATCACATTCGATTTCGATCAAAGTGTGCCATGTCATGAAAGCTTCACCACCTCACCGAAGCTTTAAACTCATCAAAAACTGTTTGTTTTTCTTTTCCCCGTAAAACCGTAACGATACTTTCGCTGCTAACATTCTGCTTCCTTCCGTCCCCGTTCCGATACAGACGTCTGTAATCGAAAGCTAAAAGGAAATTTACTTCTAAATAAACCGCGGCAACTGTATTTCATTGTCCCGTCCCGTCATTTGTCTAGTCACGGTACCGAACGTCTCACTCGATGAGTTCGATGAGCTGACGTTAGGTTGACGCCAGTAACTTCTTCGCTTGAGTCACACCACGGTTTAGCAGGGATGAGGAAATGTAAGTGAAATGCACCATGAAGAAAGATGGACAGAGAAATAAAGAGTTTACGTTTCGAGCCAGTTAGAGAAAGAACGAGAAACTAGCTCGTAAAATACGCAAAACTCAGACGCTTCTTGGGGGTAAGGTCAACCCTCCTTGCAACGCGTGAACCACACAGTAACGAAACGCCAACAGAGCAAACGATCCGGATGAAAAACTAGCCCCGCTTAAAGGTATTACCGTTCGGTACGTCGATTCATCAAGTCGCTGCTTCCACTGGATCTGGTCGCTGTGGATCAAGAAATCCACAAGCTCACGCCGGTGGTGCTTTGTGGTGGTGAATTTATGCTGCTACAACCACCACCACCGAACCATGTGAACTGAAGTCGTCAAGCCACCTGTCGAATATCGCGTGCCCGTACCAGCACGGTCGCGGAAGAAGCGTTAACGAAGAAAATTAAGACGACTGCAGCAGGTCTCTTCATTCGGAACCTGTTCCCCCGCCGTGTCGTTCTTGAACGGTTCCACGCGCTTCTGCTTCCACACCGGCAGAAGGTACAACACTCCGACTCCGAGGGAGAGAATGAAAAACGTGCTTACCGGCAGATCGTCAGATGAGTCAGGTAAAAAAGCAAATGGTGCCCGTATTTCAAACGGAAAAAAAAGGATCGAGCAATGGAAGGGACCGCTCGGAAACGGGTGGCGTTGTGCGTTAGGTCAAGTGAAAACAAAAAGTGCCAGGATGCACTTTTGGACCAACAGTTACGGATAAATGGTGCCATTTACAATCGTAGCGGGAGGTCGACAAAGACTTATTAGCCAGCTCATTACAAAGGTAAAGAAAGGGAAAAAAAGTCACTGGAGTTGTTTAACGCTACCAGCGCTTCTAACCGTTAGCAGGGCGGTGGTGCAGGTTTATGGAAATAATTTCAACCTTAAAGTTAGACCATAAATTACATTCTGTGTACGTAGAACGTGAACATAAATAAAAGCACATAAAACTATGATAATGAAGTAATCACGAAAAATAATAGATTAAATCAATTGTATCGGTTTTACTCTCGACTCAATTCTAAAAGTAGATCATATTTGAAGTAATTTGTGTTGTTTTACACACACACACACTCACACACACACACACACACACACACACACACACACACACACACACACACACACCGT